>CAMPDV010000056.1:0-600000 GCA_946699065.1 Loxodes magnus
CTTTCTCATTCACTCCATTTTTTTCATCTTTTTTCACTTTATTTAAAAAGGTTTATTCATTTATTTTGAAAACTCTTTCTTCTCGCATTTTTATCACTTTCTCATTCACTCCATTTTTTTCATCTTTTTTCACTTTATTTAAAAAGGTTTATTCATTTATTTTGAAAACTCTTTCTTCAAGCATTTTTATCACTTTCTCATTCACTCCATTTTTTTCATCTTTTTTCACTTTATTTAAAAAGGTTTATTCATTTATTTTGAAAACTCTTTCTTCTCGCTTTTTTATCACTTTCTCATTCACTCCATTTTTTTCATCTTTTTTCACTTTATTTAAAAAGGTTTATTCATTTATTTTGAAAACTCTTTCTTCAAGCATTTTTATCACTTTCTCATTCACTCCATTTTTTTCATCTTTTTTCACTTTATTTAAAAAGGTTTATTCATTTATTTTGAAAACTCTTTCTTCTCGCTTTTTTATCACTTTCTCATTCACTCCATTTTTTTCATCTTTTTTCACTTTATTTAAAAAGGTTTATTCATTTATTTTGAAAACTCTTTCTTCAAGCATTTTTATCACTTTCTCATTCACTCCATTTTTTTCATCTTTTTTCACTTTATTTAAAAAGGTTTATTCATTTATTTTGAAAACTCTTTCTTCAAGCATTTTTATCACTTTCTCATTCACTCCATTTTTTTCATCTTTTTTCACTTTATTTAAAAAGGTTTATTCATTTATTTTGAAAACTCTTTCTTCTCGCTTTTTTATCACTTTCTCATTCACTCCATTTTTTTCATCTTTTTTCACTTTATTTAAAAAGGTTTATTCATTTATTTTGAAAACTCTTTCTTCAAGCATTTTTATCACTTTCTCATTCACTCCATTTTTTTCATCTTTTTTCACTTTATTTAAAAAGGTTTATTCATTTATTTTGAAAACTCTTTCTTCAAGCATTTTTATCACTTTCTCATTCACTCCATTTTTTTCATCTTTTTTCACTTTATTTAAAAAGGTTTATTCATTTATTTTGAAAACTCTTTCTTCTCGCTTTTTTATCACTTTCTCATTCACTCCATTTTTTTCATCTTTTTTCACTTTATTTAAAAAGGTTTATTCACTCTTTTTACTTTATTTAAAAAGGTTTATTCATTTATTTTGAAAACTCTTTTGATCACTTTCTCATTCACTCCATTTTTTTCATCTTTTTTCACTTTATTTAAAAAGGTTTATTCATTTATTTTGAAAACTCTTTCTTCTCGCTTTTTTATCACTTTCTCATTCACTCCATTTTTTTCATCTTTTTTCACTTTATTTAAAAAGGTTTATTCATTTATTTTGAAAACTCTTTCTTCTCGCTTTTTTATCACTTTCTCATTCACTCCATTTTTTTCATCTTTTTTCACTTTATTTAAAAAGGTTTATTCATTTATTTTGAAAACTCTTTCTTCTCGCTTTTTTATCACTTTCTCATTCACTCCATTTTTTTCATCTTTTTTCACTTTATTTAAAAAGGTTTATTCATTTATTTTGAAAACTCTTTCTTCAAGCATTTTTATCACTTTCTCATTCACTCCATTTTTTTCATCTTTTTTCACTTTATTTAAAAAGGTTTATTCATTTATTTTGAAAACTCTTTCTTCTCGCTTTTTTATCACTTTCTCATTCACTCCATTTTTTTCATCTTTTTTCACTTTATTTAAAAAGGTTTATTCATTTACTCTTTTTTTTCATTTATTTTGAAAAGCATTTTTATCACTTTCTCATTCACTCCATTTTTTTCATCTTTTTTCACTTTATTTAAAAAGGTTTATTCATTTATTTTGAAAACTCTTTCTTTTTTTATCACTTTCTCATTCACTCCATTTTTTTCATCTTTTTTCACTTTATTTAAAAAGGTTTATTCATTTATTTTGAAAACTCTTTCTTCTCGCTTTTTTATCACTTTCTCATTCACTCCATTTTTTTCATCTTTTTTCACTTTATTTAAAAAGGTTTATTCATTTATTTTGAAAACTCTTTCTTCTCGCTTTTTTATCACTTTCTCATTCACTCCATTTTTTTCATCTTTTTTCACTTTATTTAAAAAGGTTTATTCATTTATTTTGAAAACTCTTTCTTCTCGCTTTTTTATCACTTTCTCATTCACTCCATTTTTTTCATCTTTTTTCACTTTATTTAAAAAGGTTTATTCATTTATTTTGAAAACTCTTTCTTCAAGCATTTTTATCACTTTCTCATTCACTCCATTTTTTTCATCTTTTTTCACTTTATTTAAAAAGGTTTATTCATTTATTTTGAAAACTCTTTCTTCAAGCATTTTTATCACTTTCTCATTCACTCCATTTTTTTCATCTTTTTTCACTTTATTTAAAAAGGTTTATTCATTTATTTTGAAAACTCTTTCTTCTCGCTTTTTTATCACTTTCTCATTCACTCCATTTTTTTCATCTTTTTTCACTTTATTTAAAAAGGTTTATTCATTTATTTTGAAAACTCTTTCTTCTCGCATTTTTATCACTTTCTCATTCACTCCATTTTTTTCATCTTTTTTCACTTTATTTAAAAAGGTTTATTCATTTATTTTGAAAACTCTTTCTTCAAGCATTTTTATCACTTTCTCATTCACTCCATTTTTTTCATCTTTTTTCACTTTATTTAAAAAGGTTTATTCATTTATTTTGAAAACTCTTTCTTCTCGCATTTTTATCACTTTCTCATTCACTCCATTTTTTTCATCTTTTTTCACTTTATTTAAAAAGGTTTATTCATTTATTTTGAAAACTCTTTCTTCAAGCATTTTTATCACTTTCTCATTCACTCCATTTTTTTCATCTTTTTTCACTTTATTTAAAAAGGTTTATTCATTTATTTTGAAAACTCTTTCTTCTCGCTTTTTTATCACTTTCTCATTCACTCCATTTTTTTCATCTTTTTTCACTTTATTTAAAAAGGTTTATTCATTTATTTTGAAAACTCTTTCTTCTCGCTTTTTTATCACTTTCTCATTCACTCCATTTTTTTCATCTTTTTTCACTTTATTTAAAAAGGTTTATTCATTTATTTTGAAAACTCTTTCTTCAAGCATTTTTATCACTTTCTCATTCACTCCATTTTTTTCATCTTTTTTCACTTTATTTAAAAAGGTTTATTCATTTATTTTGAAAACTCTTTCTTCTCGCTTTTTTATCACTTTCTCATTCACTCCATTTTTTTCATCTTTTTTCACTTTATTTAAAAAGGTTTATTCATTTATTTTGAAAACTCTTTCTTCAAGCATTTTTATCACTTTCTCATTCACTCCATTTTTTTCATCTTTTTTCACTTTATTTAAAAAGGTTTATTCATTTATTTTGATCAAACTCATTTTTTTTCTTCTTTATTTAAAAAGGTTTATTCACTCTTTCTTCTCGCTTTTTTATCACTTTCTCATTCACTCCATTTTTTTCATCTTTTTTCACTTTATTTAAAAAGGTTTATTCATTTATTTTGAAAACTCTTTCTTCTCGCTTTTTTATCACTTTCTCATTCACTCCATTTTTTTCATCTTTTTTCACTTTATTTAAAAAGGTTTATTCATTTATTTTGAAAACTCTTTCTTCTCGCTTTTTTATCACTTTCTCATTCACTCCATTTTTTTCATCTTTTTTCACTTTATTTAAAAAGGTTTATTCATTTATTTTGAAAACTCTTTCTTCAAGCATTTTTATCACTTTCTCATTCACTCCATTTTTTTCATCTTTTTTCACTTTATTTAAAAAGGTTTATTCATTTATTTTGAAAACTCTTTCTTCAAGCATTTTTATCACTTTCTCATTCACTCCATTTTTTTCATCTTTTTTCACTTTATTTAAAAAGGTTTATTCATTTATTTTGAAAACTCTTTCTTCTCGCTTTTTTATCACTTTCTCATTCACTCCATTTTTTTCATCTTTTTTCACTTTATTTAAAAAGGTTTATTCATTTATTTTGAAAACTCTTTCTTCAAGCATTTTTATCACTTTCTCATTCACTCCATTTTTTTCATCTTTTTTCACTTTATTTAAAAAGGTTTATTCATTTATTTTGAAAACTCTTTCTTCTCGCTTTTTTATCACTTTCTCATTCACTCCATTTTTTTCATCTTTTTTCACTTTATTTAAAAAGGTTTATTCATTTATTTTGAAAACTCTTTCTTCAAGCATTTTTATCACTTTCTCATTCACTCCATTTTTTTCATCTTTTTTCACTTTATTTAAAAAGGTTTATTCATTTATTTTGAAAACTCTTTCTTCAAGCATTTTTATCACTTTCTCATTCACTCCATTTTTTTCATCTTTTTTCACTTTATTTAAAAAGGTTTATTCATTTATTTTGAAAACTCTTTCTTCAAGCATTTTTATCACTTTCTCATTCACTCCATTTTTTTCATCTTTTTTCACTTTATTTAAAAAGGTTTATTCATTTATTTTGAAAACTCTTTCTTCTCGCTTTTTTATCACTTTCTCATTCACTCCATTTTTTTCATCTTTTTTCACTTTATTTAAAAAGGTTTATTCATTTATTTTGAAAACTCTTTCTTCTCGCTTTTTTATCACTTTCTCATTCACTCCATTTTTTTCATCTTTTTTCACTTTATTTAAAAAGGTTTATTCATTTATTTTGAAAACTCTTTCTTCTCGCTTTTTTATCACTTTCTCATTCACTCCATTTTTTTCATCTTTTTTCACTTTATTTAAAAAGGTTTATTCATTTATTTTGAAAACTCTTTCTTCAAGCTTTTTTATCACTTTCTCATTCACTCCATTTTTTTCATCTTTTTTCACTTTATTTAAAAAGGTTTATTCATTTATTTTGAAAACTCTTTCTTCAAGCTTTTTTATCACTTTCTCATTCACTCCATTTTTTTCATCTTTTTTCACTTTATTTAAAAAGGTTTATTCATTTATTTTGAAAACTCTTTCTTCAAGCATTTTTATCACTTTCTCATTCACTCCATTTTTTTCATCTTTTTTCACTTTATTTAAAAAGGTTTATTCATTTATTTTGAAAACTCTTTCTTCTCGCTTTTTTATCACTTTCTCATTCACTCCATTTTTTTCATCTTTTTTCACTTTATTTAAAAAGGTTTATTCATTTATTTTGAAAACTCTTTCTTCAAGCATTTTTATCACTTTCTCATTCACTCCATTTTTTTCATCTTTTTTCACTTTATTTAAAAAGGTTTATTCATTTATTTTGAAAACTCTTTCTTCAAGCTTTTTTATCACTTTCTCATTCACTCCATTTTTTTCATCTTTTTTCACTTTATTTAAAAAGGTTTATTCATTTATTTTGAAAACTCTTTCTTCTCGCTTTTTTATCACTTTCTCATTCACTCCATTTTTTTCATCTTTTTTCACTTTATTTAAAAAGGTTTATTCATTTATTTTGAAAACTCTTTCTTCAAGCATTTTTATCACTTTCTCATTCACTCCATTTTTTTCATCTTTTTTCACTTTATTTAAAAAGGTTTATTCATTTATTTTGAAAACTCTTTCTTCAAGCATTTTTATCACTTTCTCATTCACTCCATTTTTTTCATCTTTTTTCACTTTATTTAAAAAGGTTTATTCATTTATTTTGAAAACTCTTTCTTCAAGCATTTTTATCACTTTCTCATTCACTCCATTTTTTTCATCTTTTTTCACTTTATTTAAAAAGGTTTATTCATTTATTTTGAAAACTCTTTCTTCAAGCATTTTTATCACTTTCTCATTCACTCCATTTTTTTCATCTTTTTTCACTTTATTTAAAAAGGTTTATTCATTTATTTTGAAAACTCTTTCTTCAAGCATTTTTATCACTTTCTCATTCACTCCATTTTTTTCATCTTTTTTCACTTTATTTAAAAAGGTTTATTCATTTATTTTGAAAACTCTTTCTTCAAGCATTTTTATCACTTTCTCATTCACTCCATTTTTTTCATCTTTTTTCACTTTATTTAAAAAGGTTTATTCATTTATTTTGAAAACTCTTTCTTCTCGCTTTTTTATCACTTTCTCATTCACTCCATTTTTTTCATCTTTTTTCACTTTATTTAAAAAGGTTTATTCATTTATTTTGAAAACTCTTTCTTCAAGCATTTTTATCACTTTCTCATTCACTCCATTTTTTTCATCTTTTTTCACTTTATTTAAATAGGTTTATTCATTTATTTTGAAAACTCTTTCTTCTCGCATTTTTATCACTTTCTCATTCACTCCATTTTTTTCATCTTTTTTCACTTTATTTAAAAAGGTTTATTCATTTATTTTGAAAACTCTTTCTTCTCGCTTTTTTATCACTTTCTCATTCACTCCATTTTTTTCATCTTTTTTCACTTTATTTAAAAAGGTTTATTCATTTATTTTGAAAACTCTTTCTTCTCGCTTTTTTATCACTTTCTCATTCACTCCATTTTTTTCATCTTTTTTCACTTTATTTAAAAAGGTTTATTCATTTATTTTGAAAACTCTTTCTTCTCGCTTTTTTATCACTTTCTCATTCACTCCATTTTTTTCATCTTTTTTCACTTTATTTAAAAAGGTTTATTCATTTATTTTGAAAACTCTTTCTTCTCGCTTTTTTATCACTTTCTCATTCACTCCATTTTTTTCATCTTTTTTCACTTTATTTAAAAAGGTTTATTCATTTATTTTGAAAACTCTTTCTTCAAGCATTTTTATCACTTTCTCATTCACTCCATTTTTTTCATCTTTTTTCACTTTATTTAAAAAGGTTTATTCATTTATTTTGAAAACTCTTTCTTCTCGCTTTTTTATCACTTTCTCATTCACTCCATTTTTTTCATCTTTTTTCACTTTATTTAAAAAGGTTTATTCATTTATTTTGAAAACTCTTTCTTCAAGCATTTTTATCACTTTCTCATTCACTCCATTTTTTTCATCTTTTTTCACTTTATTTAAAAAGGTTTATTCATTTATTTTGAAAACTCTTTCTTCAAGCATTTTTATCACTTTCTCATTCACTCCATTTTTTTCATCTTTTTTCACTTTATTTAAAAAGGTTTATTCATTTATTTTGAAAACTCTTTCTTCAAGCATTTTTATCACTTTCTCATTCACTCCATTTTTTTCATCTTTTTTCACTTTATTTAAAAAGGTTTATTCATTTATTTTGAAAACTCTTTCTTCTCGCTTTTTTATCACTTTCTCATTCACTCCATTTTTTTCATCTTTTTTCACTTTATTTAAAAAGGTTTATTCATTTATTTTGAAAACTCTTTCTTCTCGCTTTTTTATCACTTTCTCATTCACTCCATTTTTTTCATCTTTTTTCACTTTATTTAAAAAGGTTTATTCATTTATTTTGAAAACTCTTTCTTCTCGCTTTTTTATCACTTTCTCATTCACTCCATTTTTTTCATCTTTTTTCACTTTATTTAAAAAGGTTTATTCATTTATTTTGAAAACTCTTTCTTCTCGCTTTTTTATCACTTTCTCATTCACTCCATTTTTTTCATCTTTTTTCACTTTATTTAAAAAGGTTTATTCATTTATTTTGAAAACTCTTTCTTCAAGCATTTTTATCACTTTCTCATTCACTCCATTTTTTTCATCTTTTTTCACTTTATTTAAAAAGGTTTATTCATTTATTTTGAAAACTCTTTCTTCTCGCTTTTTTATCACTTTCTCATTCACTCCATTTTTTTCATCTTTTTTCACTTTATTTAAAAAGGTTTATTCATTTATTTTGAAAACTCTTTCTTCAAGCATTTTTATCACTTTCTCATTCACTCCATTTTTTTCATCTTTTTTCACTTTATTTAAAAAGGTTTATTCATTTATTTTGAAAACTCTTTCTTCAAGCATTTTTATCACTTTCTCATTCACTCCATTTTTTTCATCTTTTTTCACTTTATTTAAAAAGGTTTATTCATTTATTTTGAAAACTCTTTCTTCAAGCATTTTTATCACTTTCTCATTCACTCCATTTTTTTCATCTTTTTTCACTTTATTTAAAAAGGTTTATTCATTTATTTTGAAAACTCTTTCTTCTCGCTTTTTTATCACTTTCTCATTCACTCCATTTTTTTCATCTTTTTTCACTTTATTTAAAAAGGTTTATTCATTTATTTTGAAAACTCTTTCTTCTCGCTTTTTTATCACTTTCTCATTCACTCCATTTTTTTCATCTTTTTTCACTTTATTTAAAAAGGTTTATTCATTTATTTTGAAAACTCTTTCTTCTCGCTTTTTTATCACTTTCTCATTCACTCCATTTTTTTCATCTTTTTTCACTTTATTTAAAAAGGTTTATTCATTTATTTTGAAAACTCTTTCTTCTCGCTTTTTTATCACTTTCTCATTCACTCCATTTTTTTCATCTTTTTTCACTTTATTTAAAAAGGTTTATTCATTTATTTTGAAAACTCTTTCTTCTCGCTTTTTTATCACTTTCTCATTCACTCCATTTTTTTCATCTTTTTTCACTTTATTTAAAAAGGTTTATTCATTTATTTTGAAAACTCTTTCTTCTCGCTTTTTTATCACTTTCTCATTCACTCCATTTTTTTCATCTTTTTTCACTTTATTTAAAAAGGTTTATTCATTTATTTTGAAAACTCTTTCTTCTCGCTTTTTTATCACTTTCTCATTCACTCCATTTTTTTTCATCTTTTTTCACTTTATTTAAAAAGGTTTATTCATTTATTTTGAAAACTCTTTCTTCAAGCATTTTTATCACTTTCTCATTTACTCCATTTTTTTCATCTTTTTTCACTTTATTTAAAAAGGTTTATTCATTTATTTTGAAAACTCTTTCTTCAAGCATTTTTATCACTTTCTCATTCACTCCATTTTTTTCATCTTTTTTCACTTTATTTAAAAAGGTTTATTCATTTATTTTGAAAACTCTTTCTTCTCGCTTTTTTATCACTTTCTCATTCACTCCATTTTTTTCATCTTTTTTCACTTTATTTAAATAGGTTTATTCATTTATTTTGAAAACTCTTTCTTCAAGCATTTTTATCACTTTCTCATTCACTCCATTTTTTTCATCTTTTTTCACTTTATTTAAAAAGGTTTATTCATTTATTTTGAAAACTCTTTCTTCAAGCATTTTTATCACTTTCTCATTCACTCCATTTTTTTCATCTTTTTTCACTTTATTTAAAAAGGTTTATTCATTTATTTTGAAAACTCTTTCTTCAAGCATTTTTATCACTTTCTCATTCACTCCATTTTTTTCATCTTTTTTCACTTTATTTAAAAAGGTTTATTCATTTATTTTGAAAACTCTTTCTTCAAGCATTTTTATCACTTTCTCATTCACTCCATTTTTTTCATCTTTTTTCACTTTATTTAAAAAGGTTTATTCATTTATTTTGAAAACTCTTTCTTCAAGCATTTTTATCACTTTCTCATTCACTCCATTTTTTTCATCTTTTTTCACTTTATTTAAAAAGGTTTATTCATTTATTTTGAAAACTCTTTCTTCAAGCATTTTTATCACTTTCTCATTCACTCCATTTTTTTCATCTTTTTTCACTTTATTTAAAAAGGTTTATTCATTTATTTTGAAAACTCTTTCTTCTCGCTTTTTTATCACTTTCTCATTCACTCCATTTTTTTCATCTTTTTTCACTTTATTTAAAAAGGTTTATTCATTTATTTTGAAAACTCTTTCTTCAAGCATTTTTATCACTTTCTCATTCACTCCATTTTTTTCATCTTTTTTCACTTTATTTAAATAGGTTTATTCATTTATTTTGAAAACTCTTTCTTCAAGCATTTTTATCACTTTCTCATTCACTCCATTTTTTTCATCTTTTTTCACTTTATTTAAAAAGGTTTATTCATTTATTTTGAAAACTCTTTCTTCTCGCTTTTTTATCACTTTCTCATTCACTCCATTTTTTTCATCTTTTTTCACTTTATTTAAAAAGGTTTATTCATTTATTTTGAAAACTCTTTCTTCTCGCTTTTTTATCACTTTCTCATTCACTCCATTTTTTTCATCTTTTTTCACTTTATTTAAAAAGGTTTATTCATTTATTTTGAAAACTCTTTCTTCTCGCTTTTTTATCACTTTCTCATTCACTCCATTTTTTTCATCTTTTTTCACTTTATTTAAAAAGGTTTATTCATTTATTTTGAAAACTCTTTCTTCTCGCTTTTTTATCACTTTCTCATTCACTCCATTTTTTTCATCTTTTTTCACTTTATTTAAAAAGGTTTATTCATTTATTTTGAAAACTCTTTCTTCAAGCATTTTTATCACTTTCTCATTCACTCCATTTTTTTCATCTTTTTTCACTTTATTTAAAAAGGTTTATTCATTTATTTTGAAAACTCTTTCTTCTCGCTTTTTTATCACTTTCTCATTCACTCCATTTTTTTTCATCTTTTTTCACTTTATTTAAAAAGGTTTATTCATTTATTTTGAAAACTCTTTCTTCAAGCATTTTTATCACTTTCTCATTCACTCCATTTTTTTCATCTTTTTTCACTTTATTTAAAAAGGTTTATTCATTTATTTTGAAAACTCTTTCTTCAAGCATTTTTATCACTTTCTCATTCACTCCATTTTTTTCATCTTTTTTCACTTTATTTAAATAGGTTTATTCATTTATTTTGAAAACTCTTTCTTCTCGCTTTTTTATCACTTTCTCATTCACTCCATTTTTTTCATCTTTTTTCACTTTATTTAAAAAGGTTTATTCATTTATTTTGAAAACTCTTTCTTCTCGCTTTTTTATCACTTTCTCATTCACTCCATTTTTTTCATCTTTTTTCACTTTATTTAAAAAGGTTTATTCATTTATTTTGAAAACTCTTTCTTCTCGCTTTTTTATCACTTTCTCACTCACTCCATTTTTTTCATCTTTTTTCACTTTATTTAAAAAGGTTTATTCATTTATTTTGAAAACTCTTTCTTCAAGCATTTTTATCACTTTCTCATTCACTCCATTTTTTTCATCTTTTTTCACTTTATTTAAAAAGGTTTATTCATTTATTTTGAAAACTCTTTCTTCAAGCATTTTTATCACTTTCTCATTCACTCCATTTTTTTCATCTTTTTTCACTTTATTTAAAAAGGTTTATTCATTTATTTTGAAAACTCTTTCTTCAAGCATTTTTATCACTTTCTCATTCACTCCATTTTTTTCATCTTTTTTCACTTTATTTAAAAAGGTTTATTCATTTATTTTGAAAACTCTTTCTTCAAGCATTTTTATCACTTTCTCATTCACTCCATTTTTTTCATCTTTTTTCACTTTATTTAAAAAGGTTTATTCATTTATTTTGAAAACTCTTTCTTCAAGCATTTTTATCACTTTCTCATTCACTCCATTTTTTTCATCTTTTTTCACTTTATTTAAAAAGGTTTATTCATTTATTTTGAAAACTCTTTCTTCAAGCATTTTTATCACTTTCTCATTCACTCCATTTTTTTCATCTTTTTTCACTTTATTTAAAAAGGTTTATTCATTTATTTTGAAAACTCTTTCTTCAAGCATTTTTATCACTTTCTCATTCACTCCATTTTTTTCATCTTTTTTCACTTTATTTAAAAAGGTTTATTCATTTATTTTGAAAACTCTTTCTTCAAGCATTTTTATCACTTTCTCATTCACTCCATTTTTTTCATCTTTTTTCACTTTATTTAAAAAGTTTTATTTTCAAGTTTCTCAATAATGTCTTCATAGTATTAGCAATCAAAAATAGGATCATTTTTATCAAAGTTGTAGTCACATAAGCAAATAATGATATATTTAAGTTTATGTGGCGATTACTAATTTTTTATGGTAATTATAAGAAAAATTGTTCAGTTTATAGATAGAAATAGTCTTTCTAATATAGTGATTATTAATTTTGTATAAGTAATTTTATGAAATACACTTTAATTATTTTCTATTTTGTCTATTATTTTTTTTGCTGTTGCATAAGAGTATTCCTAGAGAGACATTCCATTAAGAATTTATGTTTTCTTTTTTATTCTGTGAGTTTATAAAAATCCTTCTTACTCTAAACATGTGACATGTCAAAGTTATACAAATCGATACATTTCTTTATATGTTACTAGTATGGTAAATTAAATTTAGGGCATTTTTCTAATAGAAAAGCTGTATCTTAGTTAGGATTTTCTTTGGTATATTACATTAATTTTTAGTAAAAGTGCTTTAAAATAATGTACATAGTTAATAAGATAACGGTTTAAGATTACAAAACTTTATAAGTATAAGTTGTTAATGTTAGAAAAGTTTTCAATTCTATCATGAACTTATTTTTTTACATCTTATCTACTTGTAGATGGGTTTATTAAACTGGTTTTCCTTCCAGCTTTGCAACACAGGTCTTTATTTGCCTTGAGGGTAGCTTAATGCATTCTAAGTTTTAATTTTATAAATGTATCCGTTAGGGCTGCAATACATTTTGTCTAACCTTTCTTATTAAAGTCTTGCTCTAGCCCTTTTTGCTTCTATGTAGTTCTGCTATAGTCGATATTACTTATTTCAATATTGCTATTGAACCTACCTGAATTTTTTGCACTGGCGGAACAAATGTCAGATGCTGCCGCATTGGAAACATTTCTTAACAGGTCTTTTTGCAGCCTAGTTCTGAACATTGGGACTGAGAGGCTGAACCGGTTCAATTCCATCATAACTTACCTCACAGCTGGCACTGGATCATTTTAAATCTTCAGTACTGAGACCGTTTTCTAAATGTCGTCGATCCTGCCATTTGTTATTTTTTATTAACGGGACTACTCTTCAGTCATATTTCACATAACCTGTAGCTCCCGTTAGGAGTTGATAGCTCGTTGATCAGAAAGTTGAGCATAAACTCTGAGCTATTGCAGCTCCTATTTAAGTTTGGCGACCTCCTTGACTAAGTTCAAAGCCAACTATTTGTAGTCTGTTTCTTCCTCTTCTTCAAGAAGGACTTAGTCAATGGCAAAGGAGCGAACTTACGTTTCTTATTATTCCTTAGGTTGCTCTTAGACCACTGAGGTTCTAGGTAAGTGGTAGATTCTTTTGGTTGGTTAAGTTTGTACAGTTTTCTAGCCACTATTACAAAATTGTATTGAATAATAAGATTTATAGATAATTAACAATCCTATTTTAGATACTTTTAGAAGTAGGGCTAATTATAGAACTTATTGCAATGATTATGTTATATCTAATTATCATATTAACATCAACCAATTCTCTAGCTTTACCTAGTAGTGGACTTGACACAGATCACTTCCCAATTTTACTATAGTTACATACTTAAAACATTAATAGAGACCCGCCAATACTTGCTCCTAGAGTTAAGTTTAAAATATAGAAACTATAAAATATGATAATAAGAGAAGAATATTAGGATAAATTGAACGGATGTTTAGTTGGCTTTGAAGCAATTGAAGAAAATAACTTAGAAGATTAATACAATTATATTCTTCAAATTCTCTATAATAATGCTAATCTGGTACTTGGATAAGTTCTTTAAAATACTAATTATAATAAACTTCCTTGAAGAATAATCAATAGTTTTAATGCTGCCAAATAAGCATCAATAGCTTATTAAAATGCGTTAATATAGCAGGGAAGAGCAAATCAAGAAGTAATATAGCTAGCATAAGCAAAAACAAAAAATTTAATAGATATAAACGTAATTACTGATAATATAAGTAAAACAGGCTAAGAAAAACAGAGAATTAATGAATTAGTCTCCTTAAAAATGTTTAAATAAGCAAGGAAACTTTTAAACCCGAGGAAAAGAAACTATATGCATATGGATCAAGAAAGATTTGCTTAATTTATTAATAATTGGGAAAGTAATGTTTTTGGCAAGCATAAGATTATTGATGAAGAAGAACTAAAAAGCAGCAATTAAAGGATTGATAATATTTTCAAAAATTGTACCTTTGTAAAAGAATAATAGGCTTCTTATTTGTAAGGATTAGATCTTATTAGTTTTAAAGAAATTCAGGAAACCATAAAAGGACTAGCGAATAATAAATCATCAGGAGCAGATGGCATAAAAGCAGAACTTATTAAATACGCTAATAAGGAATTTCATTTTGTATTGTTAAAGTTCATTAATAATATGTTGAGAAAGTAAAAAATACCTGATTAACTTAAATAAGTAAGAATTCTTCCAATTTACAAGAAAGGATCAAAGAGCGATTGAAAAAATTGAAGACCAATTGCGCTCATAAATGTAACTTTAAAAATATATGATAAAGTACTAACTTAAAGACTCTATGGGTATATTTATTAGCGTAAAATTATACACCCCTCTTAATAAGGATTTCTAAAGAGTAGACAAACAATGCATCATGTCTGAACTTTATAATCAATTATTGATTTACACAAAAGATGGGGGAAATAAAAGCACTTACTTACAACTCTTGAAGATGTAGAAAAGATGTTTGACACTATTAACAGAAGACTATTGTTTCATCATTTACGCAGAATAAAACTACCTCTTGCCCTAATAAACTGCTTCGAATCATTTTATCTTAATCTAGATATTAGATTCATTTTAGATGGTACTCTTTCAAGAAATTTATAATATAGCAATGGAGTATTGTAAGGAAGTTCCCATGGTCCAGTTCTAGCTATTATATTCTACGATATTGTAATCAGGTACTTAGAAACTTATTAAAAACGATTTGGCTTTAAAATCTGTGGACGCGTATTTGTTACTAAAGCTTGGGCAGATGATTTATTATTGATTTCTAATGAAGATAATATGAATCTATTGGTTAAAGCAACGTGTAAAGTATTTGGATGAGTAAAACTGTTCATAAATGTTAGTAAGTGTGAGTTTATATGCTTTAAAACTAAGAATTAAAAACAAGAAGACATTAATGTTAACATAAGTTTGAATAATTAAGAAATTAAAATATCTAAGAGGATAACTTATTTAGGATATACTTTCCATGAAAACTAATATTATAAAGTCCATTGCAAAGAAATAGTGTAAAAATATAAGAAATCTGTTAATGGATCCTTGATATAATTGTCCAAATATTAGAATATCACTCCTTACAACTTTAAGTAGATTTTTCAAGTCTTTTTACTCCCTAAAACAGAATATGGCTCAGAAGTTATTCCATGGACGATTTTAAGGGGCATTGGAAAAATAAAGAAAGACATACATACTAGTTAAAGAAAAGTAGCAAGATATGCATTCTAAAGTCCAAATTCAACGTTTAATGAATAATGCTTTATTGATTTGAACTGACTACCTTTAGAGTACTACATAGCAATAAGATATTTAAAGTTTTACGTAAAATTATGATAAGAAACATAAACAAATCCTGACTCTGATATTACCTTTTTATTTAAGAAAACAAAAATAGCTAATCTGAAATATTTTAAAAACTTGGAGAAATTAACTTAACTTTTTGAAATAGATGTATAGAATATTGAAGACAGCAAATTATTTTTGAGTAAAGCTTATAACAAAATCTAAGAGAAGTTCTTTTAAGATGCTACAGAAAAGATGAGATCAATGTAAACTGCACACTTTTACTTTTAAGATATTAATAAAGAAACAAGATAGTTTCCATTTTATACATATACGAAACTAAATAAATTTATGATTAGAGAAATAATTTCTATTTATAAATTTAGAACCTTTTGCTATAATTTCTAATACGACTTATAACAAAGACACTTCAAAATCAAATACTCTGAGATTTGCATATGTGGAGAATTAGATAGCTTTGTTCATATTGAATCATGTGAAGCTCTGCAAGATCTTATTTAGGAATTTAAAGACTTTAAAAATTACAACCTAATAAAAATGTTAACATATAATTAAAATTACCTTACTCTTAATTTCCCTACTTAAAAACAGCTAAGAGAAATAGATTTTAGAATTAAAAGCTTCCATTAACAATTATTGAAGAGAAGAATTGAAACCCTATAGTGGAATGAGGAAATGCTACAGTGGCAGAACGATTTGGATAGAGTTGTAGCAGTAGAAGGAGAAGAACAAGAACAAGAAGAAAAAGAAAAAGAAAAAGAAAAAGAACATGAGCAATGAATAAAATAGGAATGATGAATTAGATGTAAAATAAACAGTTTTATTATCTATATGAAAATATAGTAAAGATATATTAAATGATATTATTATAAAAGTGCATTAAATTTTTAGTTACCTTATGTGTAAAAGGAAGCCAGTTTAGATCAATAAAGCATGAATCATTGAATGTGAATTCTTAAGATCTAAACGCCTATCTTGAGATAAATCTTTACGATTTTGTTATCTTGCTTTTTATTCCTTTAATTCCAGAAATAGTAACTCACGGAGTAATATCACTTCCATATTAAACTTTAGGCAAAATAAAAGTTCTACAAAGAGTTTTGAAGCTGAGAGGGGATACTAGTCCATATTTAGAAAGTATTGCAGTAGCTTTTTAAATAGCTACTCTGTATTTGGTAGCTACTGCTGTACAATGTAATTTGTAATTTTATCTTATTCCTAACTAATATCCTAAATAGGTAACTTCATCTTTTTAAGCAATTGGAATCCCATTGAGCTTTAGAGTAATAGAAGGTTAGCTTTCTTTTCATTGTTTTTTTTCAAGAATTCTATTACTTCACATTTGGCTACATTAATTGTAAGTTTTACTCAATCAAAAACTGTAGATGTAGCTTGTAATAATTTTTAGGCATTTTTCTAGTAAGAAGACAATTGGATTAAGTCGTCAGCGAATGCTAGTACTACGAAAGTTTTAGATAATATTTGAAATGCTAATTTCTTGTGATTATCTTCTAAATATCTTATAGCAATATCATAGCATAAAATTGCAAGTACAGGTGCATGGCTACTTTCTTATAATACTCCATTGTTATATTTAATTGTTCTTGTAAGATATCCATCAATTATAAACTTAGCATCAACATTATCGTAAAAAGATTCTAGTGCCAATATTAGGTCCAAAGGTAGCCTAAGTCTTCTAATATGATAAAAAAGTAATTTCCTAGATATGCTATCAAACATTTTTTCTACATCTATTAAAGTAGCAATTAATTACTTTTTATGGGACCATCTACGATGCAAGTCTATAATTTACTAAATAGTTCAAATTTGCTAAGTAGTGGAGCGTTTACGAATAAATCCAAATTAGACTGGATGTAAAATGTTTCGTTCATAAATAGAATTATAAAGTCGTTATGTTAGTGCTTTATCATAAATTTTAAGTAGACAGTTCAATAAAGCTATAGGTCGTCAATTACATCAATTACTTTTGCTTCCTTTTTTGAAAATCGGAAGAATGTTAATTTTTTTCATTGCATTAGGTATTTTAAATGTTCTAAGCATGTTATTAATGAAACTTGTAATAATTTGATGCAAATCTTAACCTCCATATTTAATAAGTTCAGCTTTTAGACCATCATTACCTGTAGCTTTATTATTTGCAAGCTAAGATATAATTTTTTTAATTTAAAATCACGTAAAAAGAGGCATATTTTATAAATGACTTAATTTCTAATTTAAGATGAAAGATTTATTTCTAAATATTCCCTCTATTTTTCTATTTGAGAAGTCAAATTCTATCTTACTTATTTTCGAATGTTTATCAAAAACGTTAGTTTCCCAATTTTCAATAAATTGCTATTGTTAGTTAAAGTTAAAATTAATCTAATTACGAATTTTAGGGTTTATTAGATTTTTAGCTTGTTTAAGCATTATTTAAGCATTTTCGTTAAGATCTTTATGTTTTTCCTTAGCTTTTTATTTTTATAATTTCCAAAATTTGTGAAGATAACGCTTATAAGATTAAATTTTAAGCTAGTAAGGCTTGGTAACTTCTTAATTATGACGTCCATACAAAGTTAATGCGTTCTAATATGCAATATTATCCTTTTTTGCTTGAACAAATAACGTAGCTAAGTAACTTGGCAATTGAAATAGCTTTTCCTTTGGTTTTAAGATCCAAGCGCAATCTCCGCATTATAACTAATAAGATCGCAGATGAATTAGTACTAATTTTGAACATCGTTTTAATAAAGTTACTAGAATTGATAAAATTATCCCAAAAATAGATTTTAATAATAGTTTCTCGTTTCCAAATCCTATAGTTAAAGAGTAATCGTTATTGTTAATCTTATTCACTTCTTTTTAAATTATAATTTAATGTAATACTTAATGGAAAATTATCACTATGCAAACCCTTGGATAACTTTATAGTCAACGAAATCATCAGAATTTAAATGTTAAGTTGCCAAGAAGTATCATTACAATAGCATTAATTATTCGCTCTATGAATAAATGTGTTGGACTCATTATCATTTAAAATTATTAAAAGATATATTAAAAAATCCTTAGCTTCAAGAAGGCTTTTTATACCACCTCCTCAGAGTAGGAGAGAAAACCTTAACAACTTTCTTTTACCACGTCTTTGCTTTTATTATTCCAACCTTCTTTATTATGCATGGAAACCAGACTAATAATGCAAGACCTCAGACTACGCAGGACCAAACTAACTGACCGAATGAACACGAAATAATAGAACGAATAATAGAAAAAAATAGCAATATACCCATGATTGGTTGAACTGTACTAAAAGGAGGAGCACAAAATAAGAAAGGAATGTGGCAAAAAAAGTAAACAATCTAAGTAATAATTTAACAAAATAATGGACAACTCATTTCAGCCAACGTCCCCGAAGAATAAATGTAAAGGGTCTACTAAAATGCCTATGATGATTTATCAGAAATGGCGGCCGCAATTTACTTTAACCATTACTTGGAAAATACTGATTTAGTAGAGAAAAAGGCCAAAGACTAAGAAGTTATACAAGTGTTTAGAAATCAAATATGGAAGGATTACGGACAAGCAGTGGGGTAGTTCATAGTGAAATAAAACGGAATTGTATACTTGGTATTTAACAATGAAGAAAGATACTAACATTTCACTTAATTAAGGGAATGGACGTTCAAAGGAGTTAGAATTCCTATTAAGCTAGAAACTAATTGGAATATTTTGACATTCATAACTACCCAATTTACTTCACAATCAACGAATACTCAAATATGAAGGAAGTAATGGAAATAATAAGATAATATGGAAAATAAAGAGGAGAGATATAGCATACATATCCAAACACAACAATGCTAACAGGGAGCAGTGTAGTCTACCTAGATTTAAAGGATGTAGACGAAGCAAAAAGGATACCAGAAGTAATAGATTTGAATGGAAACAAAATGAGAATATAACACCCAGTACATTTTATCTGCTGCCTATGTAAAGTGAAAGGGCACACAGACCAGCAATGCAGAAGGGTAGAAGCAGCAAAAAGGAAAAAGCTACATACAAGAGAATTAGAGATGCTTGAAGGAGAAGTTATTTTAATAATAAACAAACCAGATTTTGAAGCAAATCAAGCAAATAAGAGGATAATTGGAGAAGAAGAATAAATGATTATAGAGGAATCAAGGGAAGAAGAGAAGGAAATATAATGAGGAGAATAGAAAAATAATTAAAACAACTAAACAATTAAATAATAAAAAGTTTTTTATGCTAAAAGAATAAAGAAAAATTATTTTTCATCAAAATGGAATTGGACATATGTAAGACAGAGGGATAGAGAAATGTTCAAATAATTAAATAAAATAGAAAACAATCAACTAAATAATAAGATATACCATAAAGCAAATTAGAGAAAAGGATAGGATAGGTGATGGTAAAAACGCTAAACCCTAACAAAAGAAATAAGAAATAAACAAAATAGTATAATGGAGTATGTCAGGAAAAACGTAAATAAAGGAAAAAAGCAAAAAGAAATAGAACAAACTCAAGAAGAAAAAGAATTAGATGCAAGATAAAAGTGAGAAGAAAGAAGTAAATTGAAGCAAACTTCAATGAGAATGTACTATGCTAAGAAACCGATAAACAAAAATGAGCAATTATCCGACTTCAACTAATAGGAAAAGGAAAAAGAAGAAGATTAGAATAGATAAGAAGAAGGAAAAGGTAGATAATAAGATGAAAAAGACAAAAAAGGGGAAAGAACTAATAAAGAAAATAATATGGAAGCATAGAAGGATAGATAAGAAGAAGAAAATGTGGAGAAGGAAGATGACTAAAAAGAAGAATAAGGTGAAGAGGAAGTAGAGGGAATGAGTGTAAAAAAGATTAAGAATAAGTCATAAAAATAGGGACAGCAAATGTTAGGGGAGTAAGAAGTGCAAAAGAGGCACTAGCCAAATTCATGACTCAAAAAAGTATCCACATAATGGCAATATAAGAAATTTAGATTGAAGACTAAAAAGATATGTGTAATATAGCAGGATATAAAAATTTAATAAATGTGGGATCAAAAAAAGGAAAAGGAGTAGCATTCTATATTAGAAACGACATATGCAAGGAGATCAGAGAGATATAGAATGAAGTAAACCAAATGACGCTCTTTGGAGGAGCGAGAGTAATGACAATAGAAATAATGAAATAATTAGCAGTAATAAATGTCTACGCTCCTATTGCAAATAACAACGAACAGTATGAACCTTTCTATAATTTAGTGAATGAATTTAAACTATAAGCAATAGAAAAAGGACTTAATATAATGATAATAGGAGACTGAAATGCGCACATAGAAAATGACTGCCAAAGAAAACAAACTCAGCAGGAAAGAGAATGACACAGTTTATGGAACAGAATAATTTAATATGCCTAGACCCAACTGAAATAGGTACCTTTATCCACTAAAACAATGAGTATAAAATAGATTATTTTTTAATCGAAGAGAGAATGAGAGAAAAGGTGTTAAAGAGTGATTTTTATTACTCATACGTAATAGGTAGCCATAGGCCTGGTATTATATAGGTAAAGATGGGTAAAGAAGTAAGAAAGCCATAAAAGATAGCAAAAATAAACTACCTACTATTAAAGAAAAAAGAGATATAAGAAAAATTTGAAAGATTTATACAAGAAAATCTCTAAGAAGAAGAAATTGATAACCTAAACGGCACATAGACTTATAAATGATGAAAGAAAAAGATATAAGAAGGAGTTTAAATAGTATGTGGAAAATTAAAAACATAAAACTCTAAGATATATAAATATTCAGAAACAACAAAATAGTAGAATAAAATCTTTAGAAAATGCAGCAAACAATTAAAATAAAGGGTAAAGAACAGAGAACAAATAAATGAAAATCAATAAATTGAGAATCAAAGAGAATACCAAAGAGTAAGATAAGAATACATTTAATCAAGAAAAAAAGATAAAAGAAACTAACTAAACCTATTTATGGACAATGTAAATAAAGGAAGTTTAGCAGATATGTGGAAGAAACTAAAAAGCTTACTTAATAGAAAAAATAATTAATGAGTACCCTTATTAAAAGAAGATGTTAATACTTTCAGGGATGAATGGTAGAAACTGTATGAAGATGGCGATAATACGCTACCAACTAAATTCTTAAACAAGAGATAAATAGTGGTAAACGAATATGAAATTTGAGAAATCATCAACTAATTGGCGAAATGAAAAGCAGTAGGACCTGATGAAATACAAGTAGGTACAATTTTACCTAGCGGGAAAAACGAACAGAAGTAACATGTAAAATGATAGTTAAGATGATTTAAGAGGGAGTAATACCTTAAGAGATGAAATAATAATACATAATATTAATATACAAAAAAGGAGGACAGATAAACCCGATGAATTATAGACCAATCTCTTTACTGAATCATGCTTTAAAAATAGTAGATGCATGAATTTTCTAGCAACTATAAGGATATCTGCATAATGATGAAAGCGAATATTAATATGGCTTTAAAAAAGGAAAATCATGCTCACTATAAATTTTCAACCTAAGAACAGTATAGGAATGATCAATACGGAACAAAAAAGATGTTTTCGTAATATTCGTTGATATTAAAAAGCGTACGACTCGGTGCAAAGAAAATATATATGATAAATCCTAAACGATCTAAAAGTACCGGAATAGATAATTAAAATCCTAGCAAACTTCTACTGTGAAGAAGAAATTAAACTTAAAATCAATGAATAAATAGCAAAATCATTCGCTACAAATAAAGGACTAAAACAGGGAAGCATAACGTCGCTAAGACTATTTAACTTAATAATAGCAAGACTTCTCCATAGCTTGGAAGATTAAAAGCTAGGAATTACGATAGACTTTAAAAACTAAGAGGGATGAACACAAGAAATATATGCAGGATGTTTTGCATATGCAGATGACCTAGCCTTAATAAGTGAATGAGAATAATTAGAGGAAGTAATCAAAAATTTAACCTCATGGGCAGAAAAATACAAACTGGAAATTGCAGATAAAACAAAATGAATGATATGAAAAGCAGCAGAAAATAGAAACTGAGAAAATATAGGCAATACTATTGAGGTGGGAAACTTAAGAATCGAAAGAGTAACGTCCTTTTAGTACTTAGGGCATATAATAGAAGAAACCATCAGCTTTGAAAAACACATGGAGAACAGACTAGAAGCAGCATAAAAGATGTAAACATGAATACTGGGTAAAATAACAATGAATAAGGGATTAACACCATATAACGCAGGAATAATGATAAAAACGTTCGTAAGCTCAGTATTCAGCTATGGGACAGAAGTTATCCCATATTGTGAATAATTTGTAGGAAAATAAGTGATGGAACAATTAGAGATAATATAGAGAAGATCTTTACGAGCAATCATAGATGCCCCTTTCTAAGTGTAAAATGAGATGCTAGAATACGAGTTAAAGTTTATGAAATTTAAATATTACCTATGGAAGAAAACGCTGAGATTAAGAGGCAGATTAATAGGTAACTAAGGAAAAACAGTAGATGGATTAATGTTCGACCTAAGTAAAGAAGAGAACTTGATTTTTGAACAATACTGCACGACAATAAAATTAGAATTAAAAATTGATGACAAAAATATATTTATAGATGATGGTAATAATAATCAAAAAGGGAAGAAAAACATTAATGGTGCAATTTGAGAACATAGAGTATACATAGAAGATAGAGAAACAATGGAGTAAATGATAACAACTCTACAGTATAGAAAAACATGATTTGATGAATATGTAGTAGGACCACCCAACTACCTGAGATACAATAAAAATAGAAAAGAAGAAATATGCTACATATTTAGAATAAGAACGAGATGTAATGGGAGCCAGGATTGTTTAAAAGAAAGACACCTAGTTGCGACAAGCAAATGCCCTTTCTGTAATGATGCAAGAGAAAACGAAAGGCATATCATAGAAAAATGCTCAGAATACAAAGAAAGTAGATAAATATGTATTAGAAAGTTAAGAACAATAGGAGTAGAAAGACAAGGAATGGAACTATTTAATATAATATGAGGTACGGCAAAATTCGAAAAATTCATTAGAACCTAAGAAGAGTAAAAAAGAGCTAAAACTGACTTGATAATAAAAGATTATATCAAAAACATATTAGAAAAAAGAAAAAAAGGATACTTAGAAAAGAAAATTGAATGAAAAAAAGAAATAAGAAAAGATTATAGAGCAGGAAAAGGATAGTTTTTATGAGTTTATAAAAGCTTGATTAAGAAGAAAAGAATTAGAAACGAAAATTAGCAAAGCATGTAAAAAAAAATAATGGACGCTTGTAACAAAGAATCAATAAAACGTAGATAGATAGAAGAAGAAGAACAAGAGATATTGAAGAAGAAAATGATGAAGATATGGAATTAATAAGAGAAGAATTTTTATTACCTGAAGGCTTACTTGAAGAAATAGACATGTATTGAAACATTTATTAAAGAGCTGCGCACCAACGAGGTGCTACGCGCTCTATAATCAAATTTATTTATTATTTATTTATTTAATTCATTTGCTTCTATAAAGTCTAGTAATCTTTAAGTATTATTATTGATTTGTGGAAAAAAAATAAAAAAATGGAACAGACTATTCGCCTTTCCAAAAACTTAACTAGAAACACAAAAACGAAAGCGGCGAAACAATTACTTAAATAACAAAAACTAGAAGAGAAATCGAGCTCCTCATCAGAAGGTAAAATTATGATAGGAACAGCTCAGAATAATCCAGGTAAGATTGGAGAGAATTCAGAAGTTTTTTTATAGCTCGATTAAATGAAAAATAAAATTTCTGAGTATCAAGAAATAATTTACAACCAAGGAGAAAAAATCAGAGAATTAATGAACTTCATAGATTATCAAAATAATGAATTGTTAATAATTAGACGTCAGTTAATCCAGAATAATTTAGTAACGGAACAATAATTATACTAATAGTCTCAAACGAACCTTAAACAAGATCAAGACATGATCATTGAAAAGGAATTAATTTAAAAAGATGTTGCAGAAAAATAGAAAAATGAAAATATTGAATAAGATTTAATAAAACGAATAAATCAGTTTGAAAAAAAAAGTATTTTAGAAAAAACCTTTGAAAAGATAAACCAAACAATGTTGGTATTGCAAGTCAAGATGACATTTATTAAAAAATTGTGGTGGCTGAAAATAAATATAATTAAAAGAACAATTAAGAACGTGAAAGACTCTTAATAGGCTATGAATTACTGAAGCCGGAATCTATAAAAGAAAAATATTTGCTGGAAACTCGGAAGATTTTTAGTGGTTACCTCCCACGTAAAAAACTTGGTCGTGGTATCCATCCACGTTAAAAAAATGGCAGCAAGAAACTGGTTGAGATTCCAGGTATTGCAAGACTTTTTAACTTTAAGTTCATTATTACTATTATTATTATTTATTTGTGATCAACTATTACCGTAGTTAGGAATTAAGGCATTAAAGTCACCACAAAGGATTTTGGTCACTATTATTTATGATATTATTAAGGTATTCATATGCAATGTCCTTATAAATATTTAACTTTTCGTTTGTAGGCAAATAGCATGATGCTATTATTAAATTTCCAACTCTCACGCTTATAAAATGTCCAAGAAGATTTGAGAAATCTAATTCATTTTAACAAGAATCAAGTTACTTTTTTACTAATAGACATACTCCACCTGCACGTTTATTTGCGTTTTAGTAGTAGGTTCGATATTGTTCTATAACAATTGGGCAATATGTTTATTACGTTCATGCTTCGTTTATTGAAAAATGTCAAATTCATTATCAAGAATGAATTATTATAATGCCGCTTGCTTACTAGCTATTGAGCTTATATTTGCATGTCCTATTTTTATTTTCTTAGATTCTTGCGCTCCACCAGGAAGCCCTCCCTAATATATGCAAATATATTTAGTCCCTTATAAATCTCTTTAAATATGTACCAGTTCTTTTTTATACTCAGGGTGCTGGTGGAAATATTAGATCAAAATGTAAATTACTTAAATCGAATAAGATTCTAGTAGTTTATTGTCTATTTTAATAACATTTTAGGTACTATCTATAGTGCATTGAGCTAATTCTTTATTAATTGTTATATAACTTCCTTAAACATTGCTCATTTAATATTAGTTCCTCCTTCACGAACCTTGTCTGATAAAGTTTTATAGTTGAGTAGATTGAAAATTTTATTATCGAATTATCTTTTCACTTTCTCTTTCATTTTTTCATTTAATAGTGCGTTTAGCTGGAGGATATTAAATTCCATCTTCTTCATGTTTTCTTTTGAAATGATTTGATTATTTGATAAGAGTGTAATTCTAGTTTTCAATATAATTAATGTTTGTTTAGCTCATTTAATCTTTTTATCAAGGCTTGGTATTTAGATAAAATAATTCTTTCATTAATTATTCATTAATTTCTTACTATTTTCTAAAGTTTTACTCAAACTTTTAATTGTTACAAATGAAGTTCATATTTAGCTAATGAAAGAATTACTGGAGTTTTATATAATTCTCATCAAGCAAACTTATCTAGCAAAATTGATTTTATAATTAAATTTTTATTGTACTAGATGTTAATTTCTTATTTTCTTAATATAATTTCTTCTAGTTTTCTAAGTTATTCTAGATATTTAAAATAAATTCCATATTAAGTTAACGATATCTTTACTGTAGTTTCTAGTGATTTATTTGTATAAAGTTTGTTTGACAAAATGTTTAACTTTATTCCAATTTTTCAGTGTTAACTTTAACTTCTTAATGTTATCATTAAACTTAAATTTCTTAATCTTATTATAAACTAATTGTTTAGATAATTTTATTTTCTACATTACATTTTATTTAAAGGTTTTAATCTGTCTAAATTTATTTATTTAGCTTAGTAATTCTGTTTAAGTAGAATTTTCTGCTGTTTATTAAAGTTTGAGATAATATTGTTTTTATATGTCTATATTACATTTTTCTATGGTTAGTAGTTATTATATATTACAACTTTTTAAGTGTTCAATTTCATTATGCTTTTAAGATAGCAATATTTGGAATTCCATATCTTTCTATTATAATTCTTCTTGAAACTCCATGTTTTATTTCAAACTCTACTAATTTTATATTTTTAGCTGATTATTTAAAGTTATTAGCTGTTTTTATAGTTATTAGTCTTTATTTATAAGTCATTCATTTTAAATTATCAACTATTGGTTTTGGGCTTTAGATTCCAATAATTCAAACCCAATAATCTTCTTTTACTGATTTCGTAATATAATTACTAAATGTAATCAAATTTAGATAATTATTTTTATATAGCTCAAGTTCTTCTAAAACATCCTATAAACTAGATTAAGACATATACAAGAATTCATACGAGCTAGTTTATGTCGAAGAATTTTAAATGATTATTGTAGATTAATTGGATTTTTAAGGAACTAAGGAATGACTTCTTAACTACTCTTAAAATTTATCTATTTAATAGATTTAATTAATTTCATCAGTTTATGCAGTTTAACTATTATATTGAGAAATACAATCTGTTTAAATTCCTATCTCTTTAGAATTATTTTGCTTTTTTCCAAAAATTAATTAATTACATTTCAACTATAGTTATTACTTATAGTATTTAGATTTTAGTATTTAATTTTAATTTTACATTTTCTTTCATTTCTTGAAAGTTTTATTTACATACATTTTGTACTATTACTGCTTCATACTTACTTATAATCCTTTAATTAGTTTGATCCTGATTTTCTTAAGCTGATAGAAATTTTTAATTAAAAATAATTTGATTATTTTATAGATTTTATATTTATTATTCAAGTTCTTTAATCTAATTTAAGAACTATTCTTTACTAGTTTCAAACTCTTATTCCTAGGATTATATTTTATCCTTTACTTCAATAAGTTAGGCTTAAAGTTATATGTTTTTGATTTCAAGATTATTTAGATTCTTTATATTTTAATTTTCTTAATTCTTTTGGTTTAAAAGATTGTTGAATTTATAATTTGAGTACTATACATTATTATACTCTAAGTTTTAAGTAAATATGGATCATTTTATAATTCCCTTATTATTTTCATTTTGCTTATTTAAAGTATTTTTTGTATCTTAAATATCTTTATTAATCCCCCTATTATTTCAATTTCCTGAAGATATTTTTTATACCTTTTATTAAACTGTGGCGGCAAAATTTGCTTTCTTTTGATAAGTATATTTCTCAACTTTTAAAATGCGCTTCAACTGGTGACATCGCTCAAAGGAATATTTAAGTTATCTTAGTGGAACCCTTAGAAAAGTATTTATTGTCTATTAGCTACATTGTTTTAGTATTTATCTTATTAAATTGGCTATTCATTTTATTTACTTCAGTTGTAGCGTTTCCAAATTCTAGATTTATGAAGGTGTAAACATCTGCCTATGCTTTTTTTATAAGATCACAGCTTCTTTATTGTTAGATAAAGAAGAGTCGCTAAGAGTTTAAATTAGCGACTTTTAATTAGTTTCCATATTTTTTTTACTGAGAGTTATTTAACTCCTCATTTGGATATGCAATTCTCTGTTGCTTTTAATCATTCTCGATATATAATATATTACTAAATTAAAAAATTTAAAATCGAGTTTAGCGAACTTGGAGGACTTTCAACTTCGTGTTCACAGGACCAGTTTGATAACCTGGCTGGAACCAGCTCCCTTCAGAACACTTTCTTCAGTCGCCTTGGATTGTGTACCACTTCGGTTTGTAGATTTGACCTGCTGACAGATAAAATTAGTTACAGAATTCTCGTCTAATCTTATCCTAATATTAGTACTATTATTTTTCTTATTATTTTCTATTCCAGTACTATTATTTAATTAATTTCAATTTCTAACATTGTCTATATTTATGTCCAGTTTGTTTGCACACAAAGCATCTTGGTTTATTCCTTATCTGGACTCCTCGGTAAATTAGTAGCTCCTTCTATGTCCATTGGATCTGAATTGTCCTAACTTTGAATTACTACTACTGTTACTACTTGCTGTTCTCTTCAAGCACAGTTGTTCTCTGCTGCAGCAATCCCATTTCCCTGAAGAAAGTGTTTTGCTCTCGATCGTAGACTTCCCAGAAGCTTTCTTTCCATTCCTTGAGCTCAGTAACTTGATTTTTTAGAGCTCTATTCTCTAATCGTAGCCTCTTTACTTCCTCTTTCAGGTCAGAGAATGCGACTAAAATTTATGCCTGTTCTTCCTGGAACTGTGGCATCGCAAACTCTCGCACGGCTGCTGCTTCTTGCGTCTCCAGCACCTTTCTAGGTCCTTCCTCTTCAGTTGGTGTTATCGGGGTAGCCTTTTGGCGCTTTTGTCCCATCTTTTAGGTTGGCCTGGATGTTCCTAGTTGAGTCTATTATTCTTGAAGGTTTTGAGAAGAAGATTATTTCTAGGAAGAAGATGTGTGAGTTAAAGATGAGGGTTCTTACTTTTTCTCCCTTTTTAGGAGGTGGTATAAAAGCCTTTCTTGAACCCTTCTACCATTTTTTTAACCATTCTTGATATATTAAAGAGATTCAGAATTCTTCTTTTCTTCACATCGTTTCTTCGATAAGTTGAAATAGAAGCAATTGTTTACCTTGTGTATATACACACCAAGTACATTAGAAGTAGATAAATCAGAGATACAAAAATCTAGATTTTGAACAGTCAAAAGAGGAAAATACATACATATGAGAATCCAAGGATACTTAGAATAAGCGTTATTTCATTTCTATCTAAACTATCTCTTACAATAAAAAACCCTTTTGAAATAAGTAAAGCAGCAGTAAAAAGTAGAGATAAGAAGATTATCCTAGGTAGCTCAGCAATAAAAGTAATGTAGTAAGCATTCATGTTATTTAAAGGACAGCTCAAGTAAAGAAAAAAAGTAATAGTAACTTGGATTATCTTAGAGACTATTACGAATGTTATTAGCTTGTGCAATACGTTAAAATACATTGGGTTAAGTAATCAGCTGTTTATTATCCAGAGAAGTAAAAGGATGAATCAAACTATACTAGTTACTAAGAACAAATCTTGAAGAGTAAGCAAATCTTCACAGTTCTGTTGCTTTTCATAGTGTAACTATATCAGAAACGTTTTTTAAGCCTATTGTAAAGTTATAAACTGAGTAAAAAGTTATTAACCTTATTCCTAGCTTAGTGAAAAAGTTGGCATCATTACTTATTCATCTTCCAATTCAGTTAGACAGTTAATATACAATAATGCAGTTGCATTCAACTCTAAAGCATACTAGCTTGCCTTCATAATATTTTAGAAATAAGTTAGTCATACTCATCTCTTTCTCTCCTAGCAAGGTGAATTTTTCTCTATTTCGAAAGTTTAATTAATAGGTAGATGTGAAGCACACAACTAGATATCTTTCTCAGTAATTTTTTTATCTACTGCTCCATAAACATTAACATCCTCTATTTTGTATCCGTTAAATAGAATAATACCTGAATGAAAAAACTTACCTTTATGCATTGAATCCTACTTTTCGATTGCATCCACAGCTAGGATATTAAGCAATCCAATGAATCACATTTTAATTATTTATCTTATATTTAAATTATCATTAAACAGAAATCATCATCATATACTCATAATAGCTCATTTCGAGTAGCCTCTATAACCAAATCTACTAGTTATACTATACCATGATGTATGTGATGCATGGATAATCAGTTAAAGAGATCTTATAAACAGTGACACATTTTAATGACAATATGATTACTTTTATATTTCTTTCTTAACCAACGCCTTCTAAATTAAATACAGAAAAGGAATTTTTACTATCCAGACAATCAATTATATACTCTTAGTTATTTAGCAATTAAGATCCATTTAAATGCAGCTTTAATATTTAATCCTGAGTCTTTTCGCTGGAATTTAAAGAAGATAATACTTTATAATGAAGGAAATAGAGGAGCTGAAGTAAATAGGTAGAACTATCATATTGACTAACTGATTTGTTAAGAATTAATATATAGAGAGGAAATGATGCTCTTATAATTTAAGTATGCTATCACTACAGAAAAATAAGATTACTTTCTATTAAAAAGGATATTTTTGAAGGATATATATATGCTATTTAGAGTGCTTAACATGTGAAAGAGAGGGTAATAATTTTAAATGAGGCTTACTTGCTAGTTTATGTATATGGGTAATAAAGTAAATATGGAATCTTTGGGAGTTAGATAAATATTTAAATATTACTTCAGTAACTGTCAAGTTGCGCTATTTATAATTTAAGTTTTATATTAAGTAAAAGTATTCCGTAATTATTGTAAGTAAATCAAAGAAATAAAAACCACTAGAATACGAACTCCTGGTCAGATGAGCAACATAAATTACTTATAACTAAAATCAGAGAAAATGGGGACTCATTTGTTAGATGCTAAATCAAACGTTAAATAGTAAGAGAACAACCACCTAATGTCTTAGTTGACCTAGAGTTTAAATAATCAAGAGATAGAACTTTTGATAAAAAAGCGTCTGTAAGGCTTTGAGTTTAAAGATATAAAATGGCTTTTCCCTGGTAGAAGTATAAATTAACTTGCATAAAAATTTGAAGAAAGCATAAGCACGTAAACATTCCATCAAGTTAAGAGATATTAAAGTTCGAACATCAAGAAACAATTTTCATAAAAACTGTGGAATAATAATTAACGGAAGAAATAATACCAAGCTGTTCAATCATTCCTAATTTACCAAATATGCAGAAGATGCTGCACAAAAGGAATAGCCTCATCCTCAATGAGTTGAAAGAAAGTTAATATATTAATTTTATTTTTAACAAACAGTTGATTTCCCTCTATTTCATTCAATATCAATCTTATTCAGATAATATAGGCATTTTATATAAAACACAAAGACAAAAGAGAAGCTTACATAGAAGCATCCCTTAGAGTATTGAAAAAGAAAGTAAGAGTGAAATGTAAGCTATTCCAAAAGAAATAATAAAGCAGTAAAAAAGGTAATGTTTAATGCCTAGTGGCTCTTAATATTATTAGGTAATATCAAATACCTTTTAGTTCAATTTAATTAATAGCTATGATATGGGAATTTAATTTTGAATGTATAGGAAATTTAAAATAACAGGATGATAAAAAACATTAATTAATATGAACCAAAAATTATCCAAAAGGAGTTAATTAGACTTATTTTTAAGAATAAAAGTTGCTATACTTTCAATTTTTATGAAAAAGCTATGTTTCTTTTTGTTTAATCATAAAGTAAAAAAGACTGAAGCAATGCTATAACTAATTTTGAGAAAGGGTCATTTTAATTTTATTTCTATTAATTTTTAGCATGATTAATTAGCCACATAGCAAATAAAAATCTTTCAATCAATGTTAGCAGGCTCGCACAAGTAGTATAAGCTTAGTATAATATTCAGTCAAGTTTTTTATTATGCTATATCTTTGTTAGCTTGGTTTCGTCTTACCTCATTTTAAATTTAATATCTTCACTTAATTTTATCTATTATCTTGCAGCAATCAGACATCAATCTGTATTAAAAGCTGTTAATATCTCAATTATAGTCTTTTTCATAGCAGTTAATGAACTATAGCAAGGATGGTCTAAGCTAAATTAAACTTGTTTTAAGAGAAAGGTCTAGATAACATTATGGAAGACATTTTCTTTCTATTCATTTCTGGTTAATTTTAGTTTATAATCTTTCTCCTTAAAAATCATTATAAAAATAACCAGTCATAAAGCAAGATTATATGATGACTTTTCCGACTTCTGATCTTTTGATTACACTCAATAACTGATCACAATTGCTTTCTCACTACGCTATTCATCTTAAGTTTATTTCCTGATTATACAATTAATACCAATTTTTAATTGATTATATCTCTAGCTTCCTTCCTTGCTCAAAATCATCTAAAATTTTAGTTTTAAATAAACTATCTAAATACAGTCTACAGCTTCTAGACGACAGTTATAAGTTATGATATAGTTGAGAATGCAATTATACAGGTATAGAGATAGGAGATAGATTAGTAGCTCAAATTATTAAATTTATAAATTAAATCGTTATACGTGAAACTAGGCTTTGAACTTTTTTAGCTTAGCTTTAATAAAGACTATATTCTGGTCCACTGCTGATATATCTCTCTCTAGTTCCTGCTTCCTCTTTCTATATGCAATTGTTTTTGTTCCCTTCTCTAGAACTTTTTGATATTCTCCTTCTAACTAAAATAATGTATTAGTATCAGTTTCAAAAAAGTATCCTTTGAGGATAGTGAAATAAATAGACTTACTTTAGTTTTTTAGAGTTGCATGCTTGTCAGTTCATAATTATCTCTTTCATGCTGCGTTTCTTTTTCTCTTACATCTTTTAGGTTTTAAACTCTAAAATCCTCTTAATACTTGTTGACACTTTCATTTTGGAAAGGTTTCCTTACTTGATTCCATTTTTGATTGTCTCTGAATGAATTCTTTTAATAGATCTCAGCCTAAGGTTGCTATTAATACTCCTTCTCATCTTAATCTTCATTTTACTATCCTTAGTATTTTTGGCTCTATTTCTGCTTAATATTTTTTAGCCTTCTTTATTATTATGCTTGGACTTGGTAGTTATTGTCAAAGTCATAAGTAGCATACTCCTTTTAAATTTCTTGATTTAATTCTTAAGAATCCTAGTCAATTAAATAGCTTTAACTAAATGGTTATTCATTTTGTGATTAATTCAGTTCTTATCACTGGGTCTCTTATTGCTCATTTAGTAGACTATTTCTATTTATTGATCGATTATAAAAAAATTTTCGTCCGCTGATTTGATGTTTGCTTGAGTTTGGATTAAATTAGTTATAATACATTCTTTTTCCTGTTCTTTGAATAGGAGTGCTTTAGTTGATTTCCAATTACTTAACATCAGATTTTCTTTAGCTTACATGAGGCTAATTAATTCTTAGATTTATAGAACTCTATCCTACTTATCTTTTTGTGGGCTTTTACAAAACTTTGGTATGGGATTCTGCTTGCTAGCTAACTAAAGGTAGTTCAGAGCTTATTTAGTTAACGGTTTGATTTTTTTATTAGTAATTGTTCTTATTAAATAGATCCTCAGATCTAAGAATAAATTTATTATCAGGTGGCTTAGACTTGATACGTCTATTCAATGTAGGACTTTCAGACCTTCTAAATTCCTAATCTATATTACTTTTCATTATAGTCAATTAACCATAGAACTTTTTCTCCTAACTATCTAATTCTTGCTAATACTATCGAATCATTATTTTGCATCCATTTATTTCGCTTTTCATGTTCTCCATTGCCTAACTCTGTTGCAATATTATATTTTTAGCCTTTTCTTAATCATTTTTATACTGCTCCTTTAAATCTTTGCAGGCTTAGTTTTCCGTTTCAATTTTACTTTTTTCTTGTACCAATTGCTAGTATTATTGCTTAAGGTATTGGTATTCAGAATCCATCTATTTGTAGTATCTTTGCTGATTCTTATTATTGTTAAGAAGTTACTCAAAATCTTGCTGTAGCTGGATATATTTTTATTAAGTTTCCAGCAGCTCAGCGTTTTTCCTATTTTCTTGCTGCTTAACACTCTATAAATTTTCCTTTAGTTAGTTTACCAGAATTTTCAAGCCTTAATTCTCCTCACTCTCACTCTTCGCTTTTAAGTCCTTTTCCTTTGCGAATTATTGTATCTATAGCAGTTTTTAGTTCAATTACTGTTAGTTATTATAAAGAAGTGATAGCTAAGAATGCTCTTAGTCTAGTTCTTTCATTAGCTCTTATTTCTCCTTAAGTAGAGCTTATATTCGTTTATCGTTCAGTTCTTCACTGCTAAAGTTCTATTCATTATTCTGCTAATTGGATAAAAGTTGAGCTTATAGCTTTTCCTTTTCAAAACTAAGGCTCTTTATTTTCTTTTACAGCCCTTCAATCTATGTACAGTAATCCTACTACTGCTCTTTTACCTAGTTTTGTAGTTCTTAGCATTAAATTTGATAATTTTGATTTTATTAAGTAATACTCTGAAGTTAAGCTATCAGATTAGATATTTAATTTCTGTAACTTTGCTCTAAAGATAAAAAATCTGTAGTCTGTATTTGAGTAGGCATAGCAGGATAAAAAATAGGTTAAGGATATCCATACTAATGCATCTACTATTGAGTGTAAGGTCCGAAGCTATATTAATTAGGAGATACTTATTACTAATTACCGTTAGTCATGCTTTGCTACTGTTCTTAAACTAATGTATTATGATGCTTTAACACTGGCTAGTTCTTATTTTACATTTTATTAGTCTTTTATTTATTTTTACTGCCTCCTTATGTTTACTTATTGGCCAGATTGCTCTTTTTTAACTGAGAGCTATTTAACTCCTCATTTGGATATGCAATTCTCTGTTGCTTTTAATCATTCTAGATATATATTTAATAAGACTCCTAATTATTGCTTGGAAGGTATTCTTCCTATAAGTTTGTGTTAGATTCATCAAGGTTTTATAATTGATTAAAGTTGGTAGAATTATTTTCCTAAGGGCTTTTAGTTATAAGATAGGTTTATAGTGAAGAGTTTATAAACCTTTCATTATAGGATTAGCTTTTACTCATTCCTTGAGACTAATTGCGCTATTCATTCCATTAAATACTTTCTGATAACTTATTTTAAGACTCTTCCGATTATCTTTTTTGCTTTAAGTTTTGAACGTATGTAGAAAACTCCTCAGCATCTCTTTCGCTAGAATCTAAATTTTATTGCTATAAATCTTTATTAGACCCTTAATGCTAAGAAACTGGTCATCTTCCTGCCTAATAATCTTCACTTACTTGCATTTAATCATTAGCAGTTTTCAGTAAATCTAAGTACTGTTAGCTATTCCTAATCTATAATGGCATCTCATTCTTTTTCTTCTCTGATATGACTGCCTTTTCCTCTTATAATAATTAATCCTAAAACTATGTGTTCTCTTAGCTAGTAATCTTAGGAGATTTTTAATCCTTATCTGATAGCACTGGACTTTTAAACCTATCACTAAGTTGGATTGAAAGCTAACTTTTTGGACTTTAAATACCCAGACGAACTTCATTAAGCTAGTTTTCGAAATCCTAGATTCTTTACTCTATCTCCTACTCTTCAACTTCTAGAGCTTTAATTATATCTTGATTAGACATTTTAAAGACTTACTTTATTTAAAGGATTTAGGCCTTCTTATTAGATACAGGTAGAAAGATTAATCTTAGTTGTATTAAATTAAGTTTGCTATGCTATTAGTACCTTCGTTCAAAGCTAATTAAGACTATTCTCTAGCTATGTCTATGTATTAATGAACTTAAGATGAATCGCTTTAAGATAGTATATCCAATGGTATTGCAATAACTGTCTATTATGTAGTAGTTGAATGATGGAAATTTAGCCTTTTAGCAACTATTAAATAAAATAGTTATCTCTTTTTATGAAAAAGCTGAACCTTCATAGGAAAAGAAGGATAAGAATAAGTTTTATACTTTTGGCCATTTATAGTAAAAGGAGCGATAGTAAGTATATAGTTTGATTATATTCTATCAATAATCAATCATTTTTGAAATAAAGAGTGAAGTATTAAATACAGCTGAGAGTTATTAATATACTTTTATAGTTGAAGCACTTTAAAGAATAATAAACACTATATCTAAGCAAAAAAACTAGATTAGATATCTAATTTTAAACTAATACTTTTAAATATTTAGTTAGAGGATATCATAACTTCTTATATTTTTAACCTTATTTTTTTAATTCTAACACTCTTATATAAAACTAGATTGAGAAAGTAAAATGTCAAATATATTTTTAGGGGTTTTATGTAAAAGAGCACTTACTTAGATATAATATATTTAAGTATTTGATCAACCGTTTAAGAAAGTACGTTTAATTCATTTCAAATAACTTGAATATAGAGTAATTTTAAATGAATTTGATTACTTGATAGCACTATGAGTCCTAGTCCTTTTTAGGTATTAATTTTAACTAATTTCAATACTATATAAGAATAATACTTTAATGAATTTCTCTGGCTCTGGTGATATTTATAATCATTTACTCCATCAAGCAAAGTCATTTAAAACGATGGATTCATATTAGTGAATGCTATAGTAATTAAGATTTGACTGCTATAAGTTAAAAAATATTACCACGAAATACTTGCTTATCTAAGTTTTTCACTATTATTTACCATCATTTTAATTCTGACCGCTTTTGGCAATTCTTTTAAATATCTAATGCATACAGACAAACAGCCCTCCCTCAATAAGTTTGATAGCCTTTCCCTCTTTATCTGAATAGATTATCTTGAAGGAAATAAGTTTAATGAGGAGAGAAATAATTATAATTATTTATAATAAATTTAGATAAAAAGCCATTCATATTACTAAATCTTCTTATCTCTATCTCAATAATCTATACTAATTCTATAGATACTATTTAACATACTATAACCTAAGGCTTCTCAACTATCTAACTGCTTATTTCCTGTTTCCTTTTCTTTACTTATCTAACTCTACTCAACAGTATTAATCTTATACCCATTTGAAAAAAAATCAAAGTTAAAATAAATAAAAAATACAGGGAAATAGAGCGATAATTTAAGAGGTGACGCTTATTTAATAGATAAAGCATAATAAAGCAAACTAGGGTAAAGTAGAAGTATGAGTATTCATATATAGTTAAATATATACTACTCACTCTTTTTTCATAGACTTATCATCTTTTCTTTCAATTATTTGATCATAATTTAAATTTATGATAAACATCACTAACTTGCTAGATTTGTAAGGAATCAGATTTAATGGAATTGTACGATTATGAGTTAAAGGGAAGATTTATGCTAGATTATCTTAATAAAGTTATCTTTTGTTGGCTTTCTCTAATAATAGCCTTCAAAATTGGGTAACTAAACTAGCTAGTATTTCATTAGAAATTAATATGGTAAGGTTCTAGAATTAAAGGTATTAGTAAAGGCTTAATTTTTTTATTTTATAATTGTCTAAAAATTTTCAAATGAAAATGATGAAAATACAGAGAGTACAAATACCTCTTATTTAGACTTTTATTGAAGTAGAGGATAGCTAGTATGTAGAGAGACTAAAGAAATCTATCTTCTTCTTAGATGAAATACTGTGAAAGTATAATTCACTGTAGGCGTAAATTACGAATCGTATTGAATAAGTGATCATTGACCTGGTAATTCTGAAGAAAAGAGAGGAGGCTTTGCTTCTGAGTAACTAGATTTAATATTTTCAAAGCAATTTAGGACTTGATAAGTCTTAAGAAGAGTATCATATGTTTATTGAGGCTATGAATCTTTTCCAAAAATCTGACTTTCATGGTATTATTTAACAATGCTCGAAATATTTTGAAGGCAAGATTTTCTCTATGGACGAAAAAAATAGAAATCTTTATTATTTCGGAAGCTTTGAGAAGTAACTACTATCGTATTTTCTACAGTCCTTGTATTTTACTTAGTAATGACAAACTTTGTTGAAGTTTGCTAAAAAGCTTAGTTTCTTTCTTGAAAGTAGCCAGATTTCTCCACTAGAGTATATTCTATGGGTGATACATAATGATCTTTATGATTATAGAGAAAATTTAATAGAGACTTAGGAGAAATTCCAAGCTTGTAGTATTTTCTATGACAACTACAAACTTTATTATGTGATGGAGAATCAGATCCAGTTATAGCGTAAGAAGTATGTAGTTCCAGGAGATTATTCTCATATTGATTTGCAGTTCTCAGATTAGTTAAGCGAAAGTAAGTTTCCTCTACTCTAAAGCCTGGAGAAGAATATGAATCCTGATAACTACCTTCCAATCATTAGGTTTTACTACTGAATCATACTCAATTACTACTATCAAAAAAAGTTTTCTGAAGCACTTTGTTTCTATAGAAAGCTTAAGACGTTAATTCCCTTTGCAAGCGAAGTTATGAGTGTAAAGATTCTGTGGATCAAAATTCAGTTTCACTTCAGCAAAAAGGAAAGGTTAGCAGCCTTATAGCTTCGAAAGATGTTGTAAATTAGAGCAATAAATGCCATAAAAAGCAGCTATGCACTATCTAAGAATAAAGCATGAGATACATTATTTTAATCCTTTATTAATTACTTTGTTATGTTGTATTTTTATACTTATGATGGTATATTATAAACCTTATTATAAGAATGATAGTTTAAGAGAAAAACTTAATTTTACAATTTTTTACTGTTTATCTATATTTTAGGATCATTAAATTTAATTGATTATAGACATAATAAAAATGATATAAATCAAGTTGTTTTAGAGTTGCTTTACATTCATCTTTAGTTATCCATCTTCTAAGATAATTAGGTGCATTTAAAGTCTTGGAGCAAATCATCATATTATTCTTACTGAGTCTACGATGTTTATATTTAAATAGTTTTGAGGTTTTTCTAGCTTCCATGTTCAAGAGATCTTGGTATTTCACAATCATTCAAAATTTAATTACCATTAAAGTTGTCAAATTCTAAAGTAGTAGATGTGTTAAGATCCGTAGTATACGACTAATTGGATGATTTCTATTCTAATGGATCACAACATCAATTATCTTTGACTTTCTAATCTTATTGTAATTTAGATTTTAAAAAACTTCTCCTTTAAAATAGGTTGCTTTATTGTATATTAAACACCATTTTTTTAACTTTCTTTAATGCAATTCTCTGGAGAACGATATCAAGCACATCTCTATTCTACGCCATGCTTTATATTAATTAAATACACTTCAACTTCGGTCTTTTTTCGCGCGGCTCCTATCCATCAGATAATTAAGTAATACTGTTGAGGTTTAAACAATTACCCATTTTTATTATTTTCAGTATCAGATAAATTCTATTTTTCAAGCTAATTTATATTTAAATACAAATAAGTAAAGAAAGAAGATTTAAACTATCTAAATAGTATATAAGAAGATTATTTCTATACTAAGAATACAAAAAATGGAAATTCTATGAGAACTTTATAGAATATAAAGCTAGAATTTACTTTTAAAGGATATTAATAAATGGAAAATTTGTTTATTTGCAGCGATCAAAACTTTTTCCTTTCTTCCAGGAGCGAATTAGTTGTTTCCAGCTTATTCTGTTAATTAATTTACTTTTAAATATTTAGCAGTGCTGGTGTACTTGGACGAGGAGCGGGTATATATTCTTCGTCTACATGACCTACACTCTTTCTCTTCTTATTTGTAAATGTTTCAAATGGCGAGTATAAATTTATCATTTTAACTTAAGATTGTTAACTCTCTTTATTGCTAGTAAAATAGACATGCTTGCTTGGCTTTTTTTATAATAAATATTCTTTAAAATTTTAATGATTCATCTACTTTTCTTTATTTTTGGGAGAGTTTTTGCTAGAACTAGGCTTTTTATAAGATTGGGGCTTTTAGTTCAAATTTTTTAGAGTCTATTAAGTTTTTTAATTCTGACTAATTGTTTTTGCTTCTTCTCTTGAGTTTTGGTTAATTAGCATTTACTAATTTTTATCCAATTTGTTTTATTGAGAGGTATCTTTGCTACTGTCGTTATTTTTACATTAGATATCTCAAAGTTTTTCTGTAAGTTGATTTATGTCGAAATTGATTTAAGTTTTTTGCTTTATATCTTTAGTAGGTGTAACGTTTAGCATTTTTTTTGTGCTACTCTTTTGTATACCACCGAAAAAATCGTTTTGCTGCTTTTAAATATCCTCAGTAAATTTTAGAACATGATGTGTATCTTAAATTGTTTGCTTGTCGATTAACTCAATATCAACAACATTATCTTCATTATCTTTGAAATAGTCAAAGATTTGATTTTTGTAAATTCTTGGAATTGTAAAGACCTTCTTCTGCTTCAATTTTGGTTTTTTAGTTTTGGTTGCTGTTTTACATCTCTTTAAGGGTGATTATTTCTAGCTTAATGCTAGTCCATTTTAAATTTTCTGACAATCAAGTCTCTTCATTGCTCGCTTTGAACTCAATTTCCAGCTTTACCTCAAAACATTAAGATCAATGTTACTACTTTTCACTTTTCTATGCATAGTATTCTTGATATAGCCAGGCGAAATTAAGCTTTTCAAAGGTTATTCAACAATTTATGACTACTTAGCATTAAAAAGCTGCAAAGACTTTTTAATCGATTTAGTTTTAATTTCCTTATTTTAGTTACTTTGAAGTACAGGAATATTCTTACTCTACTATTTAGGAATAAGCTTTCATTTTAAGGGTGATATAGCTCTACTACTTGGCTTAGACTGAGAGATATACAATTCTTTAAGGTTAAATTTTTTGCTCATTAATGAAGAATTCTTTTGCAATTATTTGCTCATTAATTTTTATTCACAATATGCATTTTAAGTTTATTAAATAAGGTACAAAAAGTATAAATCCATTTTGATATTTGAGGATTGAGAAAAATTAGAGTCAAACATTTAGAGTACCTTCAATATTATATTATGCTTAAATCTTCAGTTTTAAAGACTGAACTTTATGGAAATTTACATAAAGTAAGCAAAACTTAGTGAAGGTTTATTATAATTGCCATTATTTCTGTTCTATTAGTTATCAATATTACACCCTTAACTTATTAATCTTAACTATACTCTAGCCTTTTTACTTAGATACCAAAGTACTTATTGAGCGGTAAAGAATCTAAAATTATCCCTTGCTTTATAAAAGTGTTGTAACTCTTCACTTCTAGTCTCTTACTTTTACTTAATAAATTTAATCTCTAATCATATGCATCTGTTCTAAGAATCTCAACTAGATCCCTACTTATAATGGTGCTTACCGATTTTTGACTATTTTACAAATAGTATCATATTAGCTATGACAGTTTCAAGTGAAGTTAGCTAATTGTTTTTATAGCATTAAATGAAGCATTTACTGCTGCTTATTATAAATATAAAATGGTACCATATTAAGTGGTTTTGGATGATATAACTTGGTGATTTTATATCCATTATATAATTAGTTCTTTGTATAGTATAAACTTAATCTTTATTTTGATACTTTTAGCACAATTAACTGAAGAGAGAATTCAAAGTATACTAACCATTTCTGTTTTTTAACAGATTATTACTATATTGTCTAGAAGGGAAAAATAAGAAGCTTTGTATCAAATACCTAACATATTAGGAATAGGCAATTAGCAATACTCCAAGTTTAGCTATCTTAATAAGACCAAGATAAAAGATATGAAATAGCATGATTAAATCTTAAGAACATCTATCAAGATATTACCCTTATAAGCTACCACTTATTATATTTATATATACCTAAAGTTAATAACCTTAACTTTATATAGCTAAGAGAATTGTTCTTAATTATATCCTTTATTTAAAGCTTTCCACCTTAAATGCTTTAAGAACTATTATTAATATAAGTAAGGCTAATTATAGTACTTCTATTAGAGAGTCTAGATTTAATATCTGGAAGTATAATGAAATCTTAAGATTCAAGTTGAGAAAAGTGTATAAAAATGAGAAACTATTGAGAGTGAAGTTTAAGTAAGTAAATTTTAAAGAATTTATAGTATTTTCAACTTAATTAATATATGAAAAGCTTATGAGGGCTTAATCGCTAAATGCTAAAATGATTGTGTTTGGATCCTTAAACAAAATTCAGATAAGATAAGTAAAAATAAACGTAAGATATTTAGAAAGAATGGAATAGAATCATTTCTTTATTTGATTGTAATAATAAACTTATCGTCTTATCATCTTAAGAAGAGGTAATTATCATTAGTGATATAGCCTATTTAAATATTATGTTGAATATGTTAGCAATCTAAGAATCTCGATTTATTCTTTCAACTATTCAGATTTTATTAATTAAGGGAATAATCATACTGAAATATAGTTAAGTTATTTTATTATATACATACTGCATGGTTAGAAAACTTTAGCAAGGCTTCGAAATACTTATAGATGACTATGTGAGGCCTTAGCATTTAGTTTCGGTCCCCTTATATCATACGAATTTAACTTTTTACTATATTTTATCTTCTGAGAAAGAAATTAAACTAGAAGATTAAGCAAATTTATAGATATACAAATATTATCAAAAATTAGGATCAGCTTATGCTTGTCTTTTTTACATATAACTGAGAATTATTGATGGAGCTAAGCATAAATAGAAAATAGATAATATAAGATATAGCTTAAAGGTCTAAATGTTCAAATAACTCTTTATCTATCAGAAATACTTGCTATTTATTAATAGACTGAGATACAAATCCTTTTATCTTTTAATGGTAATTATGTTAATTTTCCTTTGCCTTAAATAGGGAATTTATGTCAAATAGAATCGAAAGAATTTAATAATTAAAGGATCAACTAATTAGTAGCTCACTTCATTAGCAGGCTTTTTTATATAAGGAGTATTAAGGCTTATATACTTATGCAATTTAGGGTTTAGAAGTTTATTTTTATTTGCTAATATTGGATGAAAGAGCTTAAATAAATAAAGTTAGTTAGGTTTTAAGTCAGTCACAATGATCCTTTCTCATTCAAGCTTAATTATTTATCCCAATATACAAAACAAAGACCTTTTAATATTCCAGCTAAATGAGTGTTTATTGTGAACATTATAGGAAAAATTGCTATATGAGTACTCCAAAACCCACGAGTGTAACTTGGTATTACTTTTCTAACTATCTTAACTGAAGCTGGATAAGTTACTGTTAGAGAGATTCCGAAAACCCACAAACTAGCTACTAAAGGCCAGATCTGCCATGGGTTTTCTTTAAGAGACAGCATTTGACTCTGCTAAGAATTTCCCAAATAAAGTCTTCTTTCAATAGTAGTTTACACAGCTTCTTTATATAAATCTCTCTCTTATAACTGAGTTTATTTCGCATGGTTCTTGATAAAATCATCCATTTATTCAATATAAATAAGCTTAATTAAGAAGCCAAAGATATAACTTAGTATAGCAGATCGATTATCAGTACCTGCTAAATATTTCCCCTCCAGCTTCTCTATTTTCAATACTCTTATATTTCTTCTACTTTCTTCTATTTATCCTTCTATTTTATATCCCAGCATCATATCCAACAGCTAGACAAGTAGAATATATTTTTTATCCAAATAATGAATGCTAAAAGAACAGAGAGATAGTTAAGCAAGATAAAGAGAAAAATTATAGATCTAATCTAAAAGAATAAGAGTAATAAGAAATAACCAGATAAGGTAAGTCTGATTAATTCAAGAAATGCATAGAAATAGATGAAACAAGTTTAAATGATTGAAAGATAATTTTTTTAAGGTTCTTCATTTCAAGATGTTAAAAGAACTTAAAAATTTTAAATTAAGTCATTTTTTATATCGATCATTAATTCTCACAAGGTCCTGCATGATTTTTCTAATTACACTTTTAACAATTAGTCTACTTACAACCTTCACAGAAAGGAACTTCTGAGTCTTTCTAGACTCTGGCAATTTTCTAACAAAGTTAGCAAGTTATTTACTTAGTTTAAACTTTTAATTATTACTAGTTTTAGAAGATAAAATTAGATGTCTAGTTATGAATATATTGATTACGAGGGCTTATAAGATTCATACTCATCATATTTTGGGTATTTTGGAAATTTCGCATTGAAAATTATTGATATTTTTTATAATGAATTGCATTTGTTTAACTCATTTACAAAGAAGGAGGGTTTTTTTGCTATAATCTCAAGTTTTAGATTTTTTCGAATTTTTATGGTCCTACTATTTCCTTGATAATTTCATCTTCTATAGGTTCTTTGCACTGGTAGCAACTTAAGTCTTGTCTTGTTACCATTTCAATTTAGATTTTATTCTGTAACTAATTGGCAATTTCGGTTTTGCATGCGTAGTGGCCACAAGAAAAATTTACCATTAATTATTTGGCATGCATGGTATCACATATTGAACATTTTTCGCTTTACATTTAACAGTCTTTCTATCACATTTTTTATAGCATATGCTGCTTAATCTTTTATAAAATCTATAAGCATTTAATTTGATCATAGTCCATTTTTTGTTCACATTCTATTGACTAACACTAACCTTTAAAATTAATGAGTTGAATAGCGCATTCTGTGCAGATTTCTTCTTGGCAATTACAGTACCTTATAAAGAACTCATTTTAATTCTTTTTGCATTTCCCACCCATGCAATATTTCACAGTATCATAAGTCTTTACAAACTTTTATCTAAGTTAATAAAACTCCTAGTAAATAGTTCATTAAGAGCCACAAGCCCATTGAATATCTTCTTGCGATATTAGATGATTATCCTTACAATTAAGAAAGATATTACAAAACAGCGGGTTTCCTTACTCATTTTTTAAAGTGATGAGATATCCATTTGTCTTGTTTTCTATGAACTGGAACAAATGTTCATCACATATTTTATTTGAGCATCCCTAAATTTATCTTATATTAGTATTTATGCAGTTTGATATTCCACATTCTTAAGCTGTAGGTAATATTTTATATATACTTAATGGATCAACTTATTATGTAAAATAAATACGCTTTTATTCTTCCATTTCTTGAATCCTTTTTTTTTACTATCTTATCTTATCCCTTTTTTTATTAATTTAAGATTATAAGTTTTATGTCTCTTACTAATATTGCTACAATAACTCGTTGTATTTTTACTCGGAAATAGAACTTCTCATTTGTATTTAAAAAGTCTGCTCTAATTAATTCTTTTAGTCGCTAACATTTTTTAAAAGATTTTCTGTCATTTCTGTAATAAAACTTACATTATTCTTGCTTTAATTAATCAATTTATTGCTCTTAGTTCTTCAGCTTTTTAGTTTACTCTTAGTTTTTTGCTTACAGTTGCATTATTTCCATATTTAAACTATCATTTACACTTTTATTCGTATTTTATTCTGGATTGTGTGACTATCTATAAATATTCTATTAACTCTCCTAATTTTATAAATTCTATAATTGCTCTTAAAGTATTTTATTTTTTCTAGCTCAGTCTTTTCGATCCATTCTTAACTAATCTAAATTTTGCTACAAATCTTTTATCAAACTATTTTTTTAATTAACTTCTTACTAGAGCTCTTGGTTTTATTATTTAATAGCGTATTAATTGACCAGTATTTTATTTTATTCTTATTATATAGCGTATTTTTCTTTGGAATTCTGATCCTATAAGCTATTTATATAATAATCTAGCTATACTATTTTCAATTCTAGGGTTTTATTTAAAGCTTCCTTTTAACTTAATTAAGTTTTAAGGGATTCTTTTTCATTTGAAGGCTAGTTTTACTCCTTGATTATATTTTCTTATAACTGATTTTTCAGTTAATATATCTACTACTCTTTATTTTTGATCTTATTGATTAGAGTTTCTTTATCTTCAGACATTTGTTTTATTTGCCTCATAAACTGATCCTTTTCATTTTCAATTCTTTTTTTTTCTGATTCTACTTTTTATAATTATTTGCCTCAGTCTGATTTATCTTACTGGTGCTAGTTTTAAATTCGGATCAACTAATTTTAGAGATTTTGCTCTTTCATTTAAAGTTCAATTATAGCATTTTATCCTTGAAACTCTTCTTTCTCGTTTTCCTGGAAGATTTATTTTTATGGCTACAACTGCTATTTCTGTTGCTAAGGTTATTAGAACTGATTTAGGTTTTAATTATTTTCATATTATTTAGGATTTTCTGCCATACCATTCTAAGGCTGATTTAATCAAATACTTTATTCTTATTTTTTGCATTCTATGAACAGGTTTGCTAATAGTTTCCTTTCATTCTTCGTTATATCTGTAGAGTGCTTAAGAAGACAATCAATTTTGCTTATCTATTAGTCACTTGATTCTTAACTTTAATATTAATTCTATGGATTTTGCTAGTCTGCCGCATTGAATTCTGTATATCACTAGTTTCTAGCAGAATCTCACATCTTTATTCAGTGTTGCTTGCAAAAGAAGTGACCACATGACATTTAAATTTGTTCTCAGACTTGATTTTAGCAGAATTCTTAGTTTTATGAATATTAGCAAGTCTTATTCATTTATAAATTATAAAGAGCTTATTTACCTTAAATTTCTATTACACTGATTTATTTATTTTAGACTAACTTACTTTATTCCAGTCGCTTCCTTATTTATTATTTTATAAATTCCTTTTTATCACTCAAACTTACTAGAAAGCTATTAAGATTCAGTTATGGTATATTTATTACATCTATGCGTAGATGAGGGTTATTGTTATGGTGACATAAAAAGCGTGTATTTTTTTAGAGGAGAAAGTGATAATTTTTAATTTATAACTTGGAGATGTAAAAAGGAAAAGATGTAATAGATTAAGGTTCAAATAGTCTAAGAGTTTAGTATAAAGCAAGCATAAATTCTAGGTATATGCCTTGCTTGATCTATTTACTAAAATACAGCATAGTGATTCCTGCTAATTTTAGTTTCTAATTAATGATATCATAGATATATAAGAAAGTGATGGCAATTGAACTGGAATAAAAGTTATAAAGCTAAGTAAAAAGTGCTAGTAGTGTGAAGTGATGAAAATAAGAGTGATATTTAATGTATCTAGCTATAAATACTAAGTACTTATAATCTTTCTTAGTGTTAACTAATTATAAATATATTACCTTTTACCTTGCTAATTTTAAAGAGAATGACTGCTTTTATTTGGCAGATTCAGCTGTGGCAAAAAATAGTTTAATTATTCTAAAAAGGCTTAAAAAACAGGACTATGTTTTTAGTCTTAACCTCTAAGTTAATTTTTGCTACATTTATTTTATTATCATTTTACCCTTAAAAATTATCCAAACTATTAAAAAACTCTTGTAATACATATCTCAATGATACTTTGATATTTTGTATCTTTTAGAAAAGAAGGTAAAAGCAAAAGCCTCATTTATATATAAGCCTGCTATTATTTTAAATACTGATCTTTACATTTCTAAGTATAACTTTCTTATTCTTAGAATTTGGAATATAATCTCATCTTAAATTGGCTGAGATGCATTAAATCACAATTTTCTGGATATTTTAACTCATACTAATGTTAATCTTCTAAGATATGGCAAACTTTATTTTCATACCATTAGAACTTTTCTTTTTCTATCTGATTTAAAAAATTTACTCTTTCTCTCTTTAGTCTCATTGCTTTTATAATAACTGCACTTCTTTTTTAAGTAAGAGTTATAAGATACTAATCTAGCTTTCTATAGTCATGCTTGGTGATGTAAATATAAAGATCTGCTAGAAAGTATGCTTTACTGATTACCCTTTGCTCATTAATATAGAGTTAAATTATAGTTCTATTAACATAACTCTATTGTTTACCCTTTAATAAATGTATTCTAAGTATTTTCTACTTTTAAAGCATTATCTTGCACTTAAAACTCTACTTAGCAACAAGTTCACATTATTGGCTTGTATATCTAGCTAGGTTTATACTTAGAGCTTATCTACAAAGTATGAAGAAGATACTGTTATGGTATAACTGGTTTTATTGCTTCTATTCTAGAGTTAATGCTAAACTTCAGTAATCTAAATTTGTTCTGATTACTTAATTACTCCAGTATGCACTAGATATGATTCTAGTAGCTGATTCTAATGCTAGATCATATACCTAAATTAAAATATAATTACTGAGTTTAGTCTAGGCTACTTAAGAAGATACTAAAGTCCATTATTACCAAATCTAATTCCTATTAAATTGCAAAACCTAGCTTATACTTGTTTCATAGAGTCGCTTTATTTAGCAAAAGATAGAAAGGCAAATAGATAATATTAAAGGAAGGAGAGAACAGCTTTATTAATATTTCCCTGTTAAATGATAGAAAACGAAACAAAAAAGTGATAAAAACCTAAGAAAATTGATTTCACTAGAGTATGTTGAAGGGGCTCTTATCAGACTAACCTTTAGATAGCAATTGTAAAGGCCTGAACGCGAAGTTACGAGCTCTTATTTTCTAGAGCAGTGAGGGTAATTATAATTATAATTAGTATAGAATACTATTGACATTACTCTCATATTACTACTGAAATTAATTTCTTCTTATTAGCCTTTTAGAAGAGTAAAAAGCATAAATATTCTATAAAAATTACTCTAAATAACCAACTTGTGAAATCTAATTAGCCTTAATAAATGCATATAGCTTATTTCATAAAACAGAGCATTAGTTTCTAAATTTTTGCTTAATCTTTAACCAAAACATATCCAGGTAAATAATAATTTAGCTTTCCTTTAAAGAGTTAAGTTATCAAACAATACAAAATAATAAGGGAAGATAGAAGTTACAATCAGTTATAGCCTTTTCTTTTTAACAACACTATAATCACAGTCCAGTTAATCATTTATCGAAGAAAGGTAAAAGATAATATAATTAGTTTCATAGATTGCCAGTATTTAATACTATAAGTATAAAAGCTAATATTCTATTTTCAAACTATTTAGAAGCTTATAGCTTCTAATCTAAATGTCATTGGATTTGACTTTACTATGATAAGTCTTTAATCATAAGATATAAAGAAACAGAAGATAAAATTAAGATTTATAAAGTTTATTAAATGGCAACTCACCAATCTTAGTTATCAACACTATTTATAAATTTAAGTTTATACTAATTTAGATATTAGGCAAAGATAAGTCTTCAGCTTAAAGTTAAAGAATGAAATGTCTATCCTGAAGAATAAAAAAGGCTTCTAATTATAAAGCTAGTTATCGTCATTAATTTTTAAGCACTTCAAGCGATTTATAGTTATTATCATGTCTAAAATAGGAAGTTAGTGTTGCCTTTCTCTATAAGATAAAATTGGGAGTCTAAGAATAGATTCTAAATTAGTATAAGCAATCAAATGTCTGAGGGTATTAATAATACCTAATCCCAAGTTTAAATAAGTAGATACTAAACAAGCATTTACATTATACTGTTTCTATTTTTATCTCCAAAAATGAAATCTGAATAAAGGAGCTTTTGAGCAGAATATCTGCTTCTGAATTTTATTATCAATATAAATAAATAGGGAGGAGCAATCCTCCAACTTAAACTGAATTACCAATAAGTATCTCTTAGGTGAAGAACAGCCAAGAGAAGAGAAGACAAAATCGAAGAGGCATCAAGTAACATTAATGATGAAAGATGCCACATACTAAGGTCTCTTAGGGTATCAGTCCGATCGCAGCCCTATAGAAGACAAAACTCACAAGGGAATGCTAGCACTGTGGAAGATTTCAGCAAGGAATTTTTTTAACTTTAAAAATCTTTATTTAGAGTAGAGCATCATTAAGGTACTACGAGCTCTATAATCTCATTAATTTATAAATTTTGTAAGAAAAGAAGCAATCAAAAGTGTAGTGTAGCAACTAAGGCTATGTAAATATGCTTTGATTAAAGTTTTAAATAGTTATAATAATTAGAAATCTAACTATCTCTAATGTTTAGTAGCATAAACTATATTAGTTTCCTAATAAGTAAGAGTATTAGTTTATATTATTCAATCCAAACTATTAAGGAGATCATAAATGAACATTTAAACAACTAAGAATTAAATAAGAGTGATTAATAAAACTCCTCAGCTAATCTAAATTTCTGGTTAAATAAGCTTAAAGAGCTAAAGGAAGTATAGAATGCTAGAAGGGATAAACTTTAGAATTATTACAGGATAGTAAAAAGAATTTGAATAGTGTAGTAAATTAGAACTAAATAGACTTAAAGGTAAATAGTAGCTTATAATAATATTTTGTTCAATTAGTGTAAGAATAGTTTTTATTCTGTCATTGTAATAAATAAATGGGTGTGTGTTTAGGATGCAAAAATGAAAGTGAGGTATACTCTATATTGGAAAGTAAAGCGCCAAAGTAAGTTAGTAAATATGATTTTAATATTGAGAAAGTGTTAGGTAAGGGTACTTTTGGCAAAGTTGTGCTGGTTACTAAGAATGATACTAATAAATCATATGCTATGAAGATACTTAAGAAGAGTGCTATTGAATAGAGAAATCAAAAAATGCATACTGAAGCTGAAAGAATGATTCTTGGAACTGTTAAATGTCCTTTTATTGTTGAACTTCGATTTGCGTTTTAGACTCCAGAAAAACTGTATATGGTTTTAGATTTTTGTGCTGGGGGAGAGTTATTCTATCATTTGAAAAATGAAGGAAAATTTTCAGAAGCCAAAGCTAGGTTTTACGCGGCTTAAATCACAATAGCTCTCGAATATTTGCACCAAAGGCGGATAATCTACAGAGACCTAAAACCAGAAAACGTTCTATTAGATAGTCAAGGCCATGTAAAATTAACTGACTTTGGTCTTTCAAAGCTAGGAATTGGAGAAAATGAAAAAGCTTACACATTTTGTGGAACTCCAGAATATTTAGCACCAGAGATTCTCAGAAATGAAGGATAAGATTAAGCTGTAGATTGATGAAGCTTGGGATGCCTTTTATACGAAATGCTAACAGGAATTCCTCCATTTTACTCCAAAAATAGAGACTAGATGTTTAGGGATATCCTTTATAAGCCTGTAGTTATGAAAAGCTACTTCTCTAGTGAGGTTAAAACTCTACTTAATTAACTCCTTCAAGTAAACGTAAGATTTTATATTTAGCCTAATTTACGTCTTCGAGATGCTTAGGCAGTCAAATAGCATGCATTTTTCAAGGTAATAAATTGAGATGCTATGCAAAAAAAGACAGCTAAGCCTCCAATGATCCCTAAGGTAAAGAGTACTAAGGATGTCTAAAATTTCGATAAGTAATTTACCACTGAAAATGCAATGGACAGCGTAGATTCCAAATGCTTAAATGGGGACTTTACATACATAGATTTCACATACCTAGATGAAAATCACCTGAAGTAAGAAGAAATAGACCGTGATATACTGAAAAAGAACAATCTAGAGCAGAAAGTACAGAACTATAATAAAATAACGGATCTCGAGACAATAGAAGAACGTGATTTAGAAGTGTCACTAAAGAGCGCTAATGTTATTTAATTATATGCACATTATGTATTTAACAAGCTTCGCCTTCTTATATATCATATTAAGCGTAACCTTTCATTAACAAAGCTGATCAACCTAAATATTGATTTCTTGCTACTAATTTTATGTAAATGGAGTAAAACGTTATAATCTAGCAAATCAACGAGCTAAGAAGTAACCCAGCTGCCTTTGTTGATAAAAATCTAAGCCTAGTCAAGAATGAAGCTACTTAGAAATAATTAGTAACTGCTCAGTCTGCACCAGAACTTTAATAACTTACCTCCGTTAATTTTGTTGCCAATTTGTTTTTAAGTTCATTATTTGAAACTGATTTTTCCATTGATCTTGGGAAAAAGATATCTGAGTAAGAAGCTTTTGAGTTTAAGAGATAAGAAGATTTAAAGAAGTAGCAAGGAGAGCAAGCTAAAGATGAAATTAAAGTATAAGCGACTTAACAGTAAAAAAGGGCTAAAAAGGAGAAAGTAGGAAGGAAGTAAGACACATTATCAGATGAAGTAGTCTAATCAACAAGAGAGGAAATACTTTAAAGTGAGAGAAGTAATGCACTCTAAGAAATAAACCTCTTAAAAGAGAAATACTAAGAGGAAATAGAACTCTTATCTCAAACTGATATTGAATTGCTTAGAAACAAGTTGTAAGATAAAAATCTTTTTGAATTATTAAATACTATTGGATATGCTAGCGGAATTCAAACCTATATCATTCATTAATTTAAGAGTTAGTTTACTTTGAGCGATATCATTGATCAGCAAATAGCCACACTTTTAAATCCTTAATTTAAGGTTATTGGAACTAGTAAATAGTAGCGACTTCTGTCTGAAGGAGGAGTTTCGTTATAACTCTTTTTGCTTGCTGAGAACTTTTCTACAAGTCCTCCTCCTGTTCTTGAGTAAATTGAAGCTACAAGCTAGGAAAAGCTCTTAGAGTAATTTGCAGAGTCAGTTGAGTTTAAAGAAGATATTACTAGACTTTTAGGGAGATCTAAAGCTAGAACTCCAAAGAAGTATTAAAAACCAACCTGTTCAATATAAAATTACTCGATGGATTCAATTCGCCATTTGTTTTTCGTAGCAGATATGAATTATGATGGAAGAATATCGAGAGATGAGCTTAAAGAATTTACCATTTAGAAAAAACTTGGCATTGAAGACTGATAATTGGATGTTATGTTCAAAGAAATTATCGAAAGAAGATAAAAAAGCCAAAAAGGAGATCTTACTTAAGAAGAAGTCAAGGCTGCTGTTAATGGAAGAAGGTAATGAGACTCTGAAAAAAAATAGTTCCAAGTTAATTATAGAAGCTGTAGCTAATTATGGAGAAAGGTATTTACTGTTATTGGAGAGTAACCTGAGGTTGAGTATTTACCTCAAAACTCTATCTAGAGAACTTTAGCTAGCTATGAATAAGAATAAATTTTGCCTGTTTCTTAAAAGCAAATTTTATCCAGAACTAAAGAACTTCCTAGACCCAAAACACTCCAAGATCCAATTTATACCCGTTAACCGAGATCAGAAGCAAATGTAATACCAGAAGGAAAGCTAATTTAGCTTGTATCAGATGATTTGCCATAAAAAGAACTAAATCCTTTTGACTAAGTAGTTAATGCTAGACTTCGTAAAGAGGACTTTTTTACTTTTACCTTTGATGCGAAATAAAAATTTAACGAAGTTATGTGATTAAATTAAAGATTTGGCTCCACTATAAATCCATAAATTATTAACAGGCTTGGGTATCAAATTCCAGAACATAAGATGGCTTAAGAAAGAACTGCTGCTTAAATGGATAAGCTAAGTCAGTTTAAATCTACAACTGTTTCCACACCTAACGGGATTTAACTCCCTTAAATAAAGCAAAGCAAGAAAGCATAAGATTTTACTTTGGCATTTAAATTGGATAAGGGTCTTGAAATAAAAGCAAAAGAAGCTAAAAGAATTAGTAATGAAAGAAAAGTCCCAGATTATTGGATCCCTCCATAAGAACATAAATTTAGGCTAGAATGAGCTCCAAAACTGAACTAAACTGATTTTAGATTAGACAAGAAAGAAATACCTTTCGAGACTCATATTTTCATGTAACATGAGTACTTAAGCCCTGAAATCATATCTAAAAGAATTATTGAAGCTGAAAAGAGATAAAAGGAAAAAGACATAGGAAAAGGATGAATTCCTAAGTTCAAACCTATTCCAAAGTTTAGATCAGTAAGCGGAGAAAACTACAAGCTGTTGCCAAGAGAAGAAGAGAGAGAAATAGAGCCCCTCAAAACCAATTTCATATTTGGAAAGCCAAATTTCAATCTTCATTTTAAGCCACTTAGAAGTTCTGAAAAGTAGAGTTTGGGACTTTAGATTTGAGATATAATAAATTAATTAGAAAATAGTATTACATCCTAAGCTTTAAATAAACCTTTCTCTTAAATTTGCTAAATGAGATAGGATTACCAATATTAGTAACCTTACTGAGAATTTTAATTTGACCCTTTATCTATATATTACCTTTGTTCATATCCCAATCAACTACTATCTTATTCCCTTAAATAAAATATCTTAAGTCAAGAAAAATAAAATAAAATAAAATAGACGGTAAAGTCAGTTATTACTGAGATGATTGTAATAAAGAAGAGGCATTATATATTAGAAGGATATGATATAGATTGCTTATCCTAAAACAGTCTTTTTCTTTATTTAATTCCAAAGGATTTAAATTATCTTTAAGGACTAAAAAATTAAAAGTAATGTCTTATTAGAAAATTAAAGCTGAAATTAAAAGGCAGGAGGCAGAGAGTATGCAGCGTAGTGCCGATTCTTTAAGAAAATGCATAATACTGACTGAAAAAAAAGATTAAGACATGTAGAATCCCTGCTTCTAATAAGCTTTTGATGCTTATTTTTAAGTAAAAAAACGAAAAGCTTTAATAAAGAATCAAACAAGAGTAATAAAAGAGAAGTGCTAGAGCCAGGATGCTATTTGTAAGGAAAGGGAATTTGCTAAACTTTTTCAAACTCTTAATTAATTTTAACAGTCTTAAGGATTCTTTTTAGCATCAATATATTAAAATAAATCTGTCAAATAAATATCTGCCATTTAGTTTTTTTGTGCTATGTATTAAGAAAAATTTAAGGAAGTAAAGTATAAAAAATGGGAAGAAGTATCTTATAATTACTTTTCATTTCATTAGCTTATGTATGCGCTTTAGATTCAGGATTCCTATCTTGGGGTATAATTTAACCTGACAGTACCCATTAGAGATGGCGAAGAACCGAAAATCCTAAAAACAAACCCTTTTACTAATGGTATTATTACTGGGTACGTGATTATGAGACTGGATAGCATTTTGCTTTTGGCTATTCTACTAGTTATGCTGTAGATGAAGCTAAAAGTAATTAAGGAGCGTATATGTATCTTGCAACAGTTGGAGTGGATGATTAAAACATAGCAAGATCTGAAAAATTCGATTTAGATTTGCTATAAATAACAAATAACTTCACATTAGATCTAACAGCTGAAGGGGAAAATTCTCCTTCATTTATGTTACATCCTATCAATGATGACAAGATAGAGCTATACGGTAAAATGAATCACTACAAGAACACCTGGCATACCTTAAATTGTGAAGAGACTACTTACTTTGAATGGAATTTAACTCTTCATAGAATTCACGGATATTTCGGGTAGCCAGATTTCTAAAAAATAGATTATTTCTTGGGAGTAATTCAATGGAATACCTATGCACATAACTCAGAAGTAGAAGGATATATTAAGATAAATGATAAAACTTATACTTTCACAAGAGGTCCAAGATATAGAATATATGGAGATGAAAACTGGGGATAAACTTTTCCTCATCCTCCTAAGGGTGAAGATCCTAAAAAATATGCTTGGGGATGGTATTAAATCACTAAACCCTCTGAAAAATTAGAAGAGGAAGTAGCAATAATTGTTGGAACTGGAAATACTGAAGTAGGATTTCCATTATATTCATGCTTAGGATAGTTTGCTGATATTAGAATAGGAACAGATTTCCATCTAGAACTTGTTTATGAAGAGTTTTGGCAATATACAGTAATTGATTCATCCTTCAAAATTACAAACGACGGAAAAATAAAGACATTTAAAGTCGACAGGTCAAATTGGATTACTTACACTGACGAAATGGGAAATGCGGAACTTCCACTTAATCAAATAGTAACAATGGAGACAAACAACTATAAATGTATTCTTAACTACACATCAACATAAAAAGAATATAATAGACTAACTTTCCCCTATTAATACTATACATTCAGTGATTTTGAAGCTTTAGGAACCAAAGTAAGTGTCTATTTGGAAAGAACCACAACAGGAGAAGTTCTTTTGGACTTTAATAGCAACTTTGGTGGTCTTGAGTTTGGATATGATGTAGAAGCTGATAAAATTTTTAAGGAAATGGGAAAGTTTCTTAAATATAGTTGAAAAACTCCTTCATTAATTACTTGATTTCCAATAAATTTAAAAAGCTAAATATCTAATTCTATAAACAATTTGTTAAACTCTTTTAATTTATTAGAAAATAGATCAAATCATCCATTTTCTAATTTCACTTTCTCCAACTAGAATTCCTACATTCTTCTATTATACAATTACAATCAATTTCTAGAGATTCTTTAACTAATTTAGATCTTTCTTGCTTTATTATATTTATGCATTTTGATAATTCCTTTATTTTAAGCTATGATCCATATTTAATTATCATTAAGCAGTTATTCTTAAAAGATTATTTCAGTTTTTTCGAGCTAGTGATTTCTATTTGCCTCTTACTTTCAATACAAGTTCAAATTAACAAATTTTAGTTCATATTAATAAAGTGAAACTTGACATTATAAATACTTTACTCTATCTTAATCTAAATATTTATTTTGCTTTCAAAAGAGAGTAAGAAGACAATTTATTTTAATGAAAAAGTGTGGTAATTAAAATAAATGAAATTGTTACTTCTGTAAGCCGAATTTTTTATACGCCCTTTCTAAATTTTTTTCGTGGTTTCTGCATAAATACTTACTCTGACATTTTAACTATTATATCGCTCGCTTTTGCTCTTTCTATTCCATAAATTTTCTCTAGTCTAGCCTTTTCTTCTTCATCTTTTGCCTGGGCTAGTTTAATATCTCTTTCATCTTCTTTTATTTATTCTTGCTCCAAAAGAGCTAGTAACTCTGCGTTTTATTTATTTCTAAGTTGCTCTATTATTTTTAAAGCTTCATTCTAACTTTTTTTCTTTGATATTTAAGTTTGAGTTTCTTTTTCTACTGATTTAGCTTATTATATACTTTGTTGTGGAGACCATTTTCCTTGCTACTAACTCTGAGTTAACATTTTTTTCTAAGTTTCTACTTTTTATCTGAGTTTTTGACGGTATTTCATTAATTCTGCCTTTTCTGCTTTTATTTCATAACTTCTTTAGTTGCTTATCTATATCTTCTCTAGAGCTTATTCTCTCTTATATTCTCTCATACGAGCGATTCTTTAAACAGATTCTTCTTTATCCATTCTTTTCATATTCTCAAGTTCTCTTTTAAGTTCTAACTATTGCTCACGACTTTTTTTATTTTACTCAATTACTTTTTCCTTTTATTCCTTTGTACTAAGTAAAGATTCTATTTTTCGCTACTGTAGTTATTCCATCTTTTCTTTAACTTAAATCCTTTATTCTTACTTCAGTTAATCATTCATAATTTTTTCTTTTCTTTCAATCTCTTATTACCTCTAAAGTCATTATTTTCTCCTCCCAGCTTCTTATATCGAAGATAGATATTATTGTTTTTTTTATTCCAACTATAAACTTGTTCTCATTTTAGCTTGTTCTAACTCCTTTTATTTTTCTTAAACTCTTTAAACAGCTCTTGTTTATTCATATTATCTCATTTATTCATATTACTATTTACGTTCTTCTATGATTTTTTACTTATAATCATACTGAGATTTTTGTTGCTCTAAAATATATTAAAGATTTTATCTAGCTTCTTTTATTTTTTTATCCCTTTACATGCTTTTTAGTTTGCTCTATTATTAGTTTTCCTTTCTCTAAATTTCTAAGTATTTTCTTCTTTCAGCATCACGGCTCTCCATTTCATATTTTTTGGCTTTTACTTTTTCCTCTTATTCACGTAAAATATTTTCCGTTTATTGCTTAAACTGTTCCTGTTTTTTTGAATTTTCTAAGTCTCTCATTTTAGCTTCTTTTCTTCTCCTTCTTTCGTTTTCTGCATCTTCTTGCTACTTATTTTACTAGCGTATTCACTCTTCATGCATTCTCTTTTTAATACGCTACTCTTCTTCCTCTTTTTTTTATTACTTGATTAACTATTATTCCAAACGCTTTTACTCTTATTTATACTAACTATGCTATATTTCTTACTATCTTTTTAACTCTTTTTCTTTATGTTTTTTCAATTTTTCTTCGTTTTTTTGTCTAATTTTTTCCTTTTGTTGTTCAAATTCTTGTAAATGCTATAATTCAGCTTGTTGCTTTCTCTGTATCTAGTCAATCACTCTTTTTTCTCGCTCGATAATTGCGGCATCATTAACTGATCTTTTAGACTTATTTTAAGTTCTGCTAGAAGATTGTTCTTCTTCAAGTATAATTTAGTTACGCTCTTCAACAAGAATTCTCATTTTTTCCTGTCTTCTTGTTTCATATCTTTACAAGTATAGGGCAACTATTTCTCTTTTTGAGTTTCCTATTTCAGCTTTAATATCTTCTTCATTCTTTACAAGTAGTTCTGAAGGATCAATTCCTTAGCGTTTACAAGCTTTAACAGAGCGAGGGGTGGTCAAATAAGGAGGATTTCGCTTGTGAGGATTAAAGTTTTCCAAACTGATATTTTTGATAGAAGTCATTTTTAATTCTAGAAAGATTATCAATTACTAGCTTTTTTTATTTTTAATTCTACTTCATTACTCTAATCTCCCTTTCTCTTTCTCCACCAACTAAAACTCTATCATCCATCTATTCTTACCCTTATATCTGCTTTATTAGATCATAATCCTTAATCTAGTATCATTATGGATACTATAATTTTAAGATATATAAGATTAATGTTATTTACTATACTAGAACCACCTAATATATTTATATCCTAATATACCGTCACACTTTCAAAGCTTATATTGTAAGTCCTAGCTCATATATATAAGGCTTAATCTAAAGCTTCTATTACTTAATGCTTTAGCTAAACTGTTTCTTTATTAATATAAAACTTCTAGTGCTTTAACACTTATTATTATGAGTTCTGAAATGGAGTTTCCTACTTAGTTGTTTATTATGAAGAGGAAAGGTAATACAAAGCACTAAAATAGTCTATTAAAGAGCAAGGGTAATATAACAATGATTAGCAGTAGATTAAAAGTTAAATTTGTAGTTCAATATTAGATTAGCTTCAATAATAATAGACGCAATTTATCAACTTTCTTATCTTTACCCATATAACTACTCTAGTCCTTTAACTATTAACTTACCTTTACTAGCCAATATGAAGAAATTGGCTTAGATTATATACAAAAGTAAATTTAAAATTAAGCTAATAGAATATATTTTATATAATTCCTTGCTAAAGCAGAAAGTGATATCTTATACAAAGAAGGTAGTTAATATATTAGATATAGGCAATTAATTAATAATCTAGTTTTAGATTTAGTAATCAAGTCAATATATTTAAAGTAGCTATTTAGTTTATATCAAACATTATTTTTATCCAATCTTAAGATAGAGAGATTTGCCATTCTAAATACTTATCAAACCTTTAACTAACTTTCTTCTGTTTATATTAATAATCCCTTAATATTAGGGAGTACATTCTTTAGTTTAGGTAGCTTAAAGTTGTGCGCTAACAAGTCTTAGAAATTTAGTATTAATTGTTAAGAAATTTAATAATAACATGCAGTTACTAGTATGATATAGATTACTTAGCTTTAATTGATTGATAGCAGATCTAAGTATTTCATTGAGTTGTGCTATAAGATCTAAAAAGTTATCTATGTGATAATTATAAAAAATAAATTTTGTGATTTTTAGGTTAAATATATTACCTTTGAATTCCTACATATTGAATTTACTCCGCATGACTTACTTTCACTTTCATCTATCAGAGATTATATAAAAATTGAGCTGATATACTTAAAGAAAATTACTTATTTTATATTTAAATAAATGGAAATAGTAATCTCTTATTAATAAATCGGATATAATCAAGGAAAGTGGTAAATTATTTAATTCGCTTAAAATTATTCGATTTTAGATTTATAATCTTATTTTAAAGAAAGAAGTTAGTTTCTAAACCTTGATAAATTGCTTATTCGTATTACTTTTTTTCTTGTTAATCTAATATTTTCAAACCTTTCAGAATGTAAATTAAGTAAAAAATAGTGATAAATTTTTCTAAATTTGAGCATTTTTTATTTATATAAATATGGCTTCTTCTGATTAATAGTATTATACCCTTACTTAAATGTAATTATATTATAGTCTGTACTATGCTTTATATTTATAGCTTAGAGCTACTTTTCTAATTTATCCAACTACTATTTTCATTATATTCAAATATAATAAGTTATAGTATACTGTATATTAAAGATTCCCTATATAGCTTAAACTTTAACTTCTAAAAATAGGATTAAAGTTATATTATAAATTATATTCATTATGTAATATGAAGAAACTATACTGTTTAGAGGTAAGCTAAATTACCTTACACTATTAAATTTGTTCTGCTTATGAACTAAGCATTTTGTCTTTTATTTTAAGAAGTTAATTTTATAAAATTATACTTTCTCTTATTTGCAATATCAATGGTGCATGAATCACAACACTACCAAATATTACGAAATTAAAAATTTAAGGAGTAAATCTATTAAAAACATCACAGTGATAAGCTTTCTCAGAAAAAGCTAAATATATCTAAACAAAATTGCTTTAGATAGACTAGCTAAACAGTAATTTATAGGAATATATAGGTTAGTATAATTGTAGAGATATCAGTGGCAACTATTGTATCGTAAATTGAAGGTGTGATTTGAAAGTAAAATAACAAACTTATAAACTAACTGCTAAAGGGTATTTAAAGGGACTTAGAGTATTTTATGTTCTGTGGTGATATCAAGTGAGTTTAATTGTATCGTTTCTGAAAGTGAAGATTATATAATAAAGGTATAAAATTTCTTATTTGATAATGCTTAAAGAATTTTAAAGATCATTAAATGGGAATTGCTTTTAAAATAATTTCAAGTAATATATAAATAGTAATTTGGAGCATGAAAAGGCAAATGGGGAGATTATAAAAGAAAATTATGTTTATACATTGATAATTTATGAAAGGCAGTAATGATGTTTGATTTATCAAAAAAGCTTTTAATAGTTGCTATTAGAAAGTGTAGAAAAATTTGTTTGAGGAAAAAGATAAGGATTTAATATGAGGAGATGGAGCATCTAAAAAACATTAAGTATATAATAATAATTTACTTACATTCTCTTAAGTTAAAAGTAGGTAAATAATTAGAAAAATAAAGATAATGCGAGGAGTTTTTAGAATTATAGAATATATAATGTAAAGTGTTCTGTTAATATTATAAGGTAGATGAGATAATCAAATAGAAGACGTTTGTGGTGAATGGGGAGAATGTGCACTTTAACATTTATAACAATACAATACTTAAATTTTTAAAACTAAATAGAAAAATAAAAAATAAAATGTGTAAGAAAGAGTTAAAAAAGGTAATTATGAAATTTTCAGCCTGCAAAACTAAATTACAAATTAAATTATATCTAAATATTTTTGTTTTTAGTGCATTTCTTTCTAGTATTATTCAGAAATTATTTTACAATAAAAACAATCTGAAATATAAAAATAGTCTTTATGAGTTTGATGAATCTCTGATAGTATAAAATGCTTTAGATTATAAAATGTATTTTTTATATAATCATTAGAATTTTAATAGAAACATACCAATCATTCTAGATTTAAATACTATTGGTCTAAATAGTTTAATAATGCTCTGATTTTTTTTAATTTATCAGTTAAAATAATTTTTCTAATATCAAAGGCATTTTGATATTAAATATGGTTTCGTTATTCAATTTAGGTTTCTGTTTATTTGAATGTAGTTTAGATTAATCTATGTGAAGTCTTTGAAATAAAGGTATATATTTTTAATTAGTTGTTTCAAAAATGATATTCTTATTGTATATAGTGATAATGCTTTTATAACCTTTATGTTTGTGCTTTTTATTTTCATGTAAGCTTTTAATGAAATTTATGTGCTTATGACTATCTAAATTATATATAAGCAAGAGTTAGAGTGATCATTCAATATTTATAAAATATGCAAAAAGGAATTCTACCTCAAATTAAGAAAAGACTTAGACATTCTTAAATCTTATTTACTTAAAGGAGTTATAGAAGTATACTAAGAATATTAGGATTTCTAAAACTAAGCTAAGGAACTAAATTTAAAGATAAGGCTTTTAACAAGTGATATGAACATTCTGCTAGATAATAGTTAATTAAAAAAGGAAATCAGCAATAAACCTGAATCTTCGAAAGTGAGTAATTGAATAACATAAGTAGAAGAGAAGAATACCAAGATTGTATTATATACACAATCATTTATTTAAAAAATTAATAAAAAGGAGATTTGATTGGCATAGAGATGGAGTAAATGCCAACCGCTAAATAGAGAAAGTCCCTATGATGCTTTTTTTGCAATAGAAGAGACATTTAGTCAAATAATACTAGAAATTAGCTAAAAAAAGATAGATGAAATGAGACTTTGAAATAAATCGAATTAAATATATTGTACATTATAAGTATATGCTAATAAAAGAAATTTTATTAAGGATTAAAATTACATCGAATAATTACTAAAGCAAACAATAATAGAATGATAAAATTTTAAAAGGAGCATTAAGGCATATCATACTAAAAGAGCAGGGAGAAGATTGAGCAGTAGAAAAAAGAACAAGAAATCTTTGAGTAATTCCATAAGAAACAGCAGAAATTTGATAAAACAAATACAATTTTTTAAGTGATAAAACTTATAATGGCAGCGCATTTTAATTTATTATTACTATTACTATAATAATTAAAAGGTTTAAAATTAATGCTATCATATTAAAGCCTTTAATTTTTAACTTTATTTAAATAATTTAAATTAATAGAAATTAAACTTATCAAAGTCTAGTTGGATTGGTTTAAGAAATGTACACATACTTATGTAAGAAGCTAGCTTATCCTTATATTTTTAAAGTAAATATTCCTTTCGCTTCAATATTAAATTTAGTTTAATCATATAAAATCATAAAAATGCTAATAAGTCTGCTATATTTTTTTTTATATATTATAAGCCTAAAAAATTAAATTGAATAATAAAGATTCAAAACTTTATAAAGATTTAATCAATTTTTTATCTTTACTTACACTCTAAAAATATATAGTTACCATAATTCTAAATATTTAGTACTATTTTTTATTAAATATCAGGATAAGAACTAAGATATAAAATTATCTCATCTGTAAGCTACATTGAATAAATAAAGACAACTTCTCAAATACAATAACGGAAAATAATAAGAGACAGTTGAATATCTAATTTGAATTAAATTAGTTTAGTCATAATTTTTAAATTTTAAAGTATAAGTACAGAATAGCATTATCCTAATAAATAATAGTCATTTTAATATCTAAGAAAATATCAATGAATATAATTAGTTTTCCGGTTTATATTTCAAATAAATATTTTAAATCCTTTGAAGCGTTTATAAGACTATTTTTGAAAATAATTTATTTCTAGCTAGCAAAAAAGAAATAAAAGGTTTATATAATATGTATTACAGATTTAAAATAAATAAAGAAGTATACTGTTATTTGCTTTATATAATGCATGAATAAATTTTTAGTAATTATTTTATTGAATAAAATTGATCTTAACTTTAAGTCTACAAAAACCTAACTATAAGATAGATTACAATATCCGATGTTATGCTTACTTTATGAAATAAAAATACTAAATATTAACATTGAAAATTTAAATCTTATTAGTATACAATTTTATTTATAATAGTATAATTATTTAAAGTTAATTTTATATTCAATTATTTTATATTTTTATATGCAAATAGATTTTTACGATTTGCTAGTGCTAATCATTTTGCATTGCTTGATAAAAAAATAATTGGTATTCTAATTAGAACGGTTAAAACTTAATAATCGTATCTAGTATTAATATTATCTCATATTTATTTATCTAGTTTACTTGAATTAAAGTAACATCATTAAATCTCTTTTTAGTTTATCTCTATTTTCTAAATTCTTAGAAAGAGAATTTTACTATTAATCTTTCCAAAATGTATTTAGAGACTTAGATTGTAATTAGTTTGTTAGTTGTATTAAAGTAAATATTATGAAAAACTAGGTAGTAATATAATAAATTATTAATAACTTGGAGTTCATCTTTTAAGTTATTTATTTCGCCTTAATTTTGTAGCCATTTATGCTTTTTATGGTTTTAACTTGTTCCTCTTCTTGTTAATAATATATTGGAGCTAAGTTTTTAGTTCTTTGAGTGTTGAAGTAAATGTTTTTTTCTTCGTCTAGAAAACTGTTTAAACTGCTTGACTCATATACATAGAATTTCCCTCCTCCTAAATCATTAGACGTTAATGACTTAATAGTTCCTATTTACTTAAGATTTTCTTCTTCCTGAATTAAGGCCTGCGTGCCTTTATTATTTTACTAAATCTCTTTTTCTTTGCTTTAATGAAATTACTCAAAATCTTAACTATTTAGATATAGATCTTCAGGTTTATTAGACGACATTAATCTTTATGAATTCTTATTAAAATTCCTAAAGCTACCGAAATTTTATTTGAACCCTTATATTACATTGTTCGTCTTCAAGTCTTTATAATCTATTTTTTAATTCCCATTTTCAACTTTTTTTAGCTAAATTTTCTTTTATTTGTGATTTGGAGTTTGACAGTATACTTTAATATTTTAGATTTTTACTCTATCCGATTTTAAAGGCAAAGGAGAAATTGATTTATCTTATTTACTTTACTCTTAGTTATATATTGGCGAGGTAATCACTTGATTCTATTTTAATTCCTACATTTGAGAGTTTAGTATTAGATTCTGTTTCATTCTTGAATGGTTTCTATAGTTAAATTGCTCTTAATATGATTTAGATATCTAAAAATCTGAAAAAGTATTCATTTTTGTGTTTTAGTTTATATGAAGAGGAGATCTGAATCCTATTATGTTAGTTAGTTGAGATTGATCTTTTGTTGTTTAGAAAATGTTTTGATCTCTTTATGCTCGAAGATCATTTTATGCTTTATCGAAACTTTGAATGCTTTAATGATATTCTCTTGATGTTAAACTACCTTGAAGAGTGTTTTAGTAGTTAGATTACTAGTTTTCTGATATAGGTAATTTACTCTTAAAGTTAAGTCCATTGACACTTAATCAAGTTCTTTAATTTAGCATTTTACTATTTTCTTAGTCTTCCAACTGATTTTTTACTATTTGCTGGATTTCGTCAGTATTTAGTAATAGGATAGACCTTTGCTAGGTATTCTTCTTTTATGTTTTATAATACTTCTTCTATTTAGTTCCTCGCCTTTACTAGGAAATGCTAGGAAGGGTTGATTTCTACGTAGATGAATTCTAATGAAATTACCCTGAGTTGTATTAGTTAGCTAAAACTAAGGCTTAAGCTTAGTCTAAAGCCTTCTTTTGTTGCTTCATTTATTAGATGAACTAAGTCATTTACTTGTCTTTATTCTTAAAGTTTTTAACCTCAAATTGTTTATTCAAATTTAAATTAAAACCTCTAGTTATCTACTTCTAAGTCTAATTATAGCTAGATACAGCATTACTCATCTTACTATTAAACCTATTAGCTGAGCTGAGAGGTGAAAAATTTCTGAGGAAGCAAATATCCTGCTAGTTGTAGTCTTAATAGAGATCACTTAGCCTATGCTATTATTAGATCTAAAGTATAGTTGAATTACCTTGTTATATTTAGTCTCTCTTTTTATTCTTATCTTTGACATTTATTCCAAGGAAAAGTTCCGTATCTTATATGTATTTAAAACTAAACAATTTAACATTAAATTAACTAATCTTCTACTTATAGAGCATCTCTTTTTCAGTTTAATCAAACACATTCCTTTGAATGTGATCATGTGATAGTTTGCAACCTTTCATCTTGATAGTGTCTGCATTCTGACTATTTGTTTGATTTGCTAGTCTTACAATATATTGTTTTTCAATAATTGGAAGCATAGAAAGTTTGCTATATAGATTTATTATATGATCTAAATGTTATTCAGTTAAATAAATATTGCTTTTGCATACTCCTTTAGTCAAATAATTAGCTTCTTTAGTAAGCTTTAATTAAACAGTTGCATAGATTTTTAAAAGCTATTTATATATAGAATCTTGTTTTAGAGCTATGACTCCAAAATTATTGTTGCTAAGAATGATGAGTAATAAACATAACATCATTAAGGATATAGAAATTATTAGTCTTCCAGCTATACTATTAAGTAATTACCCTATTACCTTATAAATTAGCAGCTTCTTTATTGTAAAATCTAATCAAATATCACAAAAGTGTGGTATTCTTCTGTATTATTAAATAAGGATATAGTTATCATTTACTATGCTTTATGAAAATAGGATTTATGCATTACCACTAATCTATTTATATCTTATCTGCTTTCTTTAGCTAATACTACTATTTATTGGGGAAGCGTTTTAGTAAGAAGGATTAAAGGGGACTTTTTTAATAGTCAATATGATTATATATTGACTGTCTTCAAATGCTAGATTTAGTCTTTATTTATGTTTAGTTATATAATAAAATACTGCTTTAACTTTTCCAAGGTTTATTGATAATTATAGCAAAATAGTTACATCTTAAGTATAACTACCATGTACAAAGGGATGATAGTAGGAATATGTATAGATGTTGCATGTCAAAGCAATAAAGTATTACTAGGTAACATCTCCACAAATGCATAATTCTTAATAGCTCCATTTACTTGAAAAGACTAGTATTAACTCTGAAGACTCAAATCTATCAACTAGTTTAGGATTTATAGTTATTATAAATAATAAAGCCTTATAAAAATATTAAGCACAAGTTAACAAAAAGCTTAGCTTTATATAATAGTTAATTGCATTAAAGGTAATATTTACTAGGATAATATTCAAAATATTATAGTACAGTAGTTTAATATTTGAGCAAGGAACAAGCTAACTTTAATGTAGTAAATGAGGGCTTTTAAGTTAGTAAGTACTTTAAGAAAAAGTTTAATTTAGTATTTATAATAAATAAAATCATTCTATTAAGAGTGAAAAACTTAAAGAATATAAGAAATTTAGCAAGCATAGAAGTTAATTATATTGAAATAGTTTACTACAATCAATCTCATCAGATTTTTAAAGAAATGCATAATAACTGGAGAGATCATAACGTAATGCAAATAGAGACTTAGAAAATAAAAAATTTATTTTTAAGGAGAAGAATGTGTATTTATTAAGGATGAAGGAACATTTGAGTAATAGATATTTATCATAATAAACCTAAGCTTATTAATTAAAAATAATTATTATCATAGAAAATTTTATTTAAAAATTCTATTCTGGAGACTAAGTTGCAAAATAAGGACTATGTTATAATATGTCGCTTTGGAAAATAGCTTCATTATCATTAGAGTTATCTAAATCACTATGATTTGCTTAATTACTTTGCTTGGGATTTAAAGTAGACTACTTAGAAAAATTGCAATCATGGTTTTTACTTACGTTTAATTTTTTTAAATCTAGGTTTTAATACCTTTGTAGTTAGTTCTAAAATTGTTTCTTTTTTTCATATGTTTCATTTCTTTCGAAAGTTGATTTTCTTGTCTTCACTTAAAGGCCTTAAAATCTTTCTTAAGCATCTTCGTTCATTTTTATTGGAACCTTTTCTATATTTTGTTTACTACTTTTTTTCTTAATTTTACACTAATTTTCCTTTTAATTCAAAGATTCTTCCTATATAGAGGCAAGAACTTGGGTTTATCTAGATTTATTGAGAATATCTTATTTAATAATGAAGAATTGATCTGATTCTAAAGAGTTTCTTTCATTAGAATTTTTATGCGAAAAGCTGTCATCCTTCTATTAATTAGACTGATCTCTATTAGTTACTTTTTCAGTTGAGGAAGGAGAGCTAATCATTTTTGTTTTTTCCCTTTGATACATTGCTATCAAGGATTTGCTATTGAAGGATTTTGCTTAATTAACGTTTGTCATGCTTCTATGACTTTAGATGCTATTTTGTGCTTAATAAGTCACTTATATAGTATTTAAGTCCTTTTGTAGATACTCATTAAAAGTTAGCTTATGTAAGCATAATTAGGTAATATATTCACTTAGGTAATCAACTATTTATGACTATCCACTCTTTTGTTTTTACAGGATTTAAAGGTTAAATCAAATTTCTTATTTATTGTCCTAGAAGCTTTCATGGTCTGGAATTAAGTAAGGGAAGTCGAATAAATAAGCAGTATAGATATCAATCATACGTTTTGACTTGACTAATGATTTGAGTAAGTTTTTTAGAATATCCATTTGAGTCTCCTTTTACGACTCTTTTTTTAACTACTTAATGCTTTTCTGTTTTATCTCTTTGTATGATTTTACAATCTCTGCCTCATATTCACTTCACTTAGCTTCTTAGTTTATCAAACTCTTAACTCTCTTTTGATCAATTTCTAATATTCATAGTTTTGATGAAAAAGGCTCGTTTCCTATTCCTCCAAATACAAGTAAGGAGCTTTACCACTCTGTAGCACAATGTGCGCATTTAGCAGGAGGTACACTTCCAAAAGTTTCAATTTTCATCCAAATTAAGGATTCAAGATTTAGTATATGCAGATCATTTAAGTAGCAATTTCCAAAAGTAGAATGCAGGTTATCATTTCTTCCTCCATAAATAACAAGAACATTTTAGCTTCTTATTAAAGTCATGGTGTGCATACTTCTTGGTAAAGGCTATTTTCCAATTACTTCTGGAACTATTCACCTAAAGTTTTTGCCGCCTGTTTTTAGAATTCTTAAGACATTATTAGTATTTCTTTATGCATCCTATCCTCCAAAAAAGTAAATGCCTTGGATTTTTATTTTATCATTTTCACCAAAGATCAACTTTTTATGTACTCCAAAATTATTTTACTAAAGGTTTTGCTGTGAGTAAACAGCAACGGAAGTATGATAGGCAATTGGCCCAGTATCTTAACCTTCAGTAGCAAAATGTGCAAAGCTATGCTTATTAAGATTGAGTGCATGAATATCATTTAAATATGCTCCAGATGAAGTGACTCCTCCATGTATAATTAAATGCTTACCACAAACTGTTGAAGCATGATATCTTCTCATTGACATTATCATGTTGTGTGATAGAATTTATTCTCATTAGTTTGAAGAAGTATTGTACAAGACTACGTCATTTAAGCATTATCTATTCCAGGTCATCTTATAAACTCTATATTCACCTCCACATATTATCAAATTTTGCTTATAGCTAACTGCTGTATGACCATATCTTGCCTCAGGAATAATACCATAACTTTTTATTTTTTCTCAATTCCAAGTAGATAAATTAAGTGCACTTATGTCATTATAAACGTTGTTACTCACTCCTCCAAATAAAAGAGCTTGATTTTTGCAATTTACAAATGTAGAACTTTCTCTAGCTTCAGGTTTTCATCCGTTTTATTCTCTCATTGTTCAGTATATTTTAAGAGATTTACTCTCATATAAAATCTTTTTGTTACATTCACTTCTATTAGAAGAAGTCTGATCAGTTTATTTTGTTAGGCCTTAAGATTTATTAGTTAGATTCCCTGATTTTATAGAGAAGGAATTTTTGATGGTTCTTTGAATTATTTTATTTAATGATTCTTAGTTTTTTCTCTTCTTTTCTTAAGGAGTATAAAAAGAGCCCATTGTCTTATTAAGTTCAGTAGTTCTATATCAAGCTTCTCCTATTAAAATATGCTTTCTCTTAATATCAGTTTTTCTTACTCTCGGCATTACTTTATATTTAGACTATAACTCACAACTTTTATCTAACTGCTCCTATATCTTATTTTGCCTTTCTTTCTATATTAGTTTTTCATGCGATGAAAACATTTCTTTTCTTTCCTTTAAGATCTGAGCGCTATGTTTTGGACTCAAGAACAACTCTGGAGTAGGATTGACAAATCATTCTGGTCTTTTAATATTAAAAGAGCCTTTTTTCTTCTATATAAACATATTATCCTCTCATATATCATTAGGCACTTCGGTCATTTAAGTCTAAGGTATTTAATAATCCATTTTTTATTTTTTAGATATTACTCAGCAGTTCACTTAGAACTACACCTTTATATCTCTGAAAATTCTCATTCTCTATAAATCACTTTGTATATACTTCAATCTCTTCTTCTATCATCAAACTTCTTTTAGAATAGCATTCAAATTAGCTATAAATTTACTGTTTCTCTTATTTACTAATTGCATTAAAAGTAACCATATTGAAGTAGTTTAGGAAAATACTTAGTATTAATTATTCATTTATCAAGTAGCATTAATTAGAGGTTTATTAATCCAGTTAGAGTTATTTTCCCTTACTACTTAACTTCATAAAATAGCTTCATTACATGCACTTACTCTTACTCAAGCTTTATATAATTTATCTCCTTGCCTTTATGATTATATGGCTAAACTAGAATGATCTAATAAGTCTCCTAGCTTGCTTGCTCTTATTTACTAAAGATGGTTAGTAGTATAGACTTGCTTCATTAGAACTAATTAAATTAGAGAAGTTAGATATTAAACTAGTGATGGAAGTAGTAAAATATAGAATAAAGTAATGTAGCCATATTTGATATTTAGCTTATAGTGCTTGACTGTCAGTTTAATTAAATAATGTCTTAAGTAGAGTTTATATATCTAGGGTAATTAAGTATTATGCAAAATTAAATTAAGCATATCATTATTGACTGTCTGTCTATAGCCTATTAGCTATCTTTCATATAAGAGGCTATTAGGATTAAACTAGAATGACCAGCTGCTTATTAAATCTCTTTAAAGCTCATTTAGTTAATGATTGGTTTAGTATATCAGAAGCTTATCTTATACTACCCATATTAGGATCTATCTTAGTATCCTAAGAGTAATAAATCCAAATTATAGAGATTTGATTTATGTATAGTACATGAAGGTTATAGAAGTAAGGAAGTTTAAGCTAGGAAAGCCATTATATTATAGAAAATGCTTTAGAAATGGAACAATTTATAAATCTTAGACTCCATGTTGAATGATAATTCATAAATACATGATTAAAGCAAATAAATAGGTCTCTGGCATGATTAGGAGATTTAATGTATTAGCTATTAAATAGTAATAAGCTTATAAAATTAGATAGAAAATTAATTATCAGATATTAAAAAGGTACAAATTTAAAATATAGCATCATTATATAAGTTACTCAATAAGCTACCTTATATTCTGAAGAACTTACCATATAATAACTTATAAGATTAATATGCGTGGAGCGGGTTAGTATGAATAAATCAAATAACTTAAGTTACTAGTATGAGGAGATATCAACAATTTTTAATGAGTCAACAGTTTCTAAAATTGACAATGGAGAAGATTAAAATTCAACAAAGATTACTTTTTTGTTGATGAGAAACTATTTAATTTTCTTTTAAGTAACTTCAAATAAGAAATGAGATATCAATTATCAGTTTCTCTTTATAAAAGCCTTATTATATGCTAATATACCTTTTGATTATGGAACAAATAAGTTACTGAAAATATGAACTTTCTAATTTAAGATTCTTAAAATTGAATTAATATAACAAAAATAAACTATAAGTTACATTAAATTTCTGGGACTTCTTTTTCTGTTCTGTAATGGAGAATTTGCAGCAGATTATGAATTATTAATTTTAGGAAATTTATTCTTCTTCATTTCCTGTTTCTTATTTTACTAAGACGAACTTTGGGATTATTAAATTCTTGCACTGGTTTTTTAAGTCTATTCCTATTTTTTTTCTTCTTCTTATTATTAATTTAAAAATTAGCTAATCTTTTCAATTTTAGGCAAAATCTAATAAAAATAATAAACTTACTTTGGTCAAGTTTGGAGGATTACTATTAAGATGCTTGCTAAGCATATCATATTACTGCTAAAGATTTTAGTCCTATTACTGAACGTTTTTTTGATCTTAAAAGCCATACAAGATTTCTTACAGATGATTAAAGCTTTAACTATTTGATTAATCATTTATATCATTTTCATTAAGAAAATGATTTGCACTATTATCATACTAGTGAGTATAGAAATTATATCTCTCCTCATTTCCACGTAAGCTGAAAAATGGAAGTCAAGAATTTTCCTATAAATACTTGGATAGAACCGATTCCTCTATGTTCTTTAAGATCTGGTTACGTTTTATTCTTTAGTTTTACAGCATTATTGAAAAATAATCATCTCCTGGATGCTAACCCATTTTCATTTTACAAAGTACTTTTAAATCATTTTTGTAATTTTCAGGTAGTTTTGTAGTGAGCATTAAAAAGGGAATAAATGCTAAATCACTTTCTTCTGATTACTGGAATCCCTTTTGTATCTTTATTCCTAGCCTTTAACTCATATAGAATACGTATAATGGTGTAAGTTTTTCTACTGGCTCTAGATCTTCTGTTGATGGGCGCATGAATTTTTAGGGAGATCCAAGTATCTTAACGTAATGCAGGAGATTCAGTCTTCTTTGAGAGGATTTTTATTGAAATTCAAGCAAACTCTCTGCACATATTTCTTACTGAACCTTATATTTATTGCTTTCTTATATCTAATTAATTCTATGAACTATCTTTTTCAGGTTTTAGTTAGTGTCTTAATTCAAAAGTTCAGGTGTTTTAATAGGTTTTTCTATTTCAGCTTTAATTTAAGCTAATGAGTTTAAGAACATCATATAATCTCCAGACTTTATAGTATTTATCAAAATCGACTTTACGTTTAAGTTATTCTCTTTTTACTCTTTTTATCCTTCTTGTTCCTTACACTCTTACTCTTTCTTTTCAAATAATTTATCTTATTCAACTTTCTAATTTTAAACCTAATTTTCCTAGTTATTTATATCACTTTAGTTCTAGAGTTAGTTTTCTTCAGAATTTAATGGCTTTTAATCTTCACTCGTTTAAACATTTTCTTTAGATTAGTGTTATTTCATACTGATATCCATTTTAGTGGATTAAATCTATATGTTTATCTATTTTTACTTTTTCTTTTGTGGCACCTTCCTGATATTTTGAGCTTTTTATATTTTGTGCTTATTATAGTCTATTAGATGCTTCTAACTTTAAGATTTTTTCATGCTGAAATTTTTAGCTTATGAGTTAATGCTAAGACCTTGTAAATACTCTTCTTGGAATAACCTTTTATCATCCATCTAGTCTGTAATCTATATGCTTATTTTAGATTCCTCTATTGGTTTTAAACTCTCATTAATGTTCTAATTTTCAGTTGACTGTTTGATTTAACTTATTTACGAAACGTCATTTATCTCTAAATTTTATTCTAAAATAGGTTAATTATCTTCCTCCTTTTCATCTTGACCTTGATTTATAGCGCTCTCTTATACTTCTTCTATTTAGTTCAATACATAAGATAATTCTTTTTTTTTTGCTTATTTCTTCTCTTTTTTCTCAGACATTTTTGCTTTTTTATTAGAGGAAGGATTAGCATTATTAGCTTTGGATACTAATAAACTTAAGTCAGCTTTTATTATAGTTTTTTATTTCTAGTCAGGATGTTAAATCAGTTATTTAAGTGATTGATTCTTGCTCAATTTGGCTCCATTATTACTTTATTACTTCTATATCACTAAATTTATTTAGTTCACTTTGATTTCGTTTGAGTTGTTGCTGTTCGTAAATTCACTCTGCAGCTTGACTAGAGCTTTTTATTTCTCATCTTATGCAAAAATATGAAGTTTCATCATCGCTTCTGTTCATTTTTTCCTTTTTTATGTGATTATATCATTTTGACTATCCTTCTGGATGCTATTCTAGAAATTTATATTTTGATCTTGTTAATTAGATTTAAAGTTACTTTAGCTTTCTTGCTATTAGGAAAACTTAAGAACTGTCACTCCTTAGTCTCGATAAATTTTTTTATATCTGCTTCCGTAATTTGAAAGTTTACTACTTTACTTTCCACTTTGGCTGGAAATTATTTCAGATCTATCTATTTTTTTAACCTACTATGGTAAAAATCAGTTTCCTAATAATGAGATTGGACTATTTTTATCAATAGGGCCAAAACTACTGATATTCATAGAACTTTTTTCCTATGATTTTTATTTCTAAACTTACTCAAGTAACCTCTATTCTATTATTTAGTTTTATATGATCCTCTTTTATTCCTCATATGCCTACTCATGAACTTCCAAATTATCTTCACTACTATCAGCATCGTATGAGTCATTTTAAGTAACATTACTTTGGAAATACTTTGATTATCTCCTTGAAGTTGCTTCAGGGATATTTAAAATGTTCTTTATAGGTATTTTTTATTTACTCATTTGCTAAAAGGGAAAATCTTTATTCTATTCTATATTTTATTCAGAGCTGTCTAGTTTTGGATTTAACAAAGGAGTGTTGGAATTTTCAGTCTCTTTTGTTATTTATGGATGCTACTGAAAAATTTACTTATTGCTTAATTAAATTATTACTGATTTTCGATGCTCTTGCTTCTTTTCTTGGCTCTCTGCCTCGTTTTATTACTAATTAATATAATCCCTTTAGCTCAGTGAATGCTTTTAAAACATATTTGCTATTTCAGAATTTAAGCCTTCTTTCTATACTATAGATTGATCCTTTAACTGAATATTTTCTCTTTTGCTTTATTAATTTTAGCTTTCTTAGTTTTAGTTTTCTTAGTTTTCTTGAACGTTATTATCTAACTAATCTGCAAAGTTTGTTCGTAGCAGTTCAAAAATTTTAAGTTTTACATCTATTTAATTTTATGGAGATTTATTCTCTTCTACTTAGATCTATTTTTAAGATTTCTTTTTAATTTACTTCTTTTTAACTTAAGATGTTGTTAATTTTTTCTTTTCTTTCTTTTCTTTCTTTTCTTTCTTTTCTATCTTTTCTATCTTTTCTTTCTTTTCTATCTTTTCCTTCTTATTTTTCTTTTTAGTCTTTTAAAAACTCTATTTACTTGAAGAAATTGATCTAGATTTTGATAGAGAAAATGTATTTTATTTAGATCCTCTTTGGTTTTCACTTGATTCATGCTCAAAATCTTCATTAATATTTTCTCTTTATTTCCAACCTTGAATCAGTTACTTCATGTTATCTTAATCTTCCTCACTAAAGAAGTCTGATTAACTTACATCGCTTACTTTTTTGCTGTTCTATCGAGATAAAACTGAAAACCGTTTTTTACCTTAACTGGTTATCTTCATTTGTTCGGGTGAATTAGAATTTTGTCTTTTTTCAGGGGATAATAATTTGCTTGAGTTACTAGAATCAGGAGATTTCTATATTGGAAATATCGGAATTGGGCTTTGTATTGGTGATTATAATTACTGCCTTCTTTTAATTTCCTTCAATTCTCATTCACTAAACTATAAATATTTTTCATTTTCATCAACTATAACTTTCGGACTTTTACTTCTATTATCTTTTCTAGTGTCATCTTTTTAAAGATGAAACAAATACTTCTATAAATTTTCTTTCTAATCTTCATTATCTTTTCTGTATAACCCTCTCCAAGAAAAGGTTTCTTATTTCTAATCAAGTTATTTTTTGTCTTCTTAATTTTAGTTTTTTCCTTCTATTTCGCTTATATTTTGACTTTAATTCCTTTCACTAGAACTTTATTTCTTTCTTTTCGAGCTTTTTTGACCTTTTTAATTTTCAATATATGGGAAATTCAAATTTAACTGAAATCTTTGGTCAGTATTCTTTCATTCAGTAGCTGCTTCACTAGAATCTTTTTTCAGATTTGATCCATATCTATAGGGTTTACTTCTATCTGATGTATTATTACTTACTTCTTATTATGATTTTTCTAATTAAGGTGACTAGCTTTATTATCCCTTAAATACCTGGGACAATATCCTGCTAGAATTTTCCATTTTTTAATTAAATTACTCCTACTCTGTGTTCATTGGGCTAATTTCGTTCTTCTTACTATCCCACTATTTAGTTGACAGTTCTTTAGTATTTTACTTTCTGTTAAATTTGCTAGTATCTCATACATTTTGCTACTGATTAATGGAAACATCAGGTGAAGATTATTACTAGAGAAAAGAACTCTTTATAGTCTGTAAAAGATGCATATCCTCATCACTTTGCTGTTATGAGAATTTACTTTCCATACCTTGCTTTAAGTTATTCTTTAGATACTTTATTCCTTTCTATTCCTTATATTCCTCTTCATTTTCCACTACAATTTGAGTATAAAAATCTTCTACTTTCTACTGATAATATTTAAGATCTAAATCAGAGTTAAAAATTATTCTATAGAAGGAAGTATGAGTAAAAGGACCTTCTGGAACTAGTTAGATTAGCTCTTTCGCTACTTTATACTCCTTAAGTATTTATTTCCTGTCTTAATTAGTTTCAAACTGGATTCAATTTAAATAGTACTTCAATGTCTCTTTTTTAAATACATCGTACATTTATTGGATTTTCTCCTTTGTAACTGAACTTTCATTTATCTCCTTGAAAATTTCGGAGAGAAAGAATAGCTCTTTTTTAAATTATGGTAGATGAGACTAGAATTTCTACCTTATGCTCTTCACGTTTCTTTTTAGTTTATTAAGTAATGGGAATTTTAAGCTTGCCAAGTTATAATTAGGATTGTACCAATAAATTTTATCCTCTAAAGTATATCTCAGTTGCCATGGAAAGTTTCTACTTCTAATTCTATCGAGAAACCATTTTAAGAAGTTTATTATGTATAGCTCTGTTTCCAGATTTAGATCTAACTCTTTTGCTATTTAAAGCAATGTTAGTCCTTCTAATGGATTAAACTACTTTTCTTGCTCAGATTCCTCCTTAACATTTATGCGAGCTTTTATAAGACTATTTTAAAAATCAGTCATGAAGTCTTCATTAGAAAGGAGAACGTTTCAATAGAGCATATAGCTTCGCTATAAGGAATCTAAGAATAGCATTTTGGCATTATTTTCATATAGGTTTCTGTTAGCTTCTAAGTTCTTTTTTATCTTCTTTATGAAATAAAGCATAAAATCATGATATGGTCGTTAAGATATCTTAAAGCAGTATCTTGGATTAGGATGAGAATGTACGTAATATTCGTTTTTTTCCTTTACATCATATCATATTTACCAAAGTGGCGCTAAAGGAATTCATCTGTACATACGAGCCACCCACATTAATTCTGGTTCAGTAATGTTGAGATATTCAGCAATTTCAAGCACCTCTTAAGGAGACATATTTATATACTTATCATCCTAAGAGATTCATTTAGGAACTTCATATAAAAACTGGTGAGGACTAAATAGTGCTTTGTAAAATTTATCAGTATCTTATAAAGCAAAATGATGCTCTTCTTTATCCACACTAAAATGAGGAAAATCCTCAAATTCTAGCACTTTTTCTTGGTCCATTTCTTAAATATGCTAAACACATTAATCATGAAATTTAGGATTTAGAACTTCACAGTAGACATTATTCATAAAAAAAGATTAAGACATATTATTTTTCTTCTCTACTGAATATATATTTGTCCTCTTCTGTAGCTTATTCTTTAAATCTCTAACTTTATTAGTCTATTTTACTGTAGGAGCGTTTGGATTTTTTAGATCGTTTGTAACTAATTTATTGAATACAAATCTGAACTAATTGATGTTAGGATGTCTAGTAGTACATATATTACTAATATGATTATAATAAACAAACTTTCCTCAAGGATCTTTTTCCTTTCTTCAACCATGTGGAAGAGCTACTAGTAAGATATGCTCCAGGAATTCTCTATACTTTTCATCCCATTGGCTATACAAGTCAATTCCTACTTATTTGCATAGCTGGATTATTTCTACAAAGGAAAATTTTAGTTTCTTAATATTGTTGTTCTAATCTAATATATCTAAATAATACCAATCTTAGTCATATTTCAGCATTTTAGTTTCCTTTAAATACTTTTAATTTAGTTCTAATCTATTAAATTTCAAGTATCTAAGTTAAGGATTTGCTTATAATCTATAGATCTAGACTGCTTTATATAATTAAGTAGCTTATATAGTTAGACTGTTTGCTTCTATTAATGAAATCGCTTTCTTATTCTAACTTATGCCTTTTCCTTTTTCAAATCTCATAGTTGACATGAGGCATAGAGAAGTGGTAGGTATCTTAATACCTTTCAACGAATATCATAGTGCTTAGTTTTACTTAGTAATAAGATTAAAATCCAAAAGAGTCTTAGGGCTATAAGTTTATACCTTGAATTAGAGTAAAATAACCCTTCAAATCAACTTAAGCACTCAATTCAACTAAAATATCCCTGCTTATGTACTGATATAATAACTCTTAAATACTTAATCTAAAATGCTTAGTTTAAGTCTGATTGTATAACTCTTTTAAACAAGCTAATTCCTTAATATAATAGTATATTAAGCAAAAGTAATAGAGAATAGGTCTTTAAATATAAGTCCTTCTTATGATATAGAAGCATATACTTCTATATTCACTTTACTATATTTAGACTGCTTATTTTTAACTAATTTCAGAAAATTCACTGCTTTATACTATCGCTATAATATTGCTACTAACTGGGATCATAAAGGCATAAAGTATAACTCATATTGGAGTAGGAATATAGGTAATTTACTATGAGTAAGGAAATAGAAGTTTGAAAAAGGGAATTAAATATTAAAATATTTGTTTTAATTATGTCTCAATAATCAGTCAATTTAGAACAGTTTAGAGAATCAAATTCTGTTTTCTTCGAAATTTAAAAGTCAAATAAAAAGGCGAAAACAAAGTCATACGAACTGATAATTTATTGTGGGAAGAATTCTTAAGTAGTTTACAAAAATTTTGATTAGTTGAACATTTTTTCCCAGTAGATGAAAAATGAACTGGAATCTCAGATTAAGGATTGACCTACATTTCCTAGCAAATCGTTTTATTTTATTAAAGGAATCAACAGGAAAAAATAAATCACTCAGTGACTTAATTAAGTAATGAAAATCGCTATTGAGAATAGTACAACCAACATTGGAATTACTATCAAGCAGAAGTTCATCACTTTCTTAGAACTAAAAGAGATAGGATTGACTTAAAGAATCGAGTCACCTATTGAATCTTAGTTTAAAGAGTAAGATAATGATCTAAAAAAGATTAAAGAAGGGTTCATTAACTTTTAAATGCCTCTGGAAAAGCATAAACAGTAGTTTTTCACAATTCTGATAAAAAATGCGCTAATACTGTATGTGGATTAAGCTGAAACGGATTTTGAGTTTTATATAAAACTGCATGGAGCTAATTGTGAACTCAAAAACGATACTATAATTTTGTCTTTCCCTTATTCAGAAAAAATAATTTTGATTCCTCAGTAGCAAAGTAGTGTGTGATTCGATTTGATAAATAAGTAGATCAAAGAAGACTAAGATATCATAGGGCTTTGCAACTTTACGATTTTACAAGTTTCTGGTATCAAAAGATATGTATAGCTACAAGTTAGATTAGTCATAAACGATGAAGCTCACTATACTAGTGTAACGAACTAAAAAGTATGAAACTAACGCTTTATTTTCGCTTTCAATGATTAATTCAGCAAAGTAACTTTGCAACTGATTGACATTGGACTTAATAAAATGATAACTTCATTTCAAATTCCCTTATGCAGTATAAGACAATATACCAGCAAAGATATTATTTCATTTCCTATCCCCTTTGATGAATATAGCAAGGAAGAAGGCTAGTTCAGATTGAGTGATTTATAGGAACCCACTTTTAAGATTTAACTGATAGATTACTCAACTTTAAGCTAAATAATAGCTCCTATTCCTTCTTCAATATTAAGCAGGCCTGTTCATAAGGAGAAAATGCTTTAGTTGAACCTAAAAAGGATAGAGAGGATAGTTTATCTATCATTAGAGCAACTTGAAAGCTTTTACGATATCCTATGCTTTAGGCAATTCTTCTTAAGTTCCTTTATCCTAGCTTTAGTTAACTTAATAATCTGATTCATTGACTTTAACTATATCATTCAGCTTTTCCTTCTCTTGATCGTCCTACGCTTTATCTGGAATCATCCTAAAGTGTAGAACCATAAGATTTTGCACGCATTAAGAAACTTGAATAAGAAGAAGAACTAAAGTATGATATAGTTTAAGTCCCTTAGTGATTAGTATAAGGATAAAATAATCTAATTTAGATTTAAGTAAAAGCAAAATTCTGAAAGCAAAGACTTCAGCTAGGTAATTAAATCCATGAATGAAATTGTAGAAACTATAGAGCAGATAAGAGTTCTCTTTAGCTGATAAGACTATTGCAAAACCAAACTCATTGTGCTTTTCTTGGTCTTTATTATCATTTTTATTTCAGTTGTTTCTCTTAGATTCTTTGTCCTGATTTTTGTTTGGTGTATTGTATTCTTCTGCCGAAGAATAGAGAGTCAAAGAATTTAGCATAACAAGATGTATTTAGAGATGGTTCTATGTGAGCTTTATGCTTAGTAGCTAACTAACTATAAAATAGCGTTAAATAGCAACATGCCTTGGCCTTAAGAAATCATATAGAATGCTAAAACTCTAAGTTCAATCGCCAATTACTTGAAAAAGAGGATTTAGATAACCATATCTCTCAATCTCTTTGTAGAAGACTGCTTTACTCCTAAACTTTTATTCCAAAAACTTCTGAAATACAAAGGATGGATAATATGTAAGGATTTCTAAGGAGATTGTTCTAAAACCTCCTGTTCTACGAGTTGGTTATTATATAGATTCCTGAAAAACATTCCAACTGAGTACTATTACTCCCAAAATAAAGTTTTATGAAATTTCTTTAATTCTTTTATTTTAAGGGCTATTTAATTACACTCTCCTTCTACTAGACTAATCATATGCAACTTACTACTACCTACTTTATCTACTCTTATTTGCTTATCGCTTAACCACTCTCTTTTTTACCTTCCTACTACTTTTTAACTGCTCTATTTTAGACTATTTCTATACTTTTTATTCTTAATGTGTAAGCATAAATAATTCATCCAAAAATCAAATTAAATGTCTTAAAAGTCATTAAACAGTAAGAGTAGAATAATTAGAAAAGACATAAAACAAGGAAAGCAGGAAATAGTAAAGTAATAGTTTAAAAATAAATAAAGAAGCTTAAGATGATACTAAATAAGCTAAAATGAAGGTTAGAAGGATAGACATAAAGATGGATACAAGAGTATGAAAATAAAGTAAGTAACAAATTAAAAAAGACAGTTAGAAATTAAATTTGGTATAGAAATTATTATCTGTTAAGGAATTAAAAATGCAAAAAAATTAAGAACTCTAAAACTACTTTTAAAATAAGAAATTTCTTGAAAGAAAACTAGATATTAAATAAAACATGAATAGCAGGAAGTAATCAACCAAGTAGAGGAAAAGAAAGTATAATAAAATAAGGTCCTTTGATAGAATTGAAACCACTTCTCCCTAATAAGAATTTTTGAGAAGCAGTAATTTAGCTTTTTAAAGGGAGCTGGATTAAAATGGGGATGCTAATTAAGATAAAAATTAGACTTTACTGGATAGTGAAAAAAGGAAAAATCTGCATAAAGAACGAGCTGATAACTTGTTTTCCTAGTTTAAAATTTCAAGTATCACTAAAGTAGCTAAGCAGATACATGCATTAAATGATCTAAACCTTAGTAATAAGAAGTTAGGAGACAGTTATATTAAAATATAGAGGAAATTGAATTCTTCAGATATTCAAGACTCGTAGTAAAATGAATAAAGCAAAGCAAATTAAAAGGATGAGAACGTTAAGATATAAGCAAGATCAAGGAGTTCTTTAAGGAAAGATTATGTTAGAAATATTAGAAAGTGAAGCATTGAACCAGACTAATAAGATCAAATGAGAGATAATATATAACTTGCAGATTAATAAAGTTCTCTACTTGAAGCTAAAGCAAAGGCATTTTAAAAATAAGCTTATTTGAATCTAAATGAAATAGAACTTATTAACTCGTTATAAAGCAAGGATTTGAAGCTAGAGAGTAATATAGAAAAAGAGTAAAAGAAAACAATGCCTTTTTAGTAAATTTCTAAAGAAGCCTATTTAAATTAAGCAAATAGTCCTAATACCTAAGCTGGAAAAGTTAAATCTAATTAGAAAATTTCTAAGGAAAATGCTGTAAATGTACATTAATTAAAAATTAGTGAACAAGGTGAAGCAGATAATCATAAGCTATTATAAAATGTAATATCAGCTAATTGCTTCATATAAGGCTAAGCCTAATAAAATTAAAATATGATATAACAAGAAAACAAGCAAAAATCAGAGCAGCAGATTAAGAATTAAGTAAGCGTTGAAAAATCATAGTTTACTGATAGACCAACTAGCAGAGAAAATTTTGATAGTATTTAATTGCATGCTAGCAAAACTGAGACCAATCGATTATAAAAAAATAACTTAAGTTAGCAACCAAAAAGAAACTTTAATTTATATAAAAAAGCTAATAATGGTGAAGCGTATGATAAATTAGTGCAGTCTAAAAAGGAAACTGTTCTTATTAATTAGCACAAATCAGCTTTTTTAAAGAATAAAAGAGAACAGGAGAAAGAAATTAAATTGCACAACGAGGAAACAAAAGAAAACTTGTAAGTCCTCAATTCTGAGGGCTAGATGTAAAACTAATTAGTAACAAGTAGCTTTGAAACTTAATATTAAAGATAATCTAGAAGTTAAATTCAAAATTAATAATTAAAGCTAGTAGCCAAGAGGATATCTTCAAAATCAAGAGATAAATCTTCACATGATTTCAAGTTTGCAAAGATAAATAATTTTGAAAATGATTTAGTAATGGATAATGCAAGTGATGTTTAAACATCAGACGAAGAAAATGAAAAAGAGATGTAATAGAAGAAGAAACAAGAATCATCACAAAAAAAAAATTGCTTCAACAACATATCTGACAATGTGCCTAATGATTTTTCTCAATTCGAAACTTTAGATCAGAAAACTGCAATGGAAAAGTTTAAATCATCAATGGAAGACTGGGAAATAGAAGAAATAGAAAAGTTTCCTTAAATATACTACTATTCCCCTAGTACTCTAAAATTCAATGACGATTTTAATGGCAACTTTTTAATAACGCAAAGACAACATTTGAACTATAGGTATGAGATTTTGGGAATTACAGGATAAGGAACATTTGGTGAGGTTGCAAAGTGTTATGACCATAAAAATAAAGTGTTATGTGCAGTAAAGATAATAAAAAATAAGCCTTAGTATAGATCTGCAGCTGAATATGAAATTAAAATTCTTCAGACTCTAAACTAGAATGATGAAGATGAGCAATCTAATACAGTCAAATTCCTTGATCATTTTACATTTAGAGAGCATTCTTGCTTAGTTTTTGAATTGCTTTCCGTTAACTTATATGACTTAATGGAAAAATCAGATTTCAAAGGATTTAATTTAGACTTAATAAGACGTTTTGCAATGCAAATTCTATTACATCTGAAATTCCTAAGAATGCATAGGATTGTTCATTGTGATTTAAAGCCTGAAAATATTTTACTTAAATAGGGACATAAATCCGGGATAAAGATAATTGACTTTGGATCAGCAGTTAAGGAAGCTGATATCGTATATACTTACATATAGAGTCGCTATTATCGCGCACCTGAAGTTATTCTAGGCTTACGATATGGCTGCGCTATCGATATGTGAAGCTTTGCTTGCATTTTAGTAGAACTGGCTTTAGGATATCCATTGTTTGGAGGACGTAATGAATAAGATTAGCTTATTCGAATAATAGAAGTATGTGGACTTCCTCCAATCGAGCTAATATAAAAGTCTCCACGCAAGAATGTGTTTTTTACAGAAGAATTTTTACCAAAAATCTAAAAGAACAAAGTAAGAAATCATACAGAAAAGAACTTGGAAACGAAAATTAAAGAAGGCAATCAGAATTAATGATGAGCTATTTTTGGATTTAATGGAAAAATGCTTACAATTTGATCCTAACGAAAGAATAACTCCTGAAATAGCGCTGAAGCATCCCTGGCTTAAAGGTTGATTTATAATGTCTCTTAATTTATTTGCTTCTTGATTAATAAGATTTCATTTTATCAATCCTTTAAAAGTATAAATTACATCATACTACATTTAGATAAATAAACTACTTTTGATGTTAGATAGAAATTATGATAAACTGAAAGATTATTTTTGCTATCATCTATATGCTACTTTCGATTCTTAGTCATAACTTATTTTTTATTCGCTTATTAAATTACTTGATAGCTTGTCAGAAAAGCAAGGCTAATATTTTAAATGTCATTTTTAATATCTTAACTTTAAGCTTTTGATAGAAACAGAGTGCTCAATTTGCTTATTTTAGATGGATAACTATGGTATCTCTCTTATTTTAGAAAATTAATGTTAGTATTTAAATTACTGGGGAAAGACATAGAATATTGAATTGATTGTACAATCATTTTTAAGAAATGATAGTCAATATAAGAATTCAGACATTATCAAAGAATATTTACTCATCAAATAACTTCTAAAATAAGATTCCTTTTTGCAAGCAAATCTGGTACAGCTCAAATTATAAACTGCTCTATTTAGAGGGATAAAAAAAGGAGCAAAGATCAAATGAGTTACACAAATTAAAAAAAACGTATTACAGGTTTCTAGTTAAGACCATAAAAGATGTTCATTTATCTTTGAAATGATATATTAAAAATATTAAATTAAGTAAAGTAGTTTCTCTTCGCTTATATTGTACCTTTAAAGTGAACAGTAGTAGTGGAAATTATTTATCCAGTTTAACATAAAATATCAAAGCAGAAATTACATGCTAAGTAGAAAATTTTCTATATAGAGATTAAAGTTCCTCTGAGGATTTGTTAACACTAGTTAATAGCAAAAATAGCATAATTAATAGCTAGTTAATTAACCTTTATTTTAATAGTACTGTACTGAGTATCAATATGATAAAGAACCTTTTTTAAATAATGCAAAGACTAAGGATATTATTTATAATCCAGGCTTAAATTAAAGTTTCATTTGGTTGAAGCTTGGTAAGAAACCTCAATCTTCAAACAGTGAGATTTTTGGTAATTTTATTAAGTAAGCAGATAAACTAATACTTTTATCTCCAGAATTGGCAATAAATACCAGCTTATTTTAAGAAATTTAGGCTTCTTTTCTATTTTAATCCACCAAAGATAAAGAAAACTAAGGAACAAGCAATTATTAGCATTCTTATGAAAAAGCTTTTATTATATGTTACTACAAAGTAGAACAGTATCAAATAGTAAATTTGGTAATTGTATTTGAACGTTTTAGAAAATAAGAAATGAACTGAGATTATCTAAATTTTAAATTTAAGAAAAGCTTTAGAATAAGCAGGGCATTATAAGTTAGAAAATATGTATATATGTATTAATATTAAGGGATCAATATTGAATAAGAGATACTCTGAGAAATAAAGTAAAATAAATAAAAGAATTAACTTATATTGTTGCTATATTAATATTGGACTATCTAATATTCATACACTTAAATACTTGGCTTCAGTCTGAGGCTTTTACTTTAATTAATTTTTATTTAAATGAAATATCAATAATTTTTCACTAAAATTTGAGAAGAAAACACATTAAGTGTGCTATTTTTTATATAATCTACAAGTTTTAAAAAAGGAATTTACTTGAAAACAAATAGACTTCATAAATGTCAAGAGTAAAAGCCAAAATTGATTGAATCTCAAAGTGGATTATTTAGTATATTCAACACTTAGCTTTATTTAGATGAGAATATATCGATGACTTATTAATTGGCTTATTATTTAAAAAACTACTTTAAATTAGTAGATTTTTGAAAGAATGGATTTTGAATAATTTGATATAGAAGACAATAGATTACATCTACATGCTAGTAACTCTAATACGGAGTAACAATCCAATTTTTAAATGTTTATAAATCACAAATTTTCGTATTCTTCCTTTATTACTGAATAGATTCTTACTTCTAGGCTTAATCATAGCTTTTCCTATCTATCCTATCCAGCTTTCTTTTTCTATCTGAGAATTTGCTTGAAAATAAAAAGTCTTAACATCAGTTTCCACTTTCTACATAATACGCTTACGAAGATGTTATTTAGCCTGACTTCTTCTTCAGCAGACTTGACAGTAGCTTCTTCCATGATATTAATTTACTCAGTTGGCTTAGAGTAAAGCTTTTGCTTTTTAAAAGTGAGTAAGTGTGTAGGAGTTAAAACCATTCATCTACGCCTTCATTTCTTCAATCATCTAGACCTTTTCATGATTCAATCCTCTTTGATAATTTGGTTAAAAGAGATTTTTTATTTATCCATTTATACAAATTTAAAATTATTATCAGGGATTTGATTCGTTTTCATAAAAGAGCTTCTCAAGCTCTTCCAAACTCGGACCTTCAGTGCAGAGAATTCTTTACAAGTTAGAAATGCGATAAAACTAAGGCCTGATTTCTTGGAAGTTTTTGATGTTCAGCAAGATTTCAGAATATTTTTTCATCTTTAATCAGTTAATCTTTCCTTCGCTGTCTTAACTCTTTTACATCTCCAGTATGTAAAAGTCTTTCTGAATTTCATTAAAGCAGGGCACCATCACGCCTCTACATCTGTACTCTTGTTTAAGAACTTTGAAATTATCTGAATACAAAAGCTCGATTTGCGTGTAAAGGGTTTCATAATACATGTCTTTAAATATGTTTTGTCATGCTTAAGTAAGTTTCTGAACATTCTAATTCTGCAATCCAGCATAAATCATATAAGGAGTCTAGAAGTTACTCAATTCAACACATAGCTTTATTACTTCGATTCATCTCTTTATCATTTTTACTCGATGCTTCAAAATCTTTAATTACAAAATGCTAAACGCAACGTACCTTGAAAATCTGTCAAAATTCATTGCTATGTTTTTTATATTAGGCTATGGATTTTTAGGGATTATGCATTCATCCATAGTTACTTTTCTGAGTCTTTCTAGATCAAGAAGAGTGCATTGTCTAGCTATTTCCTCAGGGTTTCACATTAGAGGATGTTCTTTAATTTTATGAAGCATGATTGGAACCTTCAACTCTTCTTGCTGAAATTATTTTTTATGGCCTCGTTCTATTAATCCAATTAGCTATTCCTTTAAAATCTTAATTTAAGAGTTATCGTTTTTGAGCTAATTGATTCATATCTTTACTTCCTCTTTAAGAGGTCCTTCAATATCAAAAGGTCTAAGTTTGATTCAGGATATCAATAGTGTAGCAACTTTCGCAATTACTGTCTCCTTTTTTTTTTGCTAAAACACTTTAATTTCAGAAGGAGTTGCAAGTATAGGATTGGGAATTGCAGCTCTAATTTTTAAAAGCCTGAAAAGTGTTTACTGGTAACAGTAAAGAGGGGCAGTAAGAATCAGAATGTTCCTAAGATCGCCCATATCTTCAGTTGCTTTTTCAATTAACTTGTATAATGAAGCGGATAGAATATCTCCATTCTCATCAAATACCAACTTATCATCAGTTTCATCAAACAAGTAGTGGTGAGTTACAAATGGCTACATGTCAAGGGCTATAGAGTCTCTGGTTCTTAATTGAGTGTTACTTACTAAAAGCCTTTTTATTATTTGAATGCCTTGTAGATTCTTTGTTTCCTGCATTTAATATGGCTTAAAAGACTATTGAGCCAACAGCTCTTAAAAGAGTATTAAAACTTTTAGTATTTGCTGGTGCTGCTAAACCTTCCGCGAAACTGGGCCAAGCGCTTGGGCCTCTAGGAATTAACATGGCTGCGTTTTGCAAAGACTTCAACGACAAGACTTAAGGATTTTAGCCAGATACTCCAATGAGAGTGAGAATGAACGTATATTACGACAACACTTACAAGCTAAATTTCTTAGGGCCACCAATCTCATGGATGGTTAAGAGAGCTGCCGGAATTCCGAGAGGTTCAGACTTTCCTGGACACATTCCAGCAGGAGAAATAAGTATCAAGTACATATACGAAATAGCGAAAATTAAGTAACAAATAGATAAAAACATGTGAAATATACCTTTAGAAAGCATATCCAAGTCAATTATTGGATCATGTAGAAGTATGGGAGTTGAAGTAGTTTCAGATTCAGTTAAACCTCTCAACAAACCTATTCACATGCGCAAAATTTCCGGTAAACCAAAGGGCACTTGATTAAATACGATTTCTAAATTTAAATAGCTAATTTACCCTAAAACTAAGCACTCTATAATCTCATAAGTTAAGGACTTTACTATCTTCCTAACTAAAGGAAAGTCTATAAATTAAAATAGATCTAAGCATTTTATTCAAACTTAGTTACCTAAAGATAATTCAAAGGTAAGTCTAATAAGATAGTATGATATAGTATTAAATTACTTGTATCATTGTAAACTAGATAATAGTTCTGAATCATTAGCACTATCTAACTAAGATCAATATAGCTTAGGTAACTCTCATCGCATACATAATTGATAAAGAATCAAAAATTATGGTAATAGTATTATATAAGTAGCTCTAATGCTTCTAAATTATAAATACTTTAGTCTTAAATTAGATTAATAAGTTACCTTTAATAGAGGAAGCTAAAAGGGATAAAATAATTAATATAACTAGTTATATCTTCATAGCTTACATCTATTTAGTAGCATTTCTAGTTACTTACTGCTTAATTTCCATATATAAGCTTATAAGCTACTAAGATAGTATTAGACTGTAGCTTTACAGAGCTATTTAAGTTTATGCTTCTAGATTATATAAATAGTATGATTTGATATTTGCTTATTAGTCCTAGTATTAAGTTATATTTCTGCTGCTTATAATATTCATATCTTTATTTCCTTATAGTCTTTACAATCTAACTATCTCCTTATAACTATTTTTATAACACTAGCTAGTAATCTAATATATCTCAAACTAGAGCAAGTATAAAGCTTAAATAGCATAAAGATAATCATAAGTAATACGCTATATAAGGATTTAAGGATATAAGTATAGAGGTTTGATAGGATATTAGAAGATATGGGATTTAAAGGTAAATTTGAGTATAAAGTTTGAATAGATATTTACTATTTAAGCTAATAGAGGATTTCAGGTTATGAGTCAACATTCTGCCTTCAATTTTTAAAACTTAGACTAGTTTGATATGCAAAACTTTAGTTTCACTTAGGACTTTGACTTTAACCCCAGCGATAATTAGAGCGAAAACAACTAGCAAGGCTTTAACTTTGATAACTCAGCATTTAGAAAATATTAGTCTGAACAAAGTGAGTCAGAATTCGCATTTGGCTAGAGTGATCCTTAGTTTAACTTTTTTAATTTTGGTAATAACTAAGAAGAGCAATCCTTCAATAGTTTCACTCTAGGTATTTTAGATGATAAGAGTAATTAGTAAAAGCTAAATGATTCTCAAGTTTCTTTTAAAACTGGAAACAAATTCTAAGATGAAGGTAATTAACCCAACTCTCAAAACTAACAAACCCCTTTAGCCTAAGAAAAGCAAAGTGGGTAAAGAAAGATTATTATAGATATCACATCTGAATAACATTAGAAATCATAAGAAACTCCTACTTTTGATGCCAAAACTTCTATAAATGGAAGCTAAAGGCAATAGAGGAGCAACAAATCACTTGCATTTAATCAAACTATTTAAGGTTCTCCTGATGCAGCTAGATAATTACTAGAAACTAATATTAATAAAGAAAATGAGTAGGTTAAGCAAAAGCAAATGCTTCTCTAGGAGAATCTTGTCAACAAAGTCTTTTAGAAAAGTCCTAAATCACATACAGTGGAAGAAAGCCCTTTATAACAGACTAGAATTTAAGATCTTAACTCAAATTCTATAAAAAACTCCACTTCTAGCTCAGATTTCACTCAACAAAAGCAAATAAACTTTAATGGAGGTTCTCCTGGGTTGCAAGCTTTTAGCAACAGGTAGTAAAATAAGCTATAATTTCCCTTTAAAAATGTATAATAATAAAACAGCATGCAAAAGAGTCCTTAAACACCTGCATCAGAGTAGAGTTCATAGAGACAATAAGCTATATAGACTAACAGCTTAACATAGAATTAAAATATGTCTAGGATTAAGAAACCTTTTTAGTTTAACTTAAACCCTTAACGTTAATAGAGTTATTACCTAAACAATTAGCAACAAACTGAAGTTGGAAATAAAGAGAAGAACATTAATAAAAGACCTGCTTAAGAATAAGATACTAGTTTATAAGACAAAAGGAACAGATCAGATATCAATTAATCAAACTTTCCAAAACCTAAAACTCCTTTGTTTGGAAAGCTTCTGAAAGAAAATAATAATTTGACTCCAAGCAATAATTAGAAGGAAACTTAGAATTTAAAAAGTTTAATGGAGCTACCAAATAAGAAACTTATTAATAATTAAGGAATTCCAATTACAAAATTAACTTCAAATCTTACCCAAAAAGTAGAAAAAAAGGGTTTAATACAAAGTTAAAGAACATAATAAGATTAAGATCTTTAGATTATAGAAGAACAGCTATAGTCACTATTTTTTCAATCATAGTAGATAGAAAAAAATATTGAAGAGAGTAAAAAAGATTAAGAGTAGGTAGATTAGATGCTAGTAGATTTATTACACTCACCTTAAGATAACAACTTTAAAGACTATAGTGATCAAGTTTAGCTTTACAAGATTCTAGATGAACATTAGAAACTGTAGTTGATATAAGTACAAATAAGAATATTAATTATGGATATGATGAGTCCTGAGTTTGAATTAGAGATAATTAATTCACTTCACCAAATTAAAGAGCAAGAATCAGAATATATGTGTCTTTACAACGAGATAAAAGCAGCACTTGAGTAACTTTTATCTTTATCTTATTTTGGATTATTAAAAGAGAATAGTATAAAGCTTAAAATGGAAAATTTAAGCTCTTGTATAATATAAAAGACATCAAACTATTATTTTCCTTATATACAATAAGGTAATTATACTTAATACTATATTAACTAGCAAATAGTTATAGCTGAATTTTTATCATATTAATACAGAAATAATAGACATCAATCAAGGAGAAATATTCAAATTAGTAGTTAGTAGTAATAAAAGCTAATCAACATTTAATTGAACTAATTAATTATTGTATATTTATATTATTTTTGAAAGCATTCTATATCTCTTAGCTCACTAAAAGAAACTAAATGTTTTCTTATCTCTAAACTTAAGCTGATTCATGGTATATGCAGAGGATATTATATTGGTATTTAGATAGCTAAAGTAGTTCATAGAACTGCAGTTTGCAAAGATATAATCTAATTTAATGCTTTTTGAGGGAGTATAAGCTAGATCTTAACATTGAAAGTTTTCTTAGTTAAAAGTAGCAGATTGAAATAATGTTTAGATCTAATTTTCCCTCATCTAATTTCATAATTTATATTGATATCACCAAGGATTTTGCAAGCTAATTTCTCCATAACTAATACAGCCTAAATATCAAATATAGGAGATAAAAGCATCATACATTTATTTGCTTTAGCAACCAAATGTTTCTTAATTATACTCTTCAAACTAAAAATTTGGAAAGTAGCTTCTTCAAAAAACACATAAAATGAAAAATAAAAGGGTATGAATTAATAATATCAATATGCTAGTGAAATGGATATAACTATGAGATAAGAAGCATAAATTTATAAATAGTCTCATTCTTTTAGACATAAAATTAGCTATTTATTTTATAAACCTGGAATTTCTACAATGTGAAAAATCAATTTTTCCTTAGAGTAAAATTGAAGCTATAAGAATTTAAAAGATAGTAAATAGAAGCTTCTTACAATATTATCAATATAAAAGATAAGAGTGATAATGCTTAAATAATAGAGAGTAAAAGGGATATGAAGCATAACAAAATAAAAATAGCAACTATAATAAGTTTCTGATATAAAGTAAAGCAATAAATTTCTTTAAATCTAAGTATAAACATAAATTATAAATGAGCAGCAACTGCTCAATAAGTAATTGCAAGTTCCAGGTTGATGAGGAAATCAAACTGACTTGTGGACACAAGTTCTGTAAAAAGCATATTAGAGATTAGTGGAAGAAGCATAGAATTTTATAGCATCATGAAAAGTGGAAGTGAGAAAAGCAGTTGTTTAAATGTACAATGGAGTTCCATGATACTTTGCTTAACTAAGAGTAAGAATAACACTTAATCTAACTTGTAACTAACATTTAAAATGAAGACCACCTTCTAGTTGAAATACAGAGCAAAAACCCAGAAAATAATTAGGAAGATATGAAAGAATAATTATAAAATCTCCTTAACGAAAATAATTCCCAAAAGAATGATTTAGAAAGCATTAAACAGAAGTACTACGAATAATCCAAATAGTTGAAGTTTTAGAAATAGGAAAATGATTCTTTAAAGCAAAAGCTGAATGAAATTAATATGTTTACCAATAAAGCTAAAGAATAGGAAGAAAAGTTCAGTAAAAAGAAAAGAGATTATAAAGATAGCATTAAGGCACTGGAAAAAGAAAAGCTCTAAATGTAAAGCTAAATAAACTAATTTACTGAAGAAATTAAAAGTAAAGACTAGGAAATTAAAATAATCTAAAAAGGAAAGCAAAATAATGATTAAGAATAGTAAATGATATAGTAGTTACAAGAAAGGAATAAAAATTTATAAGATCAGATTTAGTATCTCGATCAAGAAAAGAAAATCTAGAATACTGATATTGTTAAATATAAGTCAGAAATTAAGAATCTGGAATAAATGAATGAAAAGATTGAAAACGAAAATTACGATTCCAAAGCGTAAAACAGGAAATTGTTTGCATAGATCTCTATAATGTAATAATAATTCGATTTGGAAAAGACTAAGATGGGCAGAGAGATAGCATCTTTGAATGATAACTTGAATTTTGAAAAGAAAAATAACGAAGATAAAATTAAAATGAAAGTAAAACAAATTAATGATTTATAAGAAAATGTCAACTTCGTCATTTAATAGAAAAATTAGCTCGATATTTAAATTTCCCAATAGAGTTAGAAAATTTAGTAATAATAAAATCAGATAAATGAACTATAAATGAACATTTCTACTCCAAGAGGTTAAGAGAAAATAGAACAGCAATTATTAAGTCAATTTAAAGAATCACTCGACTAAAAGTTGAACGAGATAACTCTGAAAGAAACAGAAATTCAGAAATTAAGTAATAAGCTACAGTAATAAAAATGGAAATTAGATCAGTAAGACCAAGAGTTAGGAAATGTAAAAGCAGATTTAGAAAAACTAAAATAAGAAAATATAAATTTAAAGAGTAAAAATGAATCAGTAACTTCAATTGAAGCAGATCAAGTAAATATTTAGTAATAGATAGCTAATAAGGATTAAATAATAAAAGATTTCGAAAACTAAACTGAAGAGTATAGAAATGAAAGGAGAAAATTAAAGAAGGAAGCGAGACATCTTGTAAGAGAACTACAGTAATAAAAGCAATAGTATAATTAAGTTGAAACTAGCTTTAAGTAGGAAAAAGAAAATTTAACACATCAATTAGATACCTAAAATATAAAAATTTCCGATTTACAAAAATAAAATAGTTAGGGTATAGAAAGCTTAAAATAATAATTGATTATAAAGGAAAATTAAATTAGTTAATATCAAGATCAAATCAGGAGGTTTTAAACTTAATTTTCTCAAACTCAAAATTTAACCATGATGTCAATAGACTAAAATCTTAAAAGAGAATACGAAATACTAAAATTAGCTGATCTGTAGAAGTAAAATCAGCTAAAGTCAGAGCAAGATAATAAGAACTAATTGCAAGCTTAGCTCTATTAAGTAAATAATGATTATAAACTATTATTGGAAATAAATTATTAATAAAAGGCAGAAAATAAAAAGTTAATGGAGATCTAAACAGGATTCCAACAAGAAAAGCATTAACTATATTAAGAAATAAACGAACTTAAAAAATATAGGCAGAAAGTAAAGTAGAAGAAGACTAAAATAAAGGAACTAAAAAGATAAATAGATGAAATCAACTTATAACTGGCCAATTTATCGAAGCATTTTTCGCAAACCAATAAACAATGCAATTATCCTGGCTGTACTTCGGAAGCTAATTTGGTAAAACTTAAGAAGTGTAATCATTCATACTGCTAAAATCATCTTAATAAATACATCGAAAGAAATTCTTATAGACTATTCATACCTATTGAGTTAGATACTTGGAAGAATATAAAATGCATAAACAGTGAGTGTAATTAATTGATTGACTTGGAAGATATAAAGAGTTCGTTTTCAAATATAAACAATTATCTATAATTCTAGTAGATAGCCTAATACAGAAAATAGTATTTATGCTTATATTAAAACTTTATTGCATGCTTCTTCTGTAAGAAATGAAAGAACGTATTTTTCCAGAGAAACTGCATATGTGATTAAAATTAGTATAATGCATTAATGATATGTAGTGAATGCGTTAGTTTAATAGTAAAGTCAAACATGAAGTGTCCATAGTGCTAATCGTAAATGAACAAGGAATAAAATTTCTTATTAAATTAGCTTAACTAAATTTAAGAGAGTTTTGAAACTGTTAAAAGGAGCTTTAGCTTGAATTAGACAACTAAAGAATAGTCTTCAGATAATAAAGAGGTATAATAATCTAGTTTAGGTAACCAAGAACAAAATAAAGCATTCGAAGTAAGCTTGTTACCTCAAAATGTATAAAGTTAGAATCAAAATAAAATAGAAATTAGCTTTGTACCAACATAGCAATAGACACCCTAGTAAGAATTTAGCTTTAATCCTTAAAACCAGCCTAAACCATATTCTCTCACTTCATAATAAGTAAGCCAAGATAATTCTTCTATGAATAATACAACTTGCAGTTAGTGCAAAAGTCAGACTTAGTTCCAAGAAATTATAAATCTCTACTGCTGAGATAAAATATGCAAGTAATGCTTAAGAACCCATTGCTAGAACATAATAAATTCTTAGCAAATGACACTACAAGATCCAGTATGTCCCGTTTGCAAGAGATCTATAGACATTAGCTTATTAGGTTCCTTTTTAGATTAAAATTAGTTAGACAAGTTGACTCAGCTTAAAAGACAATAATCTCAATTTAGAGTTACAACCTTAAAAGATATGAGCTAAAATTAATTTCAGTTCTAAAATACTAGGGCATGTTTTAACTGTAACTAAACATACTCTCATAATTACCAATAATATGATGGACTACCTTTATGCCCTAAATGCTTAAATATAAAATGCTAAAGTTGCAATGAAAATAAGCATTCAGGATTTTGTGACCAAAATAAACGAGCGAATGCATCAAAGAGTTGGATTCAATCTAAAAACTGAATAACTACTTATCTTTAATAATCTAAATTAAATCCTTTTCTCTTAATCCTCCTTTCTTCACATTTCTATCTATTAAAGCTAGTTTACTGCATATTCTAAAGTACTTATAACTATCTGCTTAAATAAAGTTTTGATATAAAAATCTAAGGTTTAGTACATTCTAAACTTTAGAGTTAAGTTAACAGTAAGAAAGAAAAATGAGGAAATAGTAAAAGAATTTAGTTTTGGTATAAAGATTAAATTTGAAGAAGCTACACTCTTCATTTATATTTAATTATATCTTAAAAATAGAAACTTCAAAAATCACATAAATAAGATCTTAGAAGCATTTCTATCTAGAGTTCTTAGTAAAACTATAATACAGTAACTAGTCTAATATAAAAATGCTTAGAAGGTAAAGTTCTTATGTTTAGCTAAAGGGAACAAACTAAAAAAGATCTAAATATTTTCCTTGATTCTTATTATATCAAAATAAGTTTGCTTGCTACATGCTTCAATTAAATTAGCTTTGTACTCTAAAAATATTCCTTTTATTCAATCTACTCTATAAAGTAAAATATAGCAAAAATCACTGCTTTTAAAGTACTTTATATCTCTAAATTCTAATAAATTATAAAAATAAAAGCTCTAAGTTAAGTCAAGCTACTTATAAATACTAGAAGAAGCATATTGTCTGATAGTTTCTCTATTTAGACTTATTTTAATTTAACTTTTTGCTATTAAATTTACTCTTTTTTAAGAAATTATCTTATAACCTTTAGAGTTCATATTTCATATTCAACTAGTTAAGTTAGTTTTAATATACTTTGAAGTGAGATCAAGCAACTTGGTATTTCGGTATTAATCTTATAAAGAAAAGGATTAAGAAATTTAATTGATTAATCTGCTCCATTTATTGAAACTTCCTATATGAGAGATTTCCAATCTTCTAAGTCAAATGAATCAGTTTAATTAAAATTTGATAGGAAAGAATTTCTTATTTTTTCTTTAATAGTTAGTTATCTTAAATTTTATAAAGCATAGACTAGTGCATTTGTATATAAAGCTAAATAGGTAAAAACTATAGGATTTTAAGGAAATTAATGATTACTGGCTTATTCTAAATGTCTCCTTTATTTAAAAATCTATCTTCTAGTGTATTTACTCTTAACATACAAATTACAAATCACTAAGAGTGAAATATTTTAAATCCTCAGTGCTATAATAAAATGTATACCAACTGATGTCTCTATATCTAATGCATATAAGCTTAATATCACATGCTATTTATAAGGTTGATAAGAAAGACATAAATTAAGAAGGTATTTTATAGCTAATTAAAGAGAAACTAAAAATTGACTAATGATAAAGATCAATTAGATATGCCTATTTATTAGTCTTTTAAGTTTCCCTTAACTAAAATTTTTTCTTTATCTTTATTTTTTTTTTCTAAATACCTTGAATTTCTTCTTTCTCAATACTTTTTGTTCGCTATATAATTTCTAATTAAGACCAACAATAGTCTATTATAATTATGCTATTGGATTTCTTATTTTTTGGGCTAAATTTCGATGTAATCTCTTAGTATCTTTGATAAAATAAAAAATGGAATAGCGAAAGATAAATTAGTTATGCAATTTTAGAAAGGAATTTTAAGCTTTCTTTTGGTTTTAATAACCACAGGATCGTCAAAATTATTTGGATGGTATTCGCTGTCTCAGCTTTTTACTTATTGTTTCTATTCATTTATTACATGCAGCTGGTGGAATTATTCACTTAAATAAATGATATTTTCGTCTTTTTTTCAATGGCCACTTTGGTATAGATTCATTTTTTGTTCTCAGTGGATGGGTAAATACAATGTCAATTTATCGTGACTTTGAAAATATCTGGTAAGAGTAGCAATGATATAAAGTACTAAAAACAGCAGCCAAAAATTACTATATAAGAAGGTTTTTAAGAATTGCCCCTGCTTTCTATGTTTCTCTGTTCGTTTGATAGTTTATGACTAAATATTTTGATATGAAAATTTGAATATCTGATTGTGAGGAAAATATCATTTGAAATTTTTTATTTTGCAACAACTTTGCTCTTTTATTCTACGACTAATGTATGAGTTGAAGTTGAACTATCGCTTTGGAAATGTAGCTCTATTTATTTACTCCCCTTTTAGTTTTGGGTATATTTTTTAATAAGGTAGTTGGATGTTTAACGCTAGTAGTAATAATGATAGCAAGCGTTATTTATAACATGCTTATAATAGTCAAATTTAACATTCATCTTGACTAATCTTGATAGATTGGCTAGTTTCCAGTTACTTATTTGGATAATATATATGCTAATACGTTCTGTAGAGCTAGCTGCTATTTATTAGGTATGCTTGGATATATTTGATTTAAAAGTTAAATGAGTTAAAATAATTAAAATAGAAAACCTAACTGATATAAAGGGTATTTTGTAGTTACTCTGAATGTTCTTTTTATGTTACTTGTTGTATATTTTGGCTTTGGATATCCATTTAAACTAGGCTCAACTTCATTTATGCTTTATCTATCAACAAGTAGAACTATCTGAGGAATCTAAATTATATCAATAATCCTCATTTGTGCTTGAAAATAAGCTCCTTATGTAGAAAAAATATTAACATAAAAGGTTTTTTAACAAATAGCTTAGCTTTCCTATTCAGGATATCTATACCATGCAATGATAATTCTAATAGTTCAGCATTTAGTTCAGAAATCTCTTTATCAAAATTTCTTAGATGGAAGTATAACAAGCATGATTCTACTATTTATCCTTTTACTTTTAGCCACCTTTACAATAAGTTTGCTTAGCTATATTTTTGTGGAACGATTTTTTCAAAACATCAGTATTAGATATAGAGGAAAGAAGCTGATAACAGCAATATGACTATTAATTTAAGTACATCTTATATTTATTTCCTTTTTATTAATTAATTAAACATATGGTAAAAGCAGAGACTAGAAAGGTTAATTAACCATAGTAAGATACTATCTTAATGCAAATTTAGCCTATTAGTTGTATCATACTTAATAATGCTAGAATATGCTACTGCTTTAGTATTAGCACTTTAATCTAGTTTTTCTTCTAACTTATAGTAAGTGTTTGACTGGTTTAGAAGGCTTGATTTAGGTTTATAAAAGGAAGTTATTGATATATGACTTAATAACTAGAAGATCTGAGGGTTTAGTAGATGTAAAGATTTTAAGCAGACTAGATTTATTGCTTTTTATTATTTACTTAAGAAAAGAGATTGAACTATAGTATACATACTCATGAAAGCTTCTTATATTTAAAAGGTTTAATTAAATAGGTAGATATTACTATTTTAATGCAAAACTTATTATATAACCAATGTAAGCAAATAATTCTATTTTAAATGCATTTAATGATTCTAAATGTAAAACGAAGTAATTATAGCGCTTTAATTATAGTATAGTTAAAGTAAACTCCATTAGTTTAAATAAGTTTCTAAGTCTTACATAGAGAAATTTAGAAAAAGGATGTGAAAGATATTAATAATTAGGTATGAAAAATGCTTTTGATCTATAATATTATTATTAAGACTTTCTCTTTTTGTCTCATTTTTATGAATATTTAGCAAAATCCTATTAACAACTACCGTATTTTAATACCAAGTCTTCATAATTTTATCCCAGTTTTGAGCAATCCAAGACTCTAGCTAAAATAAAGATTGAATAATAACTTAGATCTTTAAAGCCATAAAGCTTAAATAATAATCTTGGCATCCAATTTTCTATGATCTTATAGACCAAAATTCTAATAAAGGTAGTTCTAATTATAGATAAATGATTAAACAATTAGATATATAAGATAGTTTAAATGAAAGATTAAGCATTTATTATATCTATTTTGTGAACCAAATCATTCACTTTTATAAGTCTTCTCTTCATTTTACTATTTTAGGGTTTGTTCAGTATTTTCATGTTTATATTCTTGTAACTTTTCCAACCAGCTTCCATTCTATGGCTTTAATCAGCTTTTCTTAGCACCTAGAGTGTAGAAATTTATGAAAGTAAACCAATGCCATAAATTTGGGTAAATATTTCTATCTGGCTATGATCTTTAGATTAACTGGAAAAAATCATAATCAACTGATGTTGGGAAGTCTCCTATTAAATACTAGTGAGAGTTCAAGTTCTACTCGAAAAATTACATTGTTAGTTTATTAACTGAAAGCTTTCACTATTTTCTAACCAAGAAACTAGTAAAATTTCCACTCTAAAGTTGACTATACGCAGTCTTAAAGTCATTAATGACATTTTGTGAAGTCATATTAGTAAAGTGACAAGGATTGAACGATTCGATAAATGGATCTATTATATAAAATCCATAATTATGCTTATAAATTTCTTCCTTTACATGCTTACAGGCTTTGCTATACATGCATCCATTTCTTACATCAAGTATATACTCATATTTCTGAAGTAAATAATGTACTTACAGGGTAAATAAATCCATAATAATAAAAGAACTTCTACAATATTTCAGATACTAAATGATCACCTTGTTATGTCTATTTTAGCTTAGAGATATTTCTTTCATATGAGACGTATTTTCATTCTATATTTCTGCCTTCAAAAGTATCAAAGTCTTCTATTTTAACTGGAGTTCAAAAATGTTGCCCATTTATATACGCTAACTTCTAGACTGGAGGAATTATCTTTTGGATTTGTAGAAAGTGAATTAATAGCAGCTATAAAGCGTAACCTGAGAAATACTTCTTAGTTACCATACTTACTTCTTCATGCTTTTATCAGAGCTTTAAAATAAAGGCACATTTTTTATAAATGTCACAGAAGTCCATATGAGTTCTAAGTCATTCTGAATTAATTACAGCCAGGAAATTGTTCGTCGTTACATCAATAGAATAGCCTTCGAGCTCGCATTTCAGAAGTTTGATTCTATCATTTTCAGAGTCAAATACTTAATTCACTTCTATCGAACATTCTTGAGCTGCTTTTACAAATGAATCAAAAAGCTATATCTAACAGATAAAAACCTTACATTAGATTCAATGGTATTAGAATATGAATTTATTGATACATCAAGATCAGAATTTTCACCTATTAATCCAGTTACAGCTGATCCATAAAGGGATATACTTAGATCTTAATACTCTTATTTCATTTTTGGTTCTACTATTTAGCAAAATCTATCTAAATAAGTTGAAATTACTTTTAATAAACTGCCTTCATTTTCCCCTAAATTTAGTTATTCTTTTATGTAAAATTGGACTGTATAAATTCTTATAAAACCTCCTCTTCATTATAATTAACCTTCAGACCCTAGAGCTCTGAATTAATTCTACTTAATGCTTCTTAATTAATTTCTTCATTAAGAAAACTTATGTCAAGAGGAGATATTTTTTGGGGTTTCTAAGATATAATACTCTTAAAATACTGCGAAGTAGGTTTTTCTTAGTGTTAGTTGTATTCTATTTGCAGAAAGTTATGGTTATTCAATATCAGCTATCACTTTTCCTCGGAAAACCCTTATTTTAGCTAATTGGAGCTTATCTTTTTCTCGCTAATTAATTTAAAAAGGGCTTAGAACTTCTAAACAGATTTGTCTAAACTAAAGTTAAAATTTACTTAAGAGCCTTCTGTATATACATGTCTGCTTTTTTCAAGTTCTATAGTATAAGCTCAGTTTTCGCTAACTTATAGAGTTGATTAGGAGAATTACCAAAGTCTTATTTAAGTTAAAGCGCATATTTTTTAATGCACTTTCTCACATTATGACTTTAGCACTTTTTATATGATAGAAGCTTGAATTTGAGTAACTTTCTTAGAGCTATTTATTTCAAACTCAGAAGTTTCTAGTACTCTTAACTGTCTCTTCCTTAATTTTCTAGTAAAAGCTAAATGGTATCACAAATCTTCAAAGCTCTAGCATAAGAATAAACACTTTCCTTATCTTAGCCTAGCTTTTCTTTTTAAATTCCTTATGATATCTAATCGTTGAGTTGTTCAAGCAGCTGATTAACATCTTATACAGTTTCTTCTTTATCTTTCCCTTGCATTTTATTTTAATAAAGATACCTCTACTAATACATTCTATTATATCCACTATTTAGCTTACTAATAGATAGAAATAAATATAACTATTTATATCTAAATTACATACTATCATGTGCTTTAACACTAAGCCATCAACATGAGATTATCAAATATGACTATTATGTAAAAGGTAAACTATTATAGATGATTAACCGCTTATTTAAGTATAAACTATCATAAGGAAAGATGAATAGATAGCTCCATCCAAGATTAAAGAGGTAAATTAATAAAGTTAGCATACATCAATAATAAGCTTTTAGTAGGCATAGATTTAGCATAGCTAGAATTGCTTAATAAAGCTAGCTTTTCATAGTGTCTTATCTAAATTAATATCTCATCTTTGCTAGGTTAGGTATAATAGAAACATATTGTTTCCTTATACTATTTAATTCCTTATTATCAAAGCAGATAGAAATTCTCCAGCTTTATCAATTGCTATCTTAATAAATAAAGGATATGGATATCAGTTGTAAGACTAGTATTAAATAATAGGTAATTTAGCAAATTTATAGGGCTAAGTTGATAATATGGTATCAATAACTTATTAGTATTTTAAATCAAAACTTATATATAAAGAAGCAATATAACTACAATTACCTAACTATAAAGCTAAAATAATCAAAAACATACTTTTTTTTTAATTTTTTAAGAATAAACTGCATGAAAATTCCAATCAGTAAAACCTAACTACATATATAAGCATAAATAAATTAAAGTAACTAAATTAGATTCTTGTTTTGGAGATTATATTTACCTTCATGAAATATTCATATATTGAAAAAGAAATTTACGTAATACTAGAAAACAATTTGATTATACATAAATTGGTAAAAGGTAATCTGAGCAGATTAATTTTATAAATAAGTAAATTTATTCATTAAAGAGGAAGTTCTAGGTATCTATGAAAATAGAACTTGGTAAATAGTACACTCCTGAATAAAGCTTCTATACAAATAAAATATTTAAAAGGTTAGGAATATCTAAAACTTATAGTGTTAGATAGAAATTATCTTTCTCTTTAGTAATTTATAAAGGTTGGAAAAATGCTTTAAATTAAAAGGTATGGAAGAATGATGTCTTTAAAGATTGGGATATGATGAAATGATATGATTAAGTTTTTAAATTACTTATTAAATGTAAATGTAAATAATTAAGTCTCATTAAGTTGCTTTGTAGTATAACTGCTAAACTCCGTTCTATTTATTTTCGTCACAAGATCCTATATGCTTATCTTCCATACAAAGATTACATTTTTCTTAGCCACAGTTAGGACACAAAGGTAAGCCATGATAATTTTGATCAACTTGAGAATTAAATATTTTACAACTTACACATAAAGGAGTTTTCTGCTATATAAAAATAGGGCTTTAGTTCATATCTTAATTTAGGTTTTCTCTGTATAATTACTTACTGTTGGAGATTAAATATATTTTGAAACTTATTTGAGTCTAATAATTTTTAGTACACTTCGCTATTTATTTGCTGACTACAAATTGGACAAACGAAATTTTCATTTGATAGTTTATCTTCTTTCACCAATATCTAAAAATGGTTCTATAAGCAGTCATAGCAGAAACTATGGTTGCAGTCTATTATAAATAGCTGCTATTATAAGAAGTTAGATTTGCATTTAAAGCACTTTTTAAAGGAGTTCTATCTTTAATCTTTTTAATCAAATGATCCATGAAAAGAAAATTAATTTGAACTTTGTTAATTCGAGCTTTCAGGCATAAAACTAACTTGTGTATCCTAATTTTCAGGCATAAAGCTAACCTGTATATTTTTTTATGATTATAATTAAATAGGAGCAAAACTCATATCTACATTTGGTTGTTTAGATATTGAAGGTTAATATAGCTAGATAAAGCTTTAGAATGTGTCCTAATTTTAAGTTAGTTAATTTCCACCGAACTAAGGCAAGTTTTAGAATTCTTAAATTTGTTCATCTAATAAGCTAAACTACTAGCTCATTCTATTGGAAAATACATTCTATACTTTTAAAAATTCTAATTATATCTGCTGAAGTCTTTCTAATAATTATACCTATTCTTAGTTCATCTCTTTTTGGCAAAGTGGACATTTCATTCCTGAGTAAATTATTTAAAAAATACATTCACTGCACATCATCGATGCCAATTCTTGATCTCTTGACTCACAACTGCAGTCTCTTTTAAAGAAAGAATCTTTCTGCAAATAGCAGTAGCTGCAGAAACTAAAATTTGCTTATGCAGTGAAATACATATTTCTATACTCAGCTAGACGCTTATATTCCAAATACTTCTATTAGTCTGCAAATGATTCAATTATGTCACTTTAATCTACAAGCTCATTACAATCTGTATTAAGACATTTAATATCTCTCCAACTATCTGACTTAATTGGGACAAATAGTCCATATGAATTTCTTTAGATATATAAATTTAGATGATTCTAGCAATACTAATGCTTACATTTTTTTAACTAAACCAGATTTTCTTCTGAAATACAATCAGGATAATTGCATTTTTTATTACCTTATGGATAATTTTTCCATGAGTTATTCAATTTGAGCTTTAATTCTTCATTCTCACTTAACAACTATTTTGACTTTATTTTTCTTTATTTATACTTCTATCGGTATTTCTTCAACTCCTCTATCTCAGCTTGCTTTTAAGCTTTTTCTAGTTATTACTCTTTGCATAATTCTGTGAGCTTTTGATGTTCAATTGAGAGTTAAGAGTGCAATCCTTTGAAAACAGCTAAATCGTTGCTCACTTTTTCTAGTTATACTTGTAAATTATTTTTAGTTTCCTAGTCATCTTTGAGCTATTTCTATAAGGACATGTACTACTACTCAATTGCTTGTTAGTTTTTCAGTAATCTTTCATTTTCCACTTTTAGTCTTTCTTCTACTGGTGTTTTACTTTACGAAGAAGTCTAACTTCTGAATTGATACTCCAGTTTTTTTATATAGTCAATTTACTAGAAAATTTAGCTTTGCTTTTAGTTGAGAGCGAGCTTCATATTTTCCATCATTTAGTTCTTCTAAATCAATTGCTCTTTCAAATTTTTATGCTCTTACTCAAACTATTTCCAAGTAGTTTCTTTTTCGTACTTAATTTGAGCTCTTTCCAGTTCTAATTACTGTGTTACGTTTTCTAGATCTCTATTAAGATGTCTAATATCTGTCTTTAATTACTTAAAAGTAGCTCTATACTCTTGGATTGTTTTGTCTTAATCTTCTAATTATTTTTCTTTAATCTTTAATTTTTCAATAGCGTTATCTTGGGTCTCTTTAGAGCAAAACTAATCAGACTCTCCTTATGATTTTAAGTTTTCTTTCTCCTAATTTATTTTAATTAGATTTATATTGGCATTATTTAAGTCTTACTCTAATTTATCGATAGTTCTGCTTTACTGCTGAATTTATTTGTTTAGAGTCTAAATTTATTTTTCTTTCTAAGCGATTTCATCGCACTTTTATTCAAGTAATTACTAAGCACTTTTAAGCATCTGCTCACTTTTAGTTTCTTTTGTGTTTAACGACATTCTCATACTCATAGTTGCTTGGTTTAATTCGTTTTACTGCTATTATATCTACTTCATAAGTTCTTAATTTTTCAATACTTCTTCATCTTTTCTTTAAATGATCTAATCATTATATTACTATAGATCTTTTATTTTTAAATCTAATGTCGAAATTTTCTTTTCATTTTGCTACTTCTCGAATTATAGTTATTCTTAAGACGCTTAAAGTTCTCTATTAGCCCTATTTTTATCCAAAGTTTTGGTTTGTTCTAATTCATCTATTTACCCTTAAAGCTTTCTTATTTAACTTTTTGCCTAATAGTAATCACTCTCCATCTTTTCATACTAAGATTCAAGGTTCTTGTTTTCAGTTTTGTATTTTCCGTTTTCAGTTTTTAGTTCTTATTTCTCTTAATTTATATTTTGAACCTATTCTAGTAAGTTTCTTATTCTATCTTAAAGTTACGGAACCATTTACATTTCCTCATTATTCTTTTACTAGTTTCCTTTTTTAAGCTACTCAATTTATTAGTCTTTGCTTTAATTATCTTATTCAAGTAGCAGCAAATTCTTTTATGTTTTGATTTTTTCTTTTTCCAAAGCTGTCAAAGACTGCTAGCTTTCCTTTAATTTTTTCTTTTTTTTGATCAATTTATTATTTAGCTTTTCCACTTTATCCTTAAGCTACTGCAATTCAAGTGTATTGCTTCTTAAATTTTCATTCTCTTTTTTAAAGCTCTTTAGTTCATTAGAAATTTCAAAGTTTTTCCTTTTTAAGCTTTCAAAATCTTTAATTAATTAACTGTGGTCTTTGAGTTATCTTTATAGCTAATCATTTGCATCTTACAATGTACTGCTCTGCTTTTTGAATTCTAGCACATTATACTCTTAAAACTAATTACCTTGAGCATTTACTTCCAAACCTGAAACTGATTTAACATCTAAGATAAATTCAGGGTCATTTTAAATGCTCGATACTAACTAAATTAATCATTTTTCTTGCTCTTAATCTAACTTTGTTTCATGGAACTCTTCAGTACATTTAAAAATCTACTTCTCCCAACGCCAAGCTTCATGATGTTATAAAACTCTATGCGTCTTTCATTTATCACGAAGGTGTTTTTTACAAAATTTATGCCCACACGACAATTGGATATTTTAAACTGCCATAGAATGACAATTAGTCGCTGAACATTTATCACTCATTTTTATAAAGTTAAGCTAATGCAAGTTTAATTAAATATAATTCCCTTTTTCACTATTTATTTAAACTTCCTCCACTCTTTTATATATACCCCATAATCCATCTCTTACTCTTGAACTTCAAGCTTTCAGTTATAACTTTCAGATTAAACTCCCACTGTTGTTAACCTAATAAGTATGATTCTATTAAGTTTATCATAGAATTGCAGCAATATTTATAGCTCTAGCAATAAACAAGCTTAAAGCTAAGTAATTAATTGATTAGAGATCAAAATAGTTAGGTTTATAGATACTTATCTGCTTATTATTAGTTACATTATATAAATTACATTTAAGCATTTATATTTCTTATTTTAGCCTAATAGATTACATCCTTAATTTATCTATTCACTATTATTTCAGACTCTTAGTTAGCTCTTTATCTTCCCTGCTTTGCCTTGTCTATTCTTCCTATGTTGTTCATTTTACTTCTTTCGCTTACCAGTCTAGTAATTTGGTTTCTTGAAGGGAAGTAATGAGCTTTGGATTTATTTAAATCCTATCTGTAATTCAGACTTTGACTTCTATTACAATCAGGTTAATAAGAAGCATAGTTTGAAGTAGGTGGAAGCATTAGGTATAGTAAGGGAAAGTTGAAATATAAATTGATAATAAAATGAAGAAAAATTCAAAATATTAGCCTATCTAAATTGTAGGAGAAGGTGTTTATGGAGAAGTTCTTAAATGCAAAGATAAAGAGACAGGGGAATTCGTAGCTATCAAGAGATTCAAAGAATCAGAAGATGATGAAGTTACAAGGAAAACTTCGTATAGAGAGCTTAAGGTACTTAAAATGCTTAAACATGAAAACATCGTACATTTAAAAGACTTCTATCGGTATAAAAAAAGGATCCACTTAGTGTTTGAATTTGTTGATCAAAATATGTTAGAAGTTTTGGAAACGAAGCCTAATGGAGTAATTCCTGAGCTTGTTAAAAGATATATATTCTATTTATGCTAGGCAATTAATCATTGCCATAGTTAAAACATAATACATAGAGATATTAAACCTGAAAACCTTTTGATCTCGCTTGACCATCAATTGAAACTCTGCGATTTTGGATTTGCCCGAACTTTACCCGTAAAGTAGACTTAATTAACTGAGTATGTAGCTACGCGCTGATACAGATCCCCTGAACTTTTATTGGGTGGAAGATATGGTAAGCCAGTAGACATATGAGCTATTGGATGCATTATGGGAGAGCTTACAGATGGATAACCACTGTTTCCAGGCAATTCAGATATAGATTAACTATACGTTATTTAAAAAATACTTGGCTCTTTAACATCTGAATAGAATGAAATGTTCCTAAGAAATCCACGATTTATAGGACTTAAATTTCCTGAAATGCAAAGACCAGAAACTATAGAAAAAAGATATCTAGGAAAGCTTAATAAGAATGCTCTCAACCTAATTAAGTCATTCTTAAAAATGGATCCAAATGAAAGAATATCAGCATAAGAGGCACTATAGCATCCTTACTTTGAGGGTTTAAATGACTAGTTCATAAAAGGCATCGAAAATTTAAGATCTGAGTCAGCCAAAAATAAAAATAAGCTTTTTTAAGCAGGGTAACAGAATCAGATTTAGACTAACTAAAGCTAAAACAATATTTAATTTTCCTAAGGAAAAAAGTTCCCTCAAACTCCTAAAGACAATGGAAGTAAAGGAGTAAACCGACATAATAGTAACTAGAATCAGTTTAATTAATAAATAGAAGGCTAATAAGTTACTTTAAACCCACAAATATAGTAAATATGAGAAAATCAGCAGAACAACCAAAACTTTAGAAAGTCACTGAATAAATTAGATTTTCAAAGCAAATATGAATAAGCTCAAAGGGAAATAAAAAGTAGATTGGAAAAGCAAAGGAGCAAAGATAATTTCGTTAATCGTTAATATAATTAAAACTAACAGTAAGTAAATGGATATAAGAGTATCTATGATCAAGAGTTCTAAACGAAGAGAATCTAATAATAGAAAAAAAAACTTGATGATTCATTTGAAAAAGGAAAGAATCTTAATGCCCAGAAATTTTATGAGACTAATAAGCAACCTAATCGAGAAGGAGTTAGCAGTCGTGGCTTTCGTGGTTACACTCGAGGAAATATTTATAGTAATTAAGGGACTAATTTAAATAGTAACTATTATGCTGGCTTAATCCAAGAAGATCATTAGCATGGAAATAATTAAGTCAACTTTATCATGAATCTACCTTAAATCAATTATTTAAAGATAGGACAGTTTAATTAGCAACAGTTATAAGTAATTAGCAGTTCAAATATGAACACAATAGAAAGCTATACACCTTAAAGAACTAAAGTTCAATCAAGAGGATAGCCCAAATATTCACAATACCATTACGTAAATAGTGAAGAAGAAGAGAAGTAAATGCATTTCAGAAAAAACGAAAATACTCAAGATAACTATGATTCTAGGCAATGCAGGGAATACCGAACAAAAAGAAATTCTAATGTGGAAATTAATTTTATTACTTTAATTATTTTTCATTAGCGAAAATCTTTAAAAATCTGTTAACGTTCACTCTTTGCATATGCATCTTTAGTCTTATTAGAGTTAGAGTAAAGTATATATCTCAACTTAACTAGCTTATTTTCTTAGTATTACTAAACATTTACTTCTAAAATTATCTTATATACCTAACTTCGTTTCAAATATCTAAATATAGTTTATTTTTAACTTTTTAGTAAATCAGTATTTTAGCGTCCTCCTTACATGGTGTCCTTTTAATTCCTTAATAGCGATTCCGCCTTTATAATACGTGAAGCTAGCTATATAATTACATTTGTCATATTTTGCAATTTTTAAGGTCAATCTATCGAGACTAATAATAGGCTTTACTTAGCAGTTTTGCTATAAAATATGTTCACTTATTTTAAAGGTAAGACATATAGACTAAGGCTAATCTTAACTGTAGCATAGTGGAAATAAAACTCAAAGAATTCAAGTAATATAAGCATTTTTGGTTTAAAGGTAGATATATATGTATAAAGCTACTAGTAAAGCTCTATAAGTTACATAAATAGCATTCCTTAACAAGTATAAAGGAACACAATCTCTTTAGATATATAGATAAGAACACAATTGGATAGAGAAAGGTTAAATATAGTAAGGATGAGGACTTAAGTATTAGAATTGAACGCTTAACATATTGGTTAGAAGTTGAATTTGATGAATTCTGTAATTATTCTAATAAGTAGTTTCTAATATAAAATGAAGGCTTGCTATGTAACAATGATCATATGGGCTTCTCTTCAGTTTTCCACACTTTCTATTAAGTGTCCTGTATGAGAATGCTCAAATGATCTTGAGTAAAATGTTTGCTTAAGAGAGGATACACCTAAAAATATAGTTAAAGCTACCAGAGACATTCAGAAGCCTTATGAGATGTGCTTTATATCTGCATTATAGTCTGTTTCTGTTGAATCCTAGGTTATTTGACCTAAACCTAAAAAACATAGCTTAAAATAGAATCCTTCACAATCCAGTCCTTCATAAGGCTAAGTTAACTTCTCTTTTATATTTCTTGAAGAAAACGAGGATGACGAAAATGTAACTTGGACTTAGGAAGACTCCGGCAACTATACTGAAGAATAATCAAATTCATAAGAAGATAACGAGGCTTAAACTTAGGATGACTCTGGCAACTATACTGAGGAAGAATAAAGCTAACAAGAAGAGAATATACCTTAAACTGAGGATTATACATGCAACAAAACTTAAGGCTAATAAAGCTCATAAGAAAAAAATGTAACTTTAGCATAGAATAACTCAAGCAATTTTACTTAAAAATAATAAGCTTCGCAAGATTAAAACCTTACTTAAATTTAGAAAGACTCAAGCAATTTTACTAAAGAATAATAAGGCTCATAAAACGTGTAAAGTAGCGGTTAAAATGAAAAACCCAGTCTTAGTAAATAAAATGAAACATAATAAAACTAAGCTACTACTAATAAGTATAATAATTCTACATATTTTAAAACCGTTAACAAGATAAAGAATGATAAAATATTAAGCTAAAACATTTTCGAACTTATAATATAGAACGTTTGCCCTTGAGATTAAAACTATTGATATGAATAGCTAAAATGTGAGCTTTATATTTATAAAACGCAGCGTTTTAAGAACTATAACCTGAAATCTTTTCTTAAAGATTTAGGAAATGTCAAACCAGTAAATAAAATCAGTGACTGAAATTTTTGTAAACAAGATTCATAATGTGAATCTGATAAATGCCTTTGTGTACCCAGAAATTAAGACTAAAATGATGACGACGATGATGAAGATGAAGATGAGATATAAAAACAAGGTAGATGTATGACTTCAGTTTATTAAAAAATTTATAGGGACTTTTTTGATTATACTTGTTTTAATAAAAATGACCAAGATTTATATAAGCAAAACTTATGCTGGTATCGCATTTTAATTGAATATGGTCATATTATTGAGTAGCTTAAATTGAATAAGAAAGAACATTAACTAAAGTGTTTAGAGGATTTTTCCGATGTTGATTATTTTGATACGAAATATCTGAAAGAAACCGTTAGTTAAACCATGCAAAACAAGCATGCATAATACGAAAACAAAAGTATTGAAGTGGAAACGTTAAAACCTACTATCATTTTTTTCGTCATTATAGCTCTTGTTATCCTTTTTTGTGTCCTAATCGTGCTTTGTTGCGTGTGTATATGTACTTCTCAAATGCTTTTTGCGTTAAAAACATCATACATTGAAGCAGATATGGACAACCAAATAGAACAAGACAGGCAGTATTAGCGTTTTTACAATTAATGAAACAAAACAAATTTAACTAATAAGATCAATTATATTGCTTGCATTATATATAAATCCTTTATTTCTTTCCTTCTTATAATATACTTTACTATTACGAATCACTATAAGCTTACTTAGTTCTCTTCTATACTTCTTAATATATACTTTCCATTGTAAAATGTATAATATTGCTTAATTGAAATTACCTTTTAGTTGTATGTTTACATATTAGTTTATTTATTTGCTTTAATTCAAAAAATTTATTAAATATTCCTTATTATAAAGAAGCTATTCATATACAGCAGCTCTCATATTATTAATAAAGTAAAATTAGGTAGTATAAAAGCATGGGGATGACGATAAAGTAATTAAAATTCTATCAAGCTAAGTTAAACTCATAACTTGCTATATAAATGACAATTTTCAAACTTAGTATATATAAGAAAATAAAAATGATCCAAATAAAAAGAATCAGAGACTAATCTATATTATAACTTAAAAGCAAGGAAAACAGCTAATAAATAAACTTAAAAAGGGAATTTATTTTAATTAAGTAATATTTAAGAATATTATGCCTCTATCATACTTCCATTCTCTACTATTATATTTAGCTTATTAAGATAATTAAATATTTTAATTGAAGGGTTAATTTTATAAAAGGTAAACTGGTACAAATTAGATTTTTTCTTTTAAACTAAGTGATAAATCTGGCTTAATGCATTTCTTTAATTAACATACCTATTTCTATCTTTTTTTGCTTTTTGTTCATTTAGCTAGCTTGATATTCTAATTGTAGCTGTAAAGAATATATAAAGCCTTTTCAAAAACTTAAAGCTATACAATATACTAGAAGATTTTAGATATTGCAATAGATGCTTAAAAAGCTTTATATAAAGATTGATTAGTCTCTATTTAAAGATTTTAATTAATTTCCCTTCTTAAACATAGATAAGAGGTTAGGCAAATAAACCTATCTATAAAGATATTTGATGGCTTTCCATTTATATTTTAATTACTATTATTCTAACTACTATTATATATTCCAAGATAGCCTGAATAAATATGCTTATATTCATTATAAGCTTTGCATAGCATTCTCTTTAGTTATATAATAAGAAATTACTAGACTGAGATTATTTAAAGTTAAAGTGCTAAAGAACATATAAGAACTAAGGATGGAAAAAGAGAGATGAAATAGATTTAATGAGGCTAATATAAATATAGTGACTAATAAATATCTTAAATGGTTAATTATCATTTCTTTATTTCTTCATTAAGAACACTTTCCAACTCCATATTTTGACTTGCCTATTAGCTTTACACTGGTTCTGACTGTTAATTTTTCTTTAACTTTTTTAATTCGTTCAAAGAACTTTATATCATAAGACTGTAGCAAGAATTTTTCTATCACTAGATACTAAATTAATTTCTTAACTCAACTACGAAATTTAAGTCTTTGAGTTTCTAGCGTAGCTTTTCATTTTATAGCATTTTTAGAATTTTCAAGCAGAAAGGGTAAAAAATGAATTTAGCGTACTCAGGTTTGTTCCAGTATTAAAGATACTTCAAGTATTCTACGAATTCAGGCTAGTCAAAATATCCATTCTGAGCCAAGAAGTTTAAATAGTCTAAGTTTGAAAGGGACTAAACGAACTCAAGTTCAATAGTAAATTTAGAATGTTATTGATCTGATATGCTCATTTAATATCTTACTTTAACAGTAACTAATAGCCTAATATAATGCTAATTAGAGTATCTTATATCCTTTAGATTAATGCTTATTATCATTTAGCTACATCTATACATTAACTATTTATTACTATTTGCAGCACTTTTGGCTGCTAGCTGAAATTTAAAGTTGCTCTGGAGGATATCTTAATAAGCATTCCTATTCTTTAATATATAAAAAGGAAAGCAAATAAGTTAGTTGCATTCGATTATTCTACTAATTAGAGATCAACTCACTGGTTAGAAAGCTCGGATAAAGAATCTTAAATCTAAGCAAAAAGGGTTATGTCTTTTATAAAGCTTTTCAGATCTAAAGCTAAAAGGCAAATAATAGTTGGATGAACTTATAAATAAAAGGTTAGATAATTATTATGCAGCAAGGATGATAAAATGAATAAAGGAGGCTAAAAATAAAGAGATGTGATAATATTGTTGTCTTAGAGGATTTATTCTGGTATTTTTAATATTAAAATAGTTAGCTAAATTATAATAAATAGAGGCAATGTTTTCAAAAAAAGCGCATATTATTAAACTCATTTGAATAAGAAAAAAGAGCAAGGATTAATAGATAAATAGGATAGCTAAAGCATTATATAAGATACCTTTATTGATTCTAAAATACGAAGTTTGTCTAAACTTTAATTATAATAAGACACATTATAAGATATTACAGCATAACTCCTAGAATTTAATCAGCTTTAATACTCTCAATTGAAAATTCAACACCATGCTAATTGACATAGATTTAGAAAACATGCAAGCTAATCCTAATGCTAATGATCAAGGTTAAAGCAGAATTAGTTTCCATATTTATCTAGAGTAGCTGAGAAATGATTTGACAGTTATATCAGGACTGAGTAGCTTAGGTAGCAATAAGAAAAATTAGGTAAATATGTATTTCTATGATAAACTTTACTAGATACATTTCACTGATTAGAGTCATTCATATCACAAGTCTGTATACGATTTAAATCATAAGCTATATTTCATTAGTGGAGCTGAAAATAACAACTCTAATGAAATTCTTAATATCTAAAGTAGATAAATTATACAAGGATAGAAGATACCTGAGCAATATGTTTATTCATATGGAATTTCATTTCATCCAAACAATGGCTAAATTTATATATTTGGTGGATATTTTAATACTGGAGTTAAAAATGTAATATATCAGTATGATTCTATTGGTAATAAGTGACATAAAATAGTATAGAAATATAAGGAGCCGACTGAGTGAATTACTTCTCTTTTTGTAGATAATCTCAAAGCTAGTTTTTAATTTAATAATGCATCTCCAATTTTAAAAGCTAGCATTTTCGATGATAGTAGTTAAAGCATCAAGGAAATTGGAGACGTTTATCCTAGAATAGTAAACTCAATGTATTTTCACTATGGAGCTTTTGGGAGACATAACTTTGTATACATGTTTAATATAGACTATTCAATCTCAGTATTTAACTTACAAACATGCAAATGGGGCCAGATTAGCATGTGATTAATAGATAAACTATAACTAAGCAACTTTATTTTATTCTTTATTAATATAATTTAAAAGTGAAGATTACTATTATCCCTCTATCAAGTATTTCTCCTTAATGTATTTAAAACTTCTAAAGGATAAATTAATAGCATATTATACTATCTATTTTACTAGTCAATGTTCCTAGTTTTTATTAGCAGGATTATAGTGGATTAGCTTAATTTAACTGTACTATTTTATTTAGCATCTATATTTGGTATTTATATTTGAATCATTTATTAGAATAGCTAGAAGGAGGATTTTAAAAGATGCAGTAAAAATACCTTATTTCCTTTTCTTTAAGATTTAGAAAAGAAATTGTTAATTAAACATTTCTTAGTGCGATTAAGTTTTGAATTAAGCCTAGTTATGATGAGTTGAATAGAGCTACTTTAACTTCAGCTTTACTTTACTAACTGATTAGCATAAAACAAATGTATAAGTAATACTGAACTTTAACTGTAAACGTTACTTGATGTAGATACACTTAATTTTTAGGAAATGAAACATGAAATAAACTAGAAAGAAGTAATAAAGAAGCTAAAGGTAGTTAGAATTTCATAAACATTTAAAGAATTCTTTATAATTAATATAGCCTTCAGGATCCTATTTTTGTAGTTTCTGAAATAAGTTATTACTTGAGCTATACTCTAATCTCCTATACTCTTAAATAAAGTTCCCATTTCTTGCAGTGAAATTACTCCGGTCTAATCTGGATCATATGATTAAGCCATGGTAGTCAATAAATTTTTAGTCTACTCTAATTCAGCTGCGTCTTTAGAAGACAGTTTGATCTAAGTAAATTCTTACTTGATGAGATTAAAGATAGCTTTCCAAATTTTATTCAACTGGCTACAGGCTTAAATACTATCCTAGCTCTTTATAATTAAGCTATTTCTTATTTTTACACAAAGAAGAAAGTCGTTGATAGTCAAGTTAAGTCAAGGTGATGTTCTTCTTCTATAATAACTAAATGAATTAATCAAATGTCACTGTTCCTAATTTAAAGACGTCAAGTTCTTTACATTGCTAATAAATTCAATTTCACTCTGGTGCCAATCTTGCATATATCAAGCTTCAGTTTTTTTTATGCCTTTGATGTTGAGGTTTTGGAACTGAAGCCCTAATAACTGGAATCATTTTTCGAAAAGGATTTATATTAGGATGCTTTTTTTCAAATACAGGAAACTAAGTTTGAAGCTATTTCATTATTTAAGGACTTAGCGCTTTTATCATTTCACCATAATGAATTATTCTGGGTTAATTTTCATTGGTAAAATCCTTAAAAATCTATTCGAAATTCTTATTCTGGGGTAAAACTTATTTTAACACAAACAGAAGTTCCTTTTTCTAAATAACTCCAACTTGCTATTTATCAAACCTTCTTATATTAATTAGAAGGTTCGTTACAAATTTAGCATCATTAAACTTTTACCTTATGCTGTTAATTTCTATTTCATTCTCTGTGTGAGATTTTTGAACTAAGAATTATTATCTAGGAGATGCGCAAGTACGTAGTGACTATCTACTAGGCGGTACATTTATATTGATGTTACTTATGCTTTGTTTCTTTTTATTTATATCAGGAGATTTAGTCCTTTAGGATTAAGCACTAAATGGTTTACCTTCTAGAGTTAGACACTTTAATTCATTAACTTCAGGATTTAGAATCGCAAAGATGTTCGGACTTTGTCCTAAATCATTTCCAATCTTCCTTTTTTAGGCCATTTCTGAATTTTCTTCCTCAGGTCATAGAGTATTAACGAACTCCCTGTAATATACTCTTCCTTTATTACGCAAATCAAACTTTTTGAAAATTCAAAAAAGTTCAGCATTACCAGCTTAGCCTCCTCATCTTTTATAAGCAGCTAGGAAGTCTTAGAAACAGAAGTATCCATTACTCTTCTAATCGATATCTTAAAATAGTTACTAATGAGTCCTATTCAACTTTTTCATAAACTACATTGAGTTTTCTTAGGTTTTTTAAAGAGCTGGACTACATTATAAGAGATCTTCTTTCTTTGGTGTTTCTTCATTTTTAGGTTTATTAGGTGAAGCATTAAAAAGCTCTTAAAACTTAGCTCAATCTAGTCCTCTTGCTAGAGAAGCTTAATTTATCTTAGAGTGTTACTTAAAGAGTAACTTCACTTCATTTTCTCTATAAGGAACCTACAAAAAGTTAAGCAGCCTACAGAATTCGCTTTTAGATATAGTTTCGTCTTTGTTTTCATCAGTAACCTAAAATGCTATTTTCAAGTTGGAGTAAGTATCAGATATTCGTTTCTTGACAATCCTTACAAAGTATTATAAAGAGTGTATCTTACAAAATCCACTTTAAGTCCTCTCCTTCTTACAAGCTTCTTGCTCACATCGATTGGTCATAATTCTCTTTACAAAAGGTACATTAACCTTCATCATATTTAATAAGCTAACTTCAAGCCTTTATAAAATCAATTATAAAGATGATTACTACAACTATCACTCTCTTATCTACTATCCTTCAATTCCAACGCTACTATATTCATTCAAACTATCTAATCACTTTTCCTTCCTACAACTTTACCTTTAATAAAATTACTTTTTGCAGCTTAAAGATTCTAAATGAGATATAATTAAGAATAGTAGCAGACAGCTTAGTAGTCAATTAAATTAAACAAACTAACACACTTAATCCACAATAACTAAAAGCTATCCAGCTTAGTACAAATATATAAGTTCATTATCTACTAAACCTTACAACTATCAGTATCTATTTCTACCTCATTAACTAGCATAAAAATAGTAAAATAATTAAATTTCTCTAAAGCAAGCTGAGTTTTATTAAAGGTAGCTAATAAAGACAATCTAAGCAATAAAATTTAAAAGTAACATAATAAGGAAAGCCAAAGGCCTATCAGATATAGTAACAAGAATTAAAAGAAAGTGAGAATATTCTAGAATATTCTGTATATTATAAAAGAAATTTTGATTAATTGTATATAATAAATGCAAAAGGCTAAGAGAGATTATTATGAAGTCTTAGAAGTTCCTAAGGAGGCTTCGCTTAATGATATTAAAAAGGCTTATAGAAAATTGGCTATTAAATGGCATCCAGATAAAAATCCTAATAATAGAGAGGAAGCTTCGGAAAAGTTTAAAGAGATTGCAGAGGCTTATGAAATATTGTCTGATCCTTAGAAAAGGAAGTAATATGATTAATTTGGATTTAATGCTCCTAATTTTGGTCAAGGAAATTTTGAAGGATTTGGAAACTTTAATTTTGATTTTGGAAGAGCAAATGACATTTTCCACTAATTCTTTAGAGGAAAGGATCCTTTTGCTGATTTCGATAACTTATTTGAAGAATTTGGATAATAGTAACCTCAGCAATCAAGTAAATAAACAACAAAAAAAGGATTTTAGTCTAATTTTGGAGAAGTAGATACAGGCTTTGGTGACTTTGGAGGTTTTGGAGGCTTTGGTGGCTTTGGTCGTTTTCCAGATTTCTAAAATTTTGGTGGAGGTTAAGGTACTTTTTAAACTTTTACAAGCTCATCATCACAAGGTGGAGGAGGTATAAGCAAATCTGTTAGTACAAAGACAGTAAGCAAGAATGGAAAGCAAGTTTCTGTAAAAGTTACAACAATTAGAAGACCAGATGGATCTGTAGAAACAACCGAAGAAGTAATGAAAGGAGATGTAGGAGGCCAAAATTTCATATAGTGGAAATGAACTGCTTATGTTAATTTCTTTATATTTAAGTATTTACAATCTATTAGTAATAAATTTTAAGTCACATACAAACATTTTTTTACTTTTGCAAATAAGAAATACCTCAAGCTAAATAAAATGCACAAAGAAAAGATTAGATGTGAGAATAATTTAAACATCTTATACCTTAAAATAAAGATGAATAAAGAGAGTAAATTCAATTTTTGCTTTATAAAGTTAATCTCAAAGTCATGAAATACTATATCCCATATATACAACTAAAATTTTATTTTCGCTATTTGCTAATCTTAGATCAATGATAATGGATATTATGCCCACTTAATGCAACCCTGCCGTTTAAAAATAAGTAATCCTTATTTTAAGACACTTTTAATTATTTTTGCTCATTTTCTTAGTTTATCTAAGACTGTACTGTAATTCTTATTCTAAACTTTATTGAATAAAAATTTTTAAAATTAGTTAAGTAAAACTTTATGATTTTATAGGTAAATATAGGATTACTATGAAACGAAGCTAGCTATTTGGAGGTTTAATAGAGCATTAAAGGATTATTTATAGACTGTATTTTTAATGAAATTTTAATTTAATTTGAATCTCTAATCTTGAAGGTTTGATTTGATATACCTTAAAATAATAAGTTACTAATTTAATTTTATTTATATAGTAAAAGTAAGTTACATAAGGTGCTTTGTGACTATTTTTTGAAATTCTTTAAATGTGACTACTGGAGGACGGGAATCTTTGTCCTTTCCCTTTTAAGCAACTTTTATTAATTTTTTTGCTTCTTCGTTCGTAAGAGGTTCTCGAACATCCTTAGCAGCTTGTAAAAGCTATTCTTGTGTTATATAATCTCTTCCTTGACTAAGTTCTTCAAATGCTCTCCTTACATTTTCCTAACTATCAGCTTCATTAATTTTTTAGTCTATAATTTTCAGAAATTCCGAGAAGTCAATTTCTTGTCCATTTACTAGTTTCTCAGAGTCATCTTTAGAAACCTCAAAGTCAAGCGCTATTAAAGCTATTCTAACATCTTTAGCTGTAATTGTTCCTCTTCCCACTTTGTCAAATAAATCAAAAGCCTGCTTTAGATCGTTGATTTATTACTCTGTTAATTCTTATCTGGATGACATTTATTACTTAAATAGAGTTTATCAAAAAGAAATAAATTTGGGTAGATAAAAACTAATCAATTATCAAAAGAGAACACACCCTTGATAGCACTACCAGCATTTTCTCTCTCTATCAGTAAATAGCTTTGAACTTTATTTAGCCATTTCCTTTAGTTAGGTATTTAAGCTTTCTACTCTTCTGATTTCATTTAGCGTACTCACATGTAATAAGAGTAGTTAATTAATCTACTGCTACATCTAGTCTATTTCTGCACGCTCAATCCCACAACTATGCTGCTTTTCCTTAAACGAACTTAAATCTAAGCTTTCATCTAAAATGCTAACATTAACATAAGTAGACTGCTAAGAAGGACAGCTAAGCTGAATTTAATCTTAAATCTTGATTACAGGTATATGTTCCTGTGATTCAGCAGTAGTTCAATTTTCAATAGATAAATTCATTAATCTACATATAGCAATAGCCTCTCTTTAAATGATAAGGTAAAGATATTCTAATGGATTAGATATAAGATATTCCTATTTATTCATTGGATATTTCCAATTAGATATCTCCAAACCCTCTATTTGTCTATTTGTATTATACTTACTTAGAATAGAAACTAGATCTAGCTCTTATATTAGCTAGAGTTTTTGTACTGATAGAGATATTTATCAATAGTTAACTTTGGAAGTGAAAGTCTTCATAATGACTTCTTATATTGGTATTACTATTAACTAGAAGGATTTAATAGTAAGGAGAAATTAAATCTATTGCTAAGCTGCTAATTAATTTGAATGCTTTACTTAGGTTGCTTTATAATAGCTATATTATTAATTGGTATTAATGAAGGCTACACTGGTATATATATTCAGTCAAACTTTAGTATACATAAGAGAAGTCTAAAGCTTAATTTGGAAAGTATAGAAATAAAATAATAAGCAAGCACTATAAAATTACCAAATAGAGTTATTCTAGAAACTCTTAACAATAAGGCATGAGTAAAAGGTAGCTAAGTGACTAACTAGATGTTATAAAGAAGCTAAATATAGGAGTAATATAAATAGACTTATTTAGGTTCTAATATTAGGTACAATTAGTTGATTTAAAATAAGCTCTAAAATATTTTTAATCTTTATATAATAAAATGGATTATTAGATTGTACATCCGTAATAGTAACTTTTGAACTAAGCAAGATAGAAGTAACCTAGTGATGGAAGGTAGAAGTAATTAGAAATGGCTCAATAGAAAGATAGAAAATAAGTTAAGGTGACAGAGATCGATAGACGGAATATATAACCTCTTAATACTTACTAAGCCTCAGAAATTTAAACATAAAGGTAAAATTATGAGGCTACTCCTAGAGATTTCTAATCGAGATAGGATTCTAACCTAGATAAACAGCATTATTATTAAAGGCTAAATGACTAAATAGATTAGAACTAAGGTAAAAAAGGAAACACCAGCTACTTTTCTTAAACTCAAGTACCTGATGTTGTAATTCGCCTTTCACTTGATTCTAAGCGTAGAATTTAGCAAAAAGGTTCTCCTTTAAGACAACAAGCTTAATATCTAACAAACACATACAATCAGATTATGGTATCTTAGTCCTAAATTAAGTCATCTTAAGATTATACAGTAGACTAAAATATTTCCTAGTCATTCTAAAACCAAAATAGAAGAAGCAAATCTCCACTAAAAGCTACTTAAACTAATAGAACGAGTTAAGATAAATCTAAGAGTTTACAAATAGTCTAGTAACTCCTTTAAGAAAGAAACGAAAAGCTTAAGCTAAAGTAGGAATTACAGACTCTTTAAGAGTCAGGAAAGATTCCATTCTAGCCTATCAGCATTAAAAGCTCCAAGTAATCTCCAAGCTCATTTCAATCCTAAAGTGTTAGGAATTAATATCCTGCCTCTTTTGGAAGCTTTCAGAAAAGCAACGAGAAAAAAATTTAAGGAAGCTTAATGTAAGTTAAATATTATAGTCAAAGTATGTCATCTTCTGATAAGCAAACATAGTATGAAAAGGCTTTATTTTTGCATAGAAGCTAGATCTAAAAGAATGAAGATGTCAGGTTCTATTCAAGAAATTTAAATAATGCATTATAGAATGAAAACAAAGGAATTCAAGAGTAGTAAAAATTTAAAGAGACTAAGCAGTCAGCTAAATAGACTTATTATAATCAGCCTTAAGATAATTTATAGCTTACCAAAAGTTCAACTGCTTAGTAAGATGTTAATCCTTCTATTCAAAAATTTCATGCACACCACAATCAGCCAACATAAAACCAGTAAAATAGGGCGCTTAAAGGTTCTTAATCATAACAGCTGATGAATTAGAATAGCCCAACCTACAAATAAAATCAAGTCAATCAACTTGAGATAACTAGAAATCAGCAAACGGATTAATAATAGCTTTTAGATAATAAAGGTTAAGCCTAAGTAAAAAACTAATATCTACCTTAAAAAAATTCTTAAAGTGAGAAAGATATTATTTAGTAAAATGAAGTCCCATAAGCTGATTCATCTAGTAAGTTGATTGGTGAATAGAATACAAAATCACAACAAATTCTCATTCCCTAAAGTTCAAATTAGACAATCTCATCATAAGTAGACTAAACAATAAACACCTAAATCAGAAACTAATAAAATATAGGAAGCTAAGACAAAGTTAGTAAATCACCCGTAAATGTAAAGATTATTTAGAAATATAATCCATCAAGCTAAAAGTTAAGTAGGAATATTTAAGAAACGTTTAAAACCTAGAACTCTCCCTATTAATAAATAAATAATAGTAAACAGTAAAAAGAAGTGTAGCCACGTGAAATTAGTCCTAGAAGGGCAAGTCCTAATGATTCTTACCTTTAACACTACAAAAGAAAGAATTCTCTAAGTATGTCACATTAGTCTTTAAATAGTCTAATCCAAGAGTCAAAAATTAGGAATAAAAGCTAAAAGTAATTCATCAAAAGCTCGGAAGCTTGCTTTATTAATTATTTTCATTTGGAGGAGTAAAAAAATTAAGGTAGAAACTAGTTTTCAAATTATTACACTCAAGACAAATAAAAGCATTTAAATCACACTTTATAAACAGATCAAATTTTAAAAGAAGCTTATTAAAAGAATGCTCAAAGGCAATAATAAATGTAGCAATTAAATGTATTTAAACAGCAAAATTATATAGTTAAGCCATCGTAAATATATTTAAACTCATAATAAGCTATTTTAAAAAGACCTAATCAAGGAAAATAAAGACAAACTAAACTTCAAAAGTATAGAGAGTATTTAAAAGAAACAGAAAAGCAACCTATTATAAGTCCTCATTACTCTCAACTAAGTCCAACTAGAAATGTCTACAAGTTTTAGGCAGGTTTTGATGTAGATAAATTCATGATGCAAGCATAACCTGCCGTTAATTATCAAAATTTAGTGGAGCCATCAAAGCCTTCAAAACGATAGAAAAGTTCATTTTATTGAAAACAATTGATATTCATTTTTATAATTTAATCGTAACATAATTCTCGTATTCAAAAATACAATCCTAAAGTTATTCGCTTAACTATCTCATTAATCAAATATTAGCATTCCCTTATTTCAGAGATTTAACAAAAATGCATTTGAACTAACAAGAAGATTCTAAATCTTATACCTTAACTGAAAGATTAGATATATCTTAATACTTATATTATTGAAATTAGTTATAATATAAATTTAAGATAGCAAACTTAAGCTTTACAACGTATCCTTCTAATCCATCTTTTTATCCAAAGCATTAAATTTGTTCTTTGCGTATTTTTTTGGAATATATAGCAAGAAATAGTTTGAGATGATGTTTAAATTTCTTCAGTTTCAATTATAATAATAATGGCAAAGGTAATATTAATAAACGACTGTTATACTATTTGTAAGAAAAGAAGTAACTAATACGTTAGAGATGGAAAACGATTTAGTAATAAATATGGAAATGCAATTAAATTAAAGTCATAATTTTACAGCTCTAGTACCTAAATATGCAAATATAAATAAAGTTACTTGTCTAAGGTTGCTTTGTTTGGCTTTTTCTCTCAGTTTATATACAAGAATCATTTTCTTTTATTGTAATGCGTTTTCTTATTGAACTTTTACTTCTTTCTCCTAATGATATTAAATAACTTACTTGAGGTTATACTTATAGCTTCTGCTTTTTTGTTTTCTTCACTTTCTATAAAATCAGCAATCCATGGATGCTTCATTGCTTAGTCAGGACTTAATCTTTACTAAGGATCATAATTTATACACTTTTCTATGAAATCTAGAAAGATATCATCATTTGACTTTATAGCTTGAGCTAAGGTTTTAGTTCCAGGCTCTCTTAGCAATCCTTTCTTGCTATAAAGAACTCTTGACTTGTTATTTTAATCAAAGAAGAGTTTCTTTTTAGGTGAGTTATTTATGAATTCCTAAGGAGGTAAGCCTTTTACTTCCAAAATTTACGAAAAAAGTTCAGCTTCACTTTCACCTGGGAACATAGGACGTCCAGAGTTAAGTTCTCCTAAAATACACCCAAAGCTTCACATATCAATTTAAGTAGTATAAGCAGGATATCCTAATATAATCTCAGGAGCTCTATAGAATCTACTTTATATATACGTATATAGCTTCTCATCCTGAAAGCAAGCTGAGCCAAAATCTATGACAGTTACTTAACTTCTAGTAGATTGAACTAATAAAATATTTTCTGGCTTCAGATCACAGTGAATTATACTTTCCTTCTTCATAAACTTCAAAGCTTTCAGCAATTGAGTGGCAAATCTTCTTATTAATTATTGAGGAAAACCCTTAAAGTTGTTTAATCTAATTAATTCATACAAGTTCATTGAGAAAAGCTCAAACACTATAATGATATGCTTTCTAAAAACTAGATAGTCATGAGCGTGTATTACATGGGCTTTTTGATCTTGATCTTTTTGGTTTATGTGCTCCAAAAGTCTAATTTCAATCTAAGCTTGTTAATGAAATCTTGTTTTATTTCTAATTATTTTAAGGGCTACAAATTACTTGTGCTTATGATCAAAACATTTTAAAACTTGAGCGAATGATCCTTATCCAAGCATTTCCACTAATTCATATCTAAAAGCTACTTAGTCCTTTGCTATTGGTAAGTAAAAGCCTTTTTCATCATCAAATCCAAAGTTATTTTTGTCGCTTAAATCTGCTATAATTTTATCAGCTGACAGGCCAATATAATAAATCTACTTATAGTCTAAGATTTCGCTTTACTCAAAATCAGTTAATTAGTCCTTAAATAATTTTAGCGCATTACCAGGTCCAATTGGTAGCTATAAATTATTCCATGTATTTAATGGGGTATTTTATACAGGTGTGATGCTAGAATTTCCTGCATCTTAATTATTTAAAACTTAAATATTCTTAACGCTTCTTTGTGATTTAATTCTAAATCTACTTGTGCTTTCTTAAGAACTGTCTTATGTATTAGAGATACTTTAAATAGAAGATACATTGTTAATGAAGTTATACTAGTTATGGATGCTTGTATTAGCTGTTGTATCTACAAAAGCTTATTTAGTAACGTTCTATTTCTGCTATCTAAGCACTTCTTGCATTTTTTATATGTTGTTTAAGGATTTGTTGAAGGGAGCGTTAGAAGTATAATTAGAGTTTTCTTAACCTTTAGATTTTCTAGATGTTAATGGTATTAGTTATACTTTTCCTGGCGTCTTTACTATGTTATTTTTAGCGGAAGCTTATTAATTTTGTATTCTCTTTAAGGAAATTTTAGGCATTTATATGCCTAATTACTACGATGTCTTCTAAAATTTGCTTACTTTAAATTCTTAACTAACGTTAGCAGTGTTTCCATTCAATCCTGTCTAATTTCCTGAAGGAGCGGCCTCAGTATTAACTTTAGCCATTAGATTAATTTTTCTTATTTTTTGAACAAACTAATCCCTCACAGGTTTCTTAGACAGCTTCTTATTCCCTGAAAGCATGCTTTGCTTCTACTGGATTTGTTTATAAAGTGAAAACCCCTGAGCGTTCATTTTTATTAAATAAATTTGAGCTTAAAAATGCAATAAGCATTATAAGAAGCATCCCTTTAATATCAGCAGTATAAATATTACAAGACACAGCTATTATCCTTTTATAAAAGTGGCTTTCTCTTATTTATATCTCTCCTCTTATAGTTAATACACTCCTCTTATATCTAAACAATACCACTTCCATGTTAATCAATGACCCTACTTTATAAACTAACTTTAGAACTATTTAACTAATTCTTATATGGAAATTTATACTTTTAGTTTGCTTATTTTTAAAGACTTAGAGTATATTATTTTAGAATATACTCATTTAGTGTTAAAAAATATTGATGATTACTTTATATATAATTATTGCATAGGCAAGGAGTAGAAGGTATGACTTTTTAAGCATAAAGTTTGAGGAAAATATAACGAATTAAGCTAATAAGCCTATACATTTCTCTAGTAACTATTGTTCTTTATAATACCTTAAAAGAAGATTTAATCTAGCAGCTTTCATAAAGACCTTAATTATATATACTTTAGGTATTCTTTTGGACTATAATCTTGTTAATAGACTAGTAATCTTAATGATCTTTATCATTCTTTTCTATGAATAAATAAATCAGCCTATGTAAGGAATTTTATAACGATCTACTTTAAGTTTTAATGCTTATAATAAAGAAAGTTTTAGATTTAAGACTTACTGATATTAAAAGCTTTTAAGATTTCCTATTAATATTACTTACAAAAGAGTTACTTTTTATAAGGGCTTTAAGTAATATTTTTAAAAGGATGATATCTAAATAAGAGGATAACTACAATATGTTAAATTAATATAGTTAGAAGATTCTATTATTGGTAGCTGATTAAACTATTGCTTTGCTATTAGTACTTATACTCTTAATACTCTATTATATTTGCTAGGTTTAGTGATTGTTAATAAGCTTTATTTTAGTCTTATAAAGGCTATCTTAAATTTAGTTTCATGCCTTTAGATATAATATAACAGCTCATTGCTTTATATAAGCTTAAAATACCATATTTCAGTTGTCTGCTATATGTGAATACGTATGATTTAATTGTCTTTAATTAGCAAAAGTAAGTGGGTTATTACAATTAGACTATGTATATTATGCTAAACTTAAATGAAATAGCAAGATTTACTAAATACATTTTACTAGATATTCTTATAAACTAGATCTAATAACTTTACTAAAGAGAAAGTACAATTATGCTATTTAAGTTGCATAACTAGGTTACTTGGATGATATTAACTTGCTAATATTCATTCTAATTTAGAGGCATAATAGTAGTATAATTGTAGCTTTATAATACCAAGTTAAAAGTTATATTATTAATGCAGAATGCTAAGTATTTAAGATGGAGAATTAAAATTTGATATTATACTGTTATATTGTATAAAGACTAATCTTTATACTAATTTAAAGCTAATTTCTAAGAAGAATCTAAATATGCTAGCAAATGTGAAGAACTAAGGAAATTTGTTAGCTTAGAAAATCGAAAGATATTGATGTATAGTTAAAGATAAATTTAGTAATTATCATATAAATGCATACTAAAGCTTATTTACTATCTTCATTTTAAAATCATTCAATTAAGAATACTTATTAAGTTGGAGAATTAGCAACTTATTGAATCTATAAAGAAACTGAGATACTATCATATTATCAAGTTATAATTAAATAAGCTTAGAAAGATCTTTTTATTATACTCTTCATTCATTTTCTATTCGATTCTTTGACTGATACAAACATCCTACAATCAAATATATTTTATTTAATAGCGATTTAGAAATTAGATAAAAATAGCGTTTCATATTAAAAGAGTATGAGAAGGTTCTAAAATTAATATATCAAATATAACCAAAATAAACTATAATATCAAACCATTTTGCTTAAATTATAGCTCTTTATAAAATTAATAGGAGTAAAGCAAAAAGAATATCAAAGTTAAGTAATGTTAACATCAAGTTTCTGGTATTAAAATAATAACTATAAGCATTAAAGAATAAATAAATCAGTACTTTTTAGTGAATAGCTGAATAATAAATATTAATGGAAAAAGAAAAAGCTAGTTTTCTAATCCAAGTATACTTAGAGAGAAAATTTAGGTTATTATATATTTGTGATCAAATCTGGTATGTACTTCTCTAGTTATTTAGAAAATAAATTTATATATTCTTTCATTAACTTCAATTATACTTAATTATCACATTTTTATTTTATAACTTCGTTAAGTTAATATTAAGAAGCTCTTACGTAAATAAGAGATATTTTAAATAGTTCATCATAGAACTTAAATTTTAGAAAAGGAAAAAAATTAAAGTGGCCTTTTTAAAATCGCTGTAGTTCATCTTAAAATGTAAAATTATATGAGATATTTAAAAACAGTCAAGCCTTTCAGAAGCGAATTAATAAGAGTAACCTGAAAAAAGATAAGAAAATCTATCTTTTGAATTTAAATAATAAGTAGAGCAGCATTTAAAAGCATATTTTATATTTAATTTAAAGAAAAGCAGCATGCTGTAACTCTAGTTTATATTCTTAATTTAATATATGAATTAGTAAGATTCATAAGGTAAATGTTCTTATATCAACAACTTTTTATGAGTTTAATTATAGCTAAAAGTTCTTTTGCGATTTAGTTTCGGACTGTTATTGAGAACTCCTTTCAAAGCTTCAAGTAATTCTGAAAGTTTAGTTGGCTTGTGCAGAACGTAATTAGCGCCTGCCTGTAAAAATTATTCTTTTTGCTGTTATGAATTAAACGCAGTATGACCAATAATTAATCCTTGGTATTTATTTTCTCTCAGGAATTAAGCTGTTTCAGGTCCATGCATAAAAGGCATTTCGTGATCCATTATAATCTTCTAATATGGAAATTATTTAGCCAAAAACTTTTCCTTTACTTCCGTTCCATTAAACATAGAATCAAGTTTATATTTGTCTTCAAGGAGTATGTTTAAAGTTTGATGTATACCTGGATCATCATCTACTAATAAAATGGTTTCTAGTTCTTACTGTCCATTTACTTTATAATTAGAATTCTATTTCTGAATAAGCTAATCTTTCCGCTCTAATTTTTATTTATAATCAAGTGGCTGGGCAATATAAAAAGAGATCTTTGTTTTATCAAGGTCACTTGAAATTTCAAACTAACTATATCCTAGTTTTTGAACTATAACGTTACAAAAAGGAAGTCCTAAATGTGCTCTTTAGAAATGACTTCTGCTATCTGGAAATATATGTATCATCTTTTGAATTTCTTTCTCTTCTATTCTTTCCCCATGATTTATCACAGAAATTTAAAAAAACTCATATTTATCCTGGCTTTTAAACCCTTTAACGAACTTTTTCGGATTTTTTTTCTTCACTTTGAACTCAACAACCTGATTCGGCTTAGAAAATTTGCTACCATTCCTAAATAATTTAGATAGAACCATTTATAATCTTTCAAAATCTGAGTAAATAATAACAGACTACCAATCCAATTTCTCAATTAGATTATTGCTATCAAATAAGAATGTGGATTTTTCCAACTATTTGCAAGGGCTACATTTGTTTATTATTTTCATGGACTATTAATACAAATCTATTGATTCTTTTTTCATCCAAGTTTCCATTGCCAGCTCTATTAAATCAAATTCTGATTCATCCAGTTAGAAGGTTCCCTCTTAAATTTAACTTTAATCTACAAATCTTTGAATCATCCAGCATAAAGACTATACTGATGATTCAATTGTTTATAGCTTGCTGTCGATCTTTTCTCTTGTTTCCTAATCAGCACATTTCCAAATTTCCTCTATAGCTCCTCTTATATATGTTAAAGGATGCCTCATATTATGATTGAAACTGCTTAGCAGTAAGGAAAAAACATGCTATTCAATTTCCTTTTTACTACTGTCTTATTAAGCGATAATAGGCATGAAAATAATACTTTCACTGCTCTCACTCAAATTAAGCTAGGAAATGATAGTAGCAGAATCAGCTTCGCAGTTATCTTGGTCAGTATTAAATTAGATAACTTTCTTATCAATAAACTACTGGATATTAGCTAATACTTTTATGCCTGAAATTATAAAGAATATCTGAAGAGTTATCAGAAGGCAGTTTCCCAAAAACTTCTCTTCAACATTAAAATTGAAATCAGCTTTTATTATTTGACTTGAAATCAACCCTACACTTATCGCTATCTTTTTCCAATTCAAGTAATAATAGAAAACGTAAGTTACCAAAAGAATGGGGATAATGTTTTACTCAGAGTTTTTATCACTCCAGTTAATAAAAAGGACTATTAAGTTAAGCTATATAAATATCAAATCAAAAATTAGGTCTCTTTATTTAATAAATCTCTTTCATAGTATTATAGATAGCAATGAACAAACTATGTTAAATGTAAGATACCCACGGATTCAAGAAACTGATTTCACAAAGCAAAGGGAAAGTCCAGAATACAGAACTACTATAATTTGCAAATGAAGGACAAATTTATCTTAATTTGTTATAGTTTTTCAAAGTAAATCTTTATTTTGGTTCGCAATATTTTCACTCGACATCTACAATATTATAAAAATTATAAATCTAACTTTATTATATTTAATTAACTTTATAATTTCACTACCTTCAGTCCTTACTCTCTTTCACCTTATATTATCACTTTCTTGCTATTCCTCTAGCTTATTTACTAACAAGCATGTACAATAAATTTTACCTGTCTCCTGTTTTTATTATGACAGGCTTTTCAATAAAAGTTATCTGCATATTTATTTTATTTTAGCACTGAGACCAAACTTACTTGTTAAGTGTAAAATTGCAGCTGTTAGTTTATTGTTTAAGCAGTTCATAATTTATATTATAGATATATTTTGATATTAGCGGCACTCTCTAATAAATACCTTCGATAAACTTAAGCCTTTGCATATCATCCTCCTTTAAAGCTTATATATCTATAATTCTTTAGCACATCTAACTGAGAAGTATCAAAAATAAAATAAACGTTCTCCAGTTTAATCGGTTAACAATGTATTCCAATGAAATGAAAAGAAAGACAAAGTAATATAAAAATAAAGTGAAGGTAAGATTTTTTGATAGCTTCTATGAATTTTTATTTACCACCAATATAGTAAAGAGAGATTATTTATCTTATTTAGCTTATAATTAAAAAAGGAATTTTCTTACCAATTAATAAAAATACACAAGGATATTCAATCTTCATATCTATTTGCTTCACTTTATATAAAATTAAAATAAAAGGTATTTAAAGCTTATTATATCGTTATACTTATTCCTGTTATAGAAATAATAATAATAACTAGAGTTCGATGTTATGATTTAGATTGAATTAGTAACTGATAGCTTTTTGGTATTACTGAGTTAGTTCATAAGTTAAATCTGGAATGGATTGATTATGATTATACTGTTTAGGTCAGTTTTAACCATTTATATTCACGTCTTATTAGCATTATTATGCTAAATCAATATCTCCTTCATCTATTTTATGGTAAGAGTATTCTAGTACAATATATATCATCTTAGCTATTTATTTAGTTAGAAACTCTATTATTATCATTTTAAATAGCTTATTGAGAAATTAGGAATACTTACTTTTTTAGGAAAAGACTCTTTAATTAAAATAGTAAGCATCTTTCTTTGATTTTAGATAGTTAATTATATTAATTAAAATACTTATTAATTATTGCTAAAAAGTACTTAAATTCGAGTTTAGTAAAAGATTAATCTCAAATCATTCTAAATCGCCAAGAGTTTATAATTAGAATATTAGATTTTTAAAAGAGGACGTGATTTAGCTATCTTCTATGGTTTTTAATTTTTGCTTGTATCTATTTACTGAAATTTTTCTAGTAATGTTTCGTAAGTTAATTTTCATGTCTTATAAAAGGTAAAAGGATTTATTATTTATTAAATAGTCAAGGAAGATGATTTAAGTCAGGCAACACTTATTAAATTTAATCTGTAATAATAAAAAAAGGCAAAACAGAGGGTTTATACACGAGAACTGTAAAAAGTGAAAGATGACAGTGTAGCTCTTTTATTAAAAAACGATAGAATAAAAGATAAAATTTATGTAGGTCTATTCATTCAATTGTTTGCATTCTTGAATGCTAACTATAAGGAGTCATGCATTGAACTTCTTTATCTTCATACTAGTATTCTCTTGAATCAGCTCTTGCACTTTTTGTACTATGAAATCCTGCTCTTGCACTTCCTGGGCCATAGGGCAGGCTTCCTTCATTTACCAAATCTCGATATTTCTTTATGACTGTTGGAACCCTTCTAGAATAAGATTCAGTTCGAGGTCTAACATTCTAAAACTTGGTCATTTTAAATAGTTGGGGATCTTCTTGCTGATACTTAGCAAGAATATGGGTGTTCTAGATAACAGCAGAAGCAGCCATAGTTGAAGCTTTAGTTGGCTTAATTGAACTAAGCTTTTGAGCAAATCCCTAAGAGTAAAATTTTACCTTTTTATCGTCATATAATTTATCATTGTGAGTAAAGGCTATGTTTCCATATAAATTTCCAATAACTCCATCAATAGGAGTTGGAGGTCTACAAGGTTTACCAAAAATAAATTCTTATAATTCAGGTCGTTTATTGCTCTTTCTACTTCCTATGCGGGTTTTAAGTCTCATTTAGTCATTTTATTTTCTAAACGATCTAAAGTCTTTGGAAGAAACATTGCCAATCTATAAGCCTACCCTGTTTAACTTAATAAAATCAATATCTTGCTTTTTTAAGGCACTTTGCGTGTGGAACTTCCAAGAGCGAGTAATAATTCCTGCTCCTTCTTGATCATCTCCACTTGATTTTCCATATGTAAATCATTCAGGAGGAAGATTTCTAACAGTTGGCTTTGCTTTCCCCACTTCATCTTTAACTAAGCAATAATTTCTAGTTGATTGTATCTTTTAGACATGAGAGTGGCTCAATTCTCACTTATTCATTTTATTTATTAAAAAACATTTTCTTAAGATATTTAATTAAACTTTTAACAGTTACTCTCTATCTCTGTTATTAAGCAATACCTTTAGTAAAAGCAATCAGCTCTTCAATAGTAGATATTTAGTTATTTATCTAGAAAGAATTATAATTTTGCGATTACATTATAGAATTAGTTGTTCTAGAAGCAGTTTGAATAATGTATAAAAATATATTAAACTAGCATTTTATCATCTTTTACTATCTTATTAACTTCTTAAAAATAACGAATCAAAGTCTAATCATACAACTCATTTTGTCTGATTTAAATATACATCTTATGTAATAAATCATAAAATTGATACATTAACTTTGGCTATACATAATTTATTTAATATAAGCTATATTTAAAGATCAATGATCAGCAACGAAATTAAGTTTTCATTTTGATTTGCTATTTTTTATTTTATTTGTTTAAAAATCAAATAATTTTCTACTGAATATTCTAATTCTTATAAATAAAAATTAAATAGATAATTACCATCTAAATTAGCTGTTCTTATTACTATAATTAAGATGTTTTTGAGTGTTTATTAATTAACTAAATAATGTCCTATATTTATACTTTTTAACCATTTTTTTAATTCAGCATCACTTTTTTATTCTCTATAATTAATTTTTTAATTATCTATTTTAAAAGCATTCCTTAGCTTTAAATTAAATATTCTAATTATTAATTATATTGTATTTGTATGGGAATAAGATATTTTATTCAGTTTATACTATATGTAGTAAGAAATTCTTTAATCAAAAGGAATAGGATTTCTAGCTTAAAAGGCTATCTTTTTCTGACGTATAAAATGATTTTTTAAGATAAAGTGCTTGATATTAATTTTCTGAATAGTATTTACTAATCTAATGCTTTTCACTATATGAATTCTATTATTTTATTTTGCTTAGTATTTAATTCCCTTATTGTTTTATAGAAAGCCTCTATTAGCATTTTAGTCAATTACTACCTATACTTTACCTATTTAATCATATAAGAGAACTTAGTTAGTTTTCTTTCATTTAAATAATAACTAAAATAACGATTTCCTTATCTTAAATCTACGTCTTATGAGCTTAATAATTGATAGTCAAATAATTTCAATTATTGACTAACTTAATTTTGTCCTAGAAAACGTCGAATGATAAGAAAGAAATATTAATAATATTTAGTGCTGGCTATTTTGAAGTTAGACAAATAAGGATAAAATTTATTATATTAATAGAAGCTTCAACTAATTAAAATGCTTACTAAAGCAATTTAAATTTAGAAGATATATTCAAATGCTACAAAAGTATCTAACTCTTTAATGCTAGAAGACAATTGCTACGAACTATTAACTTAAAGCAGGCAGATATTAACTTTAGTTAATTCTTTAGTAAGCGTATTTAAACTCTATTATAATTTTAAAGTACTTTTATTTTATTTAGATCCCTATTTTAAAAGTCTATTAGATAGTAGTTAATAAACTGGAACAGAACAAATTCTGATGATAATTCTTCTAATAAAACTTTATATTGAGTAAATTAATTATGAATAGATATTTCTATGTAAACTCATAATTATTTTATAGTTATCAATCTATCGCTATTTTATTTCCTTTTATTTTCGCTATTTATTATATTCCAATTCTGCTTTAAATTATCATTCAACTATTTAATATATTTAGAAATGTCAGAAGGAGGCTCTGGTGGTGAAGGAGGCTCTGGTGGCGAAGGAGGCTCTGGTGGTGAAGGAGGCTCTGGTGGCGAAGGAGGCTCTGGTGGTGAAGGAGGCTCTGGTGGCGAAGGAGGCTCTGGTGGCGAAGGAGGCTCTGGTGGTGAAGGAGGCTTTGGTGGCGAAGGAGGCTTTGGTGGAAATTTTGGTAACTTTAATATAGAGGCAAATGGATAGAATGAAGGTTGGGATATTTAATTTGATTATGAAAATAATTAAGGAGATAATTAAAATAATTAGGAAAGAAATAACAATGAATCTACATATAGTGGAGGAGGTGATCCTAGTTATTCAACTACTCAATATGAAACAAATTAAGAATGAGGACCTTCTTATTAAATTGAGGAAAAAAAAACACTAAGCAATCCTTATAATATTTTTCTTACTTTCTAAGGCAATTATAACTACTCCTTTAAAGAGGATAAAGTTCAAATTTAAATTTAAAAAATTACATGCTCAAGAAAAGGAGGTGGAGACTCTGGAGGAATTTTGGTTGCATTATGTGCATCTAAATATTATGATCTCAGTCCTTCATATACAATTGCAAAGTTTACAATGAAACCTCTAGAAAATGGATGATACTATTATGATATCGATAAAACTCTTGATGCATCTAGACCACCTACAGGAACCTATTATACTTTTCTTTAAGTTTCATATTGCAATCATTCGAATTATACTATTATTGATACGGCAAGATTTACTAAGACATTTAAGTCAGATTACAAAAATCTGAAGTTTGTTGGATCAGTTCGATATTCTAAAACTGATTACACTTTTGAAGTAAAAATTGATAAGATAAAATATATTTCAACATATTCTTAAAGTTCTGGGCAAATAACAGTTTAGGCAGTTGCTTCTTGGGTAAAACTTGATGGTTTTTAAGATTATAAACACTACACTACATTTTCTCTGGGTCAATTCATATTAAATGGTCTTAAAAATAATGAGACTTACACAAATATTTCAAGAAAATTCAATAACTATAACTAGAATCATAAACTAGACGGAGAATATTATTTAACTTATATTTTAAAATCAAAAGAAGGAGAATCTAACATTTGCTACGATTTTAAATGTTTTTAAAATAAGGTAAATTTTGTTTACACCAAAGAAGAATACTAAAACGTACTCCAAGATATTAACTCTTTAAATATTTAACCAAAATTGAAAATGGCTTCATTTCTTTGGCCAAATGGTATTGTTTATTATAAATTTGACTCTTCCTTAACATATGCGTTGAAAAGAAATATTGAAAGAGCTATGTCTTCATTTGAATCATAGACAGTTATCAAGTTTAAGTAAGAATATAATTATGATCATATTTTATTTAAAAGACATTCGAAAAATTGCTCTTCTGATGTAGGAAGACAAGGCGGATAACAAGAAATAAATCTTGCTGATTGGGCTTAAGTAGGAAATATCATGCATGAAATTATGCACTCTTTAGGATTTCACCATGAACATTGCCGAGTTGATAGAGATGGTTATGTAAGAATAAATACTGATAAGAATCCTAGTGTAGGAAAACATAATTATGATATCGTTGGTTATCCTATTGGTGTTTATGATCCAGAATCAATAATGCATTATAATCTATGCTAGTATATGACTTCAGATCAAAAAGAAGCGGAAAAAATGGGACAAAGAGAAAAGCTGTCTAAAAACGATGTTTTAGCCATTTAATTTTTCTATACAGGTCCGAAATGCACCTATGATCATTATGGAAAGGTATATATGCTTCAAACATACTATGAATGTACTACTTGTTTTGGAAGTAATTAAGGAAAAGGAGCTTGTACATATTGTGCATTCAAATGCCATAATGGACATACTTTAATCAAGCATTCATTAGAAGAACTTACCAACAACTAGATAACATTTTATTGTGATTGCGGAGAAATGAAACATTTTCGTTAATAAATTAAAGATGCTTCATTCTAATATTTTTCTTTTAAGTAAGTAATATAATCCTTTCAAAATTTAAGCAAAAGAGTTAATAATCTTAAAATTTAATCTGCTTATATTATGATAGCATTTATAGGAAAATTTAGAATACAAAAGGATATAAAATAATATATTATATAAGCGTGACCCTAATTATATTTGCTAGTCAATCAATAAATTTTTAAATTTTTGTTAATTATTATCTTTTTAAAGCTTCCTTTTTTTATTGATAATTCTCTATTTAATTTATTATCCTTAATTAATAAAAAATTCATAATTATTATTTTTTTATTAAATAAATAAAGATCATCGAATTTTTCCTTTACACTATTAATACGCAAAGAGTATAAAATCTATATTTTTCTTTAAATTTATTTCCTTAATTTAATATTTTAAATAACTCCTCCTCGTTTTTAATTATTTTTTTTTCATTAAATTTTTTTCAATTTATTAACCTATAAGATTTATATAAATAGATAAATACTTCCACTAACATGATAAAAACTCTTTTTATCTTCAAAATTTGAACTGATTTATCTTATGTAAATTATATCAGCAAGAGCATAAGAATTTTTATGGAGTTCTTTCACTTTACTAAATATATCTATTTTTTCTATGTTTACTAGCTTAATTTACTATAAAAGCATTAAGGCAAGTTTATTCTAAATTTTTCTAATTGAAAGGCCAGGATTAATTTTAATTACTAAACTATTAAGTAAATATTTTTGATAAGCTTACTAATTAAATTTAATTTATATTGACTATACTAATGTAAAAAGCATCTTTGACATTTCTTAGCGTTATATACCTCTATTTATATTAAATTGTATTATCATTGAAAGATAGAGTAGTTTTATTATTATCAGAGTTAATAAAATAATTATTTTTTATTTACTAGCAAACCTGTTTTTAAATGCATTAAAAATAGTAAATTTACTTTTAAACTAAAAAGCATATTTTTGATTTGTTAAACTTAGAATTTCTTAATAAATATGATCGATAGAGAACAAGATAAAGTAGCCTTTTATAATTAATCTTATCTATAAAGTTTTAATCTTTTAGTTTCTATAATTGTAGAAGTTTAAGTTTAAAGGTTAAAATGTAGAGAAGATAAAAAAAAGATGGTTATTTATTAGCATTAATATAGAAATTAGTTTAAGCTTTTTATAAAGATATTGTGTTAAACAGAATTTTGAGAATGCTAAAGAGATTAACTATTAACCTAATTTAAATAAATAAAGGTAGTATTTCATTATATTTTTCCTTTGTTTTGCGACTTAGTAATCTTTAAAAATTCAATTTGTGGATGATTTAACTCTTCTTTTATGTTTTCTAAAATAAGCTGCTTAATTAAAAACTCAGCAATACGATTCTTTGACAACATATTAAATCCTTTCTATATAATCTTTTTTTACTCATCAATCTCTTCAATCTCTTCTTTTTTTTCGTTTTGATTATTTTCCAATTTGTCAAAATCAAATCTTAAGACTTTCATCTCTTAAGGTAATCCAAATTCTTATTTTTATTCTTGTAAAGTTCTAGTTGACTTTTTAAAGACGAACTAATCATTTGTCTTATAGATGCTCTACTTCTTTCTGCTTTTTTTAGATTTTTTTAATTAAGGTCTTACTAGTTATGGAGAATTATGCCGCTCAACATTAGCACACTAATGTTTCTTCGGACTTCGAGAAATCGACCGTTATATTGGATGCAACTATGGGACTTTTGATGTGGAAAAAGGGCAGTTAAGAGTGGAATAAAAATAAATATTTTGAGATTACTTAAATTTACTGATATTAGCAAGGAGATTTTTTTAAAACAAAGACGTCTCAGCTCTCTTAATTTTAGCATTTGCATTTTTAGGTTTTTCATTTAAATTTCTTGAAGTTAGTAATCTCTAGCCTTAAGTTTAGTAATCATTATTCTAATTTGATGCTATAGTCTTATTCTCTTAAACAATTTTCAGCATTTTATTAGAATTCAAGTAATTTAAATTTTATTTAAATATTCTTCTCTATATTATTATAGTCAATTGAAGCCAAATAAGGTGCTAAGTAATTTAGAGTTTATGCAATATAAAAATTTACTTTTATCTCTTCTAGTAGCATTATCTTAATTACCTTGTTGTATCAATTAACTATTATACCTCTAACATTTCCCTACTATTATACTCATTTATATCGTAGTTTACTCTGGATATACTAGTTATTCGAATTAAAAAAGGTTGTATTTTCTTAAAATAATGGTAAAGAGAGTGTAAATTAAATAACTACACATAAATAGTAAATTAAGGTATTTTAAAAGTATAAGAATTGTAAACTAAAATGTCATTATAGCTACAATTTTCTAGGGTAATTAAACCTTTAAAGCATGAGTCTTTATATAGAATAAGTATGATTTGCTAATCATAAATACTAAAAATATTTGCTTTGTTAATTTTTTGAAATATTCAATTATTGTCGGATAAACAGCGAGTTAGCTCTAAGATAGATTTGAAGTGTTTATTGGGTAAAAATTTAATGATATGTGGGTTAGTAGAACAAATTTCTTGTTTTACTTGAATACTTAAAAACTATAAATTAGATTGCTTGACGATGAAATGATTTTTATAATATGGCTTTGTAAATTTATATAATCATTAGATTTAAATGTTTATTCAGAATGTCAAAATTTGTATTTGAATGAGTTGTTTATTAGTTCTTGAGTCTGCTCCATATTCAAGTCAAATGTCTAGGCAATTGTGAATATTTCTTAAGAGACCGTTGTATTAAACATTCCTGAATCGTCAGAACAAATGCAAAGTGGAATGTTGTATTATCTAAAGATAGGAAATTTATGCTCATTCATATTTTCTTTTTCAAGAGCACATAAGTTGCTGGTTGGACAAATTTCGATTGGAATCTAAAGTTATTATAAAAGCTCTAGATTCTGGGTGGTTAAAAAGTTGCAATGACCTAATCTATCAGGTTTAAAATTAAGAATGACTTCAGTATCACTTTGATTCTCTAACTCTGCAGTATGCACGGTTATTTTATAACCTTTTGAACGAGCATCTTAGAAAATATCTAAATAACTGGCAAATGAGTTAGCCATAGGATTTCCACTAAAATCTACCCCAGAAAGATATTTGCTGTATTATTTCTCAATAAGACTAAATTCATCTACTATGTCCTAAGCAGGTTTGCTTCTATTAATACTGTAAAGAAACTTTATTTGCATATCAGGATGTTCATACAAAAATCGATCGATGCATAGATTGAAAGTATCAAGATACTATACTTTTGTCATTGTTTATGTAGCTCTAGGGTTAGATCTTAACTCTAAATATTTGACGTTATCATTATAGAAATCTAAAAGTACATCCTTCATTATGAATTCTAAATCTTCAGGTGTTTGTATGATTTAATAGCATACATCAAAGAAATTGAAGCAGTCTTTTATTACATAATTTGGCTTATCTAGCAATTATAGGGTTTCTTAGGGTATTTCCTAAAATTTCTTGATGTATAAGTTTTTAACAGTTTCTCTTGTCATGCATCCATGTAAGTGAGCATGCAACTCAGCTTTAGGAAGTTTTTAGATTTCTTCTAAACTAGGCTTTAGCATTTTATGAGCTACTCTAATAATAATAAATATCAATTTTATTTTAGTAATGCATCTAATTAATCTAACAGATATCTAGTCCTCTTTATAAACTTTAGCACCCTAAAATAGATATTAATTTCTGCTTCTACATTAAGCTTTCTATAACTTTATTACCCAATCTTAGCCTTTTTAATAAAATTATGATCCTATAATCAGTTAGTAAATAATAAGATATTATTAGTTAAGTAACTTACTTAGATATATTTAGAAGTTTAAACCCTACTTACATCTATCTCAGAGAAAAAAGTAATTTAAAATCAATTTTAGATTACTATCTTTATGGTATTTCACAGTGATGAAATTATCTTTGTCTTGAATCTTATACAGACTTATGTTAACTTTATATGAAGAAATAAGAAGCAACACTATTAAATAAATTAAATTACATTATATCTATTTTAATCTACTTGCTATTCTTTTAACTTTTCTCTTATATCTAATTTATGCAAGATATACATATAGGTAAATTATAGAAGCTTCTCTTATATTAAAACACTAAATAAGACTAAAGATTTATAAAAAGTACCATTTATTTAAATTTTAAGTTTTGGTCATTTATAGTAAGCTGATATCATATGTATTCTTAGTTCCTTTCTTAATTTAGCTATTTTCATCGATCTGTCCTGTAGTTGTTTTGTCCTGATGTTCATTGATACATTTGAAATTATTTAATCTCAATAACCTTTTAAGTTCAAGATGTAAACTTAGATATTGTATCTACATGCACTAATTAATAAACTAGGGCAATAAGACAAAGATTTCTAAGGTTTTACTTCTCAATCAGTATAATTGCTTAGCATAATAATCATACATAAAAAGTATGAATTACTATAATAGCAAAAACATATACTAAAAGTGCTCTTAGGCAATAATAACTATTTTTTACTCTTATTTTAACACTAATTTAAATAGAATTTTTCTACTCTAGAAGACATATATTTCCTTTTTAGTGGCTATAAATAAGTATACTTCTTGCATAATTAACATATGATAGATAATGCTGCATATAACATTATTTTAGAGATATAGATTTACCATCTTTAAGCGTATTACTTATTAGCTTTTATCATAACTTTCTCCATTTTGAGTATATAGAAAGATTAGGAGTAAAATGCTGTAAAGATGGTATTAGTTAAGGTTTGAAATTAAATCAGAAGCATCTATGTAACTTATTACATTTAAAAATGGTAGAGTCTTACTCTAACCTTTGCAAAAAATAGGAAGATCTTTTGGGAATTGGTTATGTATATCATAAGCTATTTTCTGCAAAGATTATTACTAAAACTGATTAAGGAATTGAATTAGTCGCTAGAGCTGGATAATCAGCTTCAGTAAGAGATCTATTTTTCAATAGTTCTTGCGCATTTACTTATACAAAAGGAGATTTGAAAGTCACAGCTAAAGCTAATAATAATGGAGATTTAAGAGGAAGTGCAGAGTTCAAGCCTAAAAATTACGTTAAAGATGTTAAACTAAAGGCTGAAGTTAAAGGTACTTAGAAAAGCAATAGTACTAGTGGCACTTTATCAGTAGATTATACTACTAAAAATACTAATTTCAAACTTGCTATTTCAGATGGGCCTCTTGTTAAATTAAGTGGAACATTCGGAAAAAATGGAGTTGGCTTTGGATTTAATACTGGTTATAATGCAGTTATTTCTAAAGTAACTGCGTACAATGCTGCATTATTCTGGTGCTAGTAGCATTCTAAACTAGTATTTAAGCATTCTTCAGCATCACTTGCTCCTGAAATTTTCAATTTATCATATTACTAGAAAATAAACCAAGACATAAAAATAGGTGTTAATATTGAATATCCCTTAAACTTACTTCCTAAAATAGAGTTTGGAGGAAGTTTCCAATGATAAAAAGATACTTAATTAAGGGTTAAAGTAAATAGTTAAGGAAGAGTGGCAGTTTCTTTTCAGCAAAACATTATTGACAAAGTAAAAGCGACTATTGCATCCGAAGTAAATGCAACAAAACTTACTTAGTCTTCTATTGGAGATTGCAGACTTGGAGTTCACTTGCATTTTGAATGAATCTCTTAAAATATCAAATGATTTATTTAAAAGTTATTTAACAATCATCATCTCAAATTTACTTACAACTCATCTTATGATTTATCTTCTCTTTACTTATTTATTACGTTTTAAGATAGGAAAGTCATTATAATAGTTAAAGATATTATACTAGCAAAATTTAAAACAGTATGGAATAGCTTAAATTATCTTTAGATAGCTAATATAATTAGAGGAGTCTGTGTATATGTATGAAGTATTATTTTCTAGAAAGAAAAATGACTTAATTTTTTTTTATTGATATTGGATTGAAAAACTCATCTTTAAATTTAAGATTTTAATAACTAAATTAACTAATAAGAGTTAAGAGGAAAAAAGCGTAATGATTATTTTAAAGTAATTAAGATAATATAACATATAATAGAATTGTATTGATGACACTTTTTTTAGCTATATAATACATAAAAAACAAAATTCAGTTTGTAAAACTACCATTTTCAAGATCTTCAAGCATACTACCCATGCACTGCATGTAAAACTATATTGTAAAAGATTACTAAAATATCCTAGTCTATTTCGGGTTTTTCTGTAAACGTTTAACGTTTTTTTATCTACTTGCGTTTATCTTCTTGCAACTACTTTATTTTATTTTAGAGTTATTAAATTTATTAATCCTTTTCCTATAGATCCTTAAGTTTCATCCTTAGTTATGCGTTTTCACCTAATAGCTATTTCAATTTTCCTCCTTCTTACTCTAAGTTTTAATACAGCATTACTGAATTTTATTTTTCCTAAAGCATAGAAATTCTTCTTCTTGAATCTATCTCAATTTTTAATTATTGCAAGTCTATTTGACATTATTGGCCTTGCTTTACTAAATCATTTTCTTATTCCTTTAATTAATTCTGAAGTTCATCAATTTAATCTTGATCACCAGAAGACAGTATGAGTTGTATTTTAATAAGATACTCAGACAATTTCTTTACTTTTTACAAAGCGAAACCATAACTTTCAGACAAAATTCTCATTGTATTTTTGAGTTCAATATATGAAGTTTCTAATTCTTTAATTTTTGTCTCATAAGTGCTAATTACGGTACTAAAATGTCGCCCAAAGGTTCTTTCTACAATGGATCTTGTATTTTCGTCAAGTTAATTTTTTTTACTTAGAATTATCATACTTAGTTGTTTAATTGCATCCGTTACTTCTTGGTTGTCAAACTATACATCAAAATTTTCTAATTCAGTCTAGGTATGCTATTCAATCTGAATAGCATAATCCTTCAGTTATGTTTGTTTAGAGATTTTTTGCTCCTAAATGTTCTAAGATTTATAAAAATATTGGTTTACTTCTGGAATACTTTAAAAATGTGAAATTTATTTCTCATATGACTATAAAATTAATTTCTATTATTGAAGTTACCTTATCTATGATTCGTTTTCATTAGTAGATTGAATAAGTTTATTCTTAGTCTTATGTAATTCTTCGTTTAATTCTGATATTACTTTTTTGTAGTTAGTTTCTATTCTTTGTGTTTCATTTTCTTATTATTTTAGTTTGAGTTTAAGATTCAAAATATCTGCTTCCATCTTCCTCTTTTATGTCTCTCTATCTTTTGACTAAATCTCTGCTTATAAATAAATATATTTCTCTTTAGTATTTTTAACTTATTATCTTAATTAGTTTAGCTCGTTTTCTTACTTTATGTTTTTATTTTCCAGAGTTTGGATTTTTTCAATGCTTTGCTCATTGAGTGTAGTTAAGCTTGAGATTTCTAGTTAATTGAATTCACCTTTCTTTATTTAGTTAGCGATATGATTTAGACAGATTTTTTAATCACTAGAAATCGATTATAGTTCTTCTCCTAGGTTGAAAATTTTCTTCATGATGAAATTAACCTTCGAATTTTCAAAGTTATTTATAACTTCTTATATTTATAGATCAATTTAATGAAGTGCTTATTCCATCTGTTACTTCTATTTACTTTAAACTTAATTCTTGATCATTGTTTCTAAATTATTTCTTGCTACCATAATCATTCATTGTGTCTCCTTGTCCAATTTTTACTCTTACTAGATCATCTCATTTTTTTCCATTTTTTTTGATTTTTATTGCAGTTGCTCTTCTAGCATTTTTATTTATTACTAAGTCATATGAACTTATTATTAAGCTTGCATATTTTCAGCTTCTGATATCTTCAGCAAAAGCTTAAGCTCTTAGTTTTCAACTGGAGTTTTATCCTTTACGTATTAATGTTAAGGCTATTCCTCTTTAATTTAATCTCCAATTAGCTCTTTTCTTCTTTAAGCTAGTTTCTGCAACTTTTCTTCTAGTTCTTAAGCTCTCTGAGTTCATTTTTTCTCTTTATGCGTACAGTTTTCATTTAAGCAGCTTAAGTTTTAATATTCCCGTTTACTATTTTCTCATTACTAAAATGCTGGAGAATTTTCGATATAGGAATCTTAATAAATACTTTGAATAGAAGTTTGAGAAGCATTCGATATTTAACTTTTATCCTATTTGAGTACATCTCCTCGTTCGTAATAGAGATTCCTAGGTTTTTAAATTAAACTTTACAGGTTGATTTCAGTTTAGTTTTATTCTTCTAACTTTTTATCCCAAATTCTTTTGTTCTAAGTGGTATGACTTTTCTACGATATTTCTAATTACTATCTAATAGACTGCAGTAAGTTCTAAGAACTGGAGACAGGAGTGTGAAAATTATGATTCAGATTACTCTTCATACTTTATATATAATACAATTTTTAGTCTTCCTTCTTTTACATTTTTTAAACTTGTATAGATAGTTATTTATTTTCAAAGATATGTTAAACTTTACTAGTAAGTAGCTTTAACATCTAATATTACTTTATATAAGCTTGTGATGTCAAATCCTATATTAACTGCTTTTTATGTATCCTGATTATAGTTATAAGTCTATTTTTTTAATTAGAATTCCTTTACTTTCTATTATTCTTGCTGATTTAAAAAGAATCCAAGATACTAACTTAATGTAGTATTTGCTTTAGGAAGAAATATAAGTTATATATTTAAAGTTATTCTAATTTCCTATTTAGTACTTTGACTGCTATGATAGAAGTAGTTAGATTTCTTGGTTTATTGAATGTTCTAAAATTTGAAAAAGAAATTGCTTTCACTTCATGAAAAGGAAGTAATTCTTCAAATAGCTAGTCTTTTTAGAACTTTATTTAGTTTAATATTTTTCTTAAGTAAAGATGCAAAGAAAATTATTAAATAGAAATTGACTGAAGTTATTGGATTAATTTAAGTCTAAAATCATAATTTTGCTTCTATTTCTTACTCTTCTATAAATTAGAAATATTAGCCTTATAATTTAATAACTCTTGGATGAAATTTTACATTTAACTCTACTTTCAGTTTATTGAACTTAATTAACAATAAGAGTTTAAATATAGAAACTTAAATCTTAAGCTTTTAGAAGTATGTCAATTTTTATGTCTACTAAATAATTTTCTAGCGTGATAGATTTAAATTGTTAAATAAAACAAAAATAAAGTGAAATGAATATACTATTTTACATTGAAAATTAAATTACACTCTAAGTAGAATTGATAGAATAACTAATACAGGTATTAAATTTAAATAAATAAAAGTATATTAAAAGTAGGAATTAGATACATTTAATTTGAAAGAAGATTTGGTGCATCAGTCAATGTCTCATATTTAATATCGGAATATGCTTAATATTTATGCATACTATTAAAATTAAAAGGCATTTTAAATTATATCATAAAATATCCTAAAAATTATCTAAAATACTATGAAAATACTGGAAAATCTCACTCATTAATCTGCTATTTATAGAACCTTTTCAGCCTTCTCAAAGTCAACTAATTGTTTATTAGTAATTTGCTTATTAATAAATTCTTGTAAGCATATTACAATAGTATGTTCTAGCAAAGTATCAAGCATAAACTTCTATATGATTATATAGGAATATTATAAATCCTGCTTTAATTTATATGGCAATTTATCCCACTTTCTCAAGGTTATTAATACTTCTTATAATTTAGAATTTTATAATTACTTCTATTGAAAATCATACTTTAATGAATTAACATATTACTATCAAATAAATAAATTAACTTCAGAAATGTTTGAAAATATATAGAAGTAATAACCTTCTACTTAGAAATATTTCAATATAAAGGAGGTCAAATTTAATAAAACATGCCATAGTATCTAGCATTTTATTAAAAAGCTTATCGTTATTTATGAATACATATACATAATCGTCTAAAATATTACAAAATATTATCGTTAAAGACACAAATCAAAATACCAACATTATTTCCTTATATAACCTTAAAACTAATAAAATTAAATAATAGTAAGTAAATACTTTTACTGTCAAGCTATCACAAACAGTTGACTATTACTAAATAAATAAGCTAATTGTACTTATAACATGATTAAGCTCTTTATTTTATAATCTTGAAAATCTATGATATAAAAACCAAATTTGAATCTTTATTTTTTAATTTACCTAAATTAGCAGAAATTGAAACAGATAATTAATAAAATAGCTTTCTTTATAGTTTTATGCTTTAATTATACAAAAAAGCTAGAAGTAAAGATAATATATGTCTAGAGCTATTTTTGATGAAAGTAATTTTATAAATGATAATCAAGTTGTAATTTAAATCTTATAATTAGTATATATTAGATAAGGCCTAATTATAAATAGGGAAGTATAAATACATATAAAAGAATAGACAAGAATTTTCATTAGTACTACTGATTTAAATCGATTCCTAGAATTATTTTCTTGTGTTATAATGTTCTTTTTGTATTAAGATGTAGATATATTATAATATATATCTTGCTTATAGTTGGGAATTTCTAGATAAAGGTAAAGAAATAATTATTAGTAGCAATTAATAAATTGAGACTATCATTTCCAATTTGCATCAACTAAACTGCCACTTTTCGAGTATCTTTTTATTTTTCCATCTGGATATTCTTCAGTCTTAATTCCACTTTTGTACTATATTATCTGTATTAAATCTTACTTTCATTCCAGTATTAAATTCAGTTTTTTTATTTCCTTCCTTGTCAATTGTTTGTATTGTTCCATCTTAAAACAATGTCTGCTCTTCTCCATTTGGTAGAATCTATTTTACAACACCATCTTCATATACGATTTCAATAGATTTGTCAGGATTATGCTTTTCAGTCTAACCTGATTTGAATTTTATGAACTAAGTATAAGAAAATTACAGTCGTTCCATCAGGAAACTTTATTTGTCTTACCTAAGACTCCACAAAAAACTCTAATATAATACCTTCACTGGATACTTGCTTTATATCTCCATTCGTAAAATGAGTTATAGAACTTTTATCTGAAAATATCTACATTAAATTTACTTGTTTGTTAGCTCCATTAGGAAACACTATCAAAGCATCTCCATTTTCATAAATAGAAATCTGCTTTCCATCTTCTTGAGAAACTTACTAAACAAGCTTGCGTTCTTTCTATTTATTTTAAAGCTGTAAAACAAATTTTATTTCTTGCTATTTTAACTCTTGTAGTCAATCCGTTGCTTCCAACTAATTTAGCTTGGTTATCTCTAATTCTTCAATTAAATTCTCCTCTAGAGGGCTTTCACTCTGTTTCTTGAAAACTCTTTACGATTAAATCTGTTCGTTTTCATATTATTCATTTTACGATGCATTAGTTGTTTAAGTTAAGCTATTCTTATTCTGTTTAACTTAACTTTACCGTTGTTATTTTGCTTCTTCTCTCTAATATTAATTTTCCAATTAAGTGTTTAACTGTTCTTAGCTATAGGAAACAGAACTTTTTTGACTTTTATCTTATACAAGTGGAAGAACTTTTAATTCAAATTAGCTTTCTTATGTAGCATTGAAATTACTTTATCCAGTCTCATTAAACAAATTTTAAGTATTGGATAAAGAATTTTAATTCTAATTATCTAATTTTATATCATTTAACTGATTTAAAACTTTGCTCTCTAAGCTTTAATAAGGCTCATTCTACAGTTAAATACGCTCTGGTTCTTCATCAGTAAAAGTTGGATTAGTTTATTCTTCTTTTTCTTTTCTCTTATTTGCTTAAATCTCTTCAGAGACATTCGTGTATATTACTTTTTCTTACTCTTCTTACTTTATGTTTAGAATTCTGGGATATTCTTTCTAATTTATAATGACATCTCACTCTTTTTTCTAAAGACCTTTAATTTAGTTTATATCGTGCATTTATAAATCAGTATTGAACTCTTCTTTACTTTAAGCAGATAGATTTGATTCATTTATGGAAATATTTTAAATGGAATTTATGCTTTCTTTCAACTCTATAAATTTATCCTTATACTTTTACTGATTACCTGTAAAATCTTTTTTCTCTTGGGGCTATGTTTACTTCTATTGACTGCTTCAGTTTACATCTTTTTTAGTTTCATATTATTGGTTAACTTACTCGGTCATTTCAAAAACTTGAGGTTTATCTTATTGAATATCTTTTTAGTATTCTATTACTAACTATTCTAGGCTCTGATTCAATTCTGCTTTAGAACTTTTTTAACTTTCACTATAAGCTTCCTTTCTTTCACTTTAACTTCCTTAGAGAATTTAATGTTGTTATTACTTGATATTGCTATATTTTTTTTAATTTTAATTCTCTTATTTTATATTATTTTAGGATATAAAATTAATATCATTTTAGGTTTCTTTAGTAGTATCTTATAAACTAGAATCATCCTTAGAAGCATTTTTAATCTAAGAGTCTTATTAGTTTGTGTTTTATATTTCGTTTGTTTCTTGAAGTTTCACTTCTGAGATACTTTCAAAGTTTGAAATAACCTTCTTTTCTTTTATTTGTTGCTAAGTCTCCGTTTATTATTTTTCGTGCTATATAGATTAGTTTACATTTAGCTTTTTACTGAATATTTGTTAAATTTCTTCTTCCTAATCAGAATTATCAATGTTAGAAAATTAATAGCTAGGTTTTTCTGTTGAATACTATGTGAATTTTTTAGGAAAGGGACTGTCATGAGAGAATTCCCATCTAGAAATTTCACTAAATTAACTTTTAATGTTATGAGAGTTTTAGTATAGCTTCAGTCTCTAACTGAGCTATTAGATTTAATTTTCCATATCATTGTTCTTTTTTTCTAAGTTTTAAATCTTTATTTTCTGTCGTTAAATTTGAGAGTTCCATTTTTATTTTTCATAGGCATATTTGTTTTCTAGATTCAGATATTCTTACTAAAGATTTTAGTATTCATGTCTATTTGAAGTCTTTGAGGGTTAGGTTTTTTACTTAAGCTAGTGATCTTTCTCCTGTTTTGTAAGAGGCCTTTAAGCTTTCAACTCCTTTTAGATGACCATTTTGATAACATTTTCTTTATCCTTTTATAAGTTTTAATATTACTTATTTAAAAACTGCTGCAACTATTCATTATTCTTCCTTATTTTAGAAAGCATTTAAGTTTCTTTCTAGAACTTTAAAATTTATTTGTTCAGTAGCTCTATTTTTTAAGCAATTTCGTGCTTATTATCTGAATTGTCAGTATTCAGTATTTTATTATATTTTAAAACATCTTATTGCTACTCCGCTCCCAACTCTAAATTAAATAATGGCTCATTTTCTAATTCTCCCCATTTCTAGAAATATATTTATTCGATGTTCTCATCATTAAAGGCAGAGTTATTGATTAAATCATTTGTAATTTCTTTACTCAAATCGAGTTTTACTTATATATTTGAATCTCCTTATGTTACAGAATTTTCAGCCTAATTTTGCTAAACTTTTTATACCTTTTTAAATATTTCGCTACTTTGACTTCTTCCATTAGTTGATTTAGGTCTTTACTTAGTCATTTTTTCTTAAGATTGTTTCTATACAATTTATTGCTTCTTAGCTAAATTTCTCTCATTAGACATCACTCTCTACTATTATCTCTACTTCCCTCCAATTAACTAAATAGTTTTTTGCTCTTTTCTATCAGAATTTTAAATTTCCTAGGGATTGCTAAATTTATTTTACATTAAGAATCTAGATCTTGGCTAGTTTTATTTCTGAATCTCAAAGCTTTTATTCTGTTTAGATACTTAGGGTTATACTTTTGAAGAGGATTGATCATAATTGACAGAAGTATTAGTTTTGCTTATTGGTTACTATTTATCACTTTTTCTTTACATTTTTAATTGATATTTATATCTTAGCTATATAAATCTAAATTCTTAAGTTATCTTATTTTCTAATTTAGCTATACTAACACTCTTTCTCATTCTCTACCCTATATATTAATTACTTCTTTATTTAAAAAATAATTTAAGGTATTAACAAAGCCTATGCTTTCTGAGGATAGAGTACATTCTAATTAAAGAAGTATCTTAATAAGTTAAAAAGTAATGAATTAGGTAATACTTCTATTTTATCTATTTAGTAATTAAGTATATTGAATTACCTTCAACATACGCATATTAAGTTATTTAATTCTATTTTAAATCGCTTATTAGCTATGTGCTACTTGCTTATTTTCCTATTTAAACTAAATATAAGGAATTAAGAGTTAATAGTTATATTATAATTTTGGACTTAATACATGAAAAGCCTGATAATAGGTTATTTTATAAGTAGATACTTATGGAACTAAGATAGAGAAAACAATTATTACTGAAGAGTATAAATAAGTTAGAATATTATGCATGCTTGACTCTTATAAACTAGATGATATCTTGGTAATTAAAGCTTGTAATGATTAAATTAGTATCTTATATTAAAAGAAGCTACTAGTTGTTATGAGGAAAATATTTATTGAATATGATTAGTTGGATTTTTAAATAATATATCTTATACTTAAGAAGAAATTTTGAAGCTAAATAAGTATTTATTCAATCATTCTTTATCAAAATAAATAGCTAACTGATTATAATTCTAACTATTATTACTTATTAAGCTGCTAAACTAATTAGGGATGGGAAACATTAAATTTAATGCTTATATTCTAGAAGTTAAGATAAGCAAATTGTTATTTATTTAAGCAATACCTGTAAAAAGAGGCTATAATATAGAATAAAGTATATGAGAATATATATATAAATATAACTGGGAAATTACTAGTTTCTGGATTGTGGAATAAAAAGCCTAATCAATTCACAAAAATTAGTATAAACTTTTGCTTTGATAATTTGAAATGCTTATTATCTTTAATATAATAAAAAGAATAAACATTTTAAAATGAAACTACTTCCTTTATAAGCTAAAAAAATTAATTCAAAACTAACTAAAGAAAAAACAAATAAGTTATTAAAAGAAAATAGATGATATTGCACTGGTTATCATATCCTTAGATTCTAAATTTTGAAGAGTGTTTATCTGAAGTAGATATATATTTACCAAATATATTATAGTATTCCCTAAATTTAGAATAATAAATAACAAAGGCTAAAATAGAAATAATCATTTATTATATTTAATAAATTTACTAAAAATTAATGATCTTACATATTAAAATAGCTATATTAAACATCTTATAAGCTTTTATATCAATCTAGTAATTTAAATTAAAGCTAAATCAGGTTCTCTAGCTAAAACTTAGAAAAAAGTTTAAATAGAATAAAAATGAATTAACTTAAATACTTTATTTATTTAAAAGCTTTCATAAATACACTTTTTTAAGTGAGTTTTATTTAAACTAATAGAGTTAAAAAAATTCCTTTTAATTACTTTAAAATATTAAAAAATCTAAGTTTCATTTTTATAAATATATACAAATTAGATAGTATTTACTATTAAATTTTTTTACGTTTAAATTCATAATGAGGAAAAAAACTCATAAAATATCTAAAGATCGTTGAAAATTCAGAACAATATAAATTGAAATTGAAATCAAAACTTAAGTAAAAATTTTCGCAAACTTAAAATTTATTTTACGTTCATTCAAAAATATTTTTAGATAAAAAAAGGTTGAAAGTTATTTATACTGAAGAATAATAAATTATTATTGTTCAAGAAAGATTATATTTAAGTTGCCCAAATCTTTTAGCATTATTGAAATTTTTATTTATTAGAAGCAAAATATTAGCTTAAGTAAGCTAAAATGAAAAGAATAAATAGAGAAATATATTTAATCGCAAAAAAGTGATTTAAAAAATTAGCATTTAGCTGCTATAGATTTAAATAAATCTGTTTGAAGAATTTAGCTTAAATCTTATTCTTAAAATTAATTATAATTTCTTTGCTATAACTTTCTAGTCTTTATTGAGTTGAAGATATATAGTAAAAATGGGAATAAACTAAAAATTAAGCCTTTTTGCAAGATTATTTTTAACAATAAATATGTATGAATGTTTGTAGTAAATTTTAGCTTAAAGCTTATAATCTAGCTCACAAGCTTCCTAATTTAGCTCTTTATTTATAAAAAATTACTAACAATTTTTATCATGCCTAAAGTTAAAATTTTTAATTACAAACTTAAATAAAAAAATAAGCCAAAAATATTTAAATCTTAGAATGTAAAGTGTTATAGCACTATAACTTAGTAGATTATAAATAGTATGCAAAAATAAAATTTAGAATATCTTCTAAAAATTAAATTATAGTACTAGACTTAGTTTAAAAATTATACTACTATTTACATTTCTCAAGCAATAAAGCCTAGTAGCCATTATATATAATATAAAAATCCAGGAAATGGTAATTTTGTCTTAGTATAGGTATTAAAGAGTGAAATAGACGTAATAAATAAGATAAGAAATGATTATCTAAATTGATTTAATATTATTTAAATGTATTCATTTGTTTTTCTGAAATTCGATAATTGCTCTTTCAATAATAGCAATATATAGCATCAATGTTACTAGAACTGATTCCACTAAAAGAACCACCGAATGCCATTTGGTAAACTCATACATAATAGGTCTTTTAACTTCGCAATCTTCACTTTAAAGTAAAGAAATTACAGAAGGAATACCCCACATAATCATTAAAATAGAACCAATAGATACTGAGATTCAAAACTTAGGAATATCACTCTTAAAATGCCTGTAGAGAATATGAAATAGATTAATAATAAAAATAATCGATCATATTAAATTGAGGTAATTTAAATCAGGAACGCAGGCATTTATAACATTAGTCTAACCATCTGCATCTTCAAAACTTGTCATTATGAAAAAACACAAGAATAGTAAATCTGTCAGCAACAGAATGAACATAAATGGGATAGCCATGTATGCTGCTGAAGGAGAATTTGTATCTAGCCCAAATACCATTATTTGTTATTGAATTTCTATAAAAATTATTTAAAATTAAATAATAAAGATATTATTTAAACGACTGAGCAAGCTTTTCAATTTATTAATATACTAACGGACTTTTAAATAAATAAGAAATAATCATATTCAGAATTATTTTAAATGTGAGTTGATGAATCTAATATGAAGCTTATTAGAATTAGAGAAGTATGATATTATATTAAATTACACATTAATTATCAAGGCTAAGCTTAGGATTTTGAATACCCATTGCAAGTTGCTTGATCATTTGATCTCTGAATTATCTCAGAGCATTTCTAACATCTTCAACGGTCTTTATTACAATTTCTATATTAGGATTTACATTTTAGTAAAGGACTTAACTCGCTCAAAGCTTTATCTTCAGGATCATCAAACCAACTTCTAATAAAAATGCCATTATCAGGTTAAAGCTAGAAATTTTCAGCTACATTGTCGATTATTAATATTTTACTGATATCTCTTCCTAACTTTGATAGATCTTTTATAAAGTAATTTCCTATCTAATTCGAATGCTATCTATAAAGACGATAGGTTATTCACTTTCTGTCTACATCTAGTTAATCTAATACCCAATCTGCATACTAAAGGAAAATAACTTACGTCTTGCAAAGCTGCTGTAAATACAACAATTTCGTAATATTTGCTTAAATCAGTTAAAAATTCCTCAGCTCCTGGACGAATAAGCAAATGTCCCTCCGCTCCTATCTACATAAAACCTTACCTCATAATAATGAATTAATGTCTCATCAAGATCACATACTAATGTATATTTGCGGTTATTTGCTATTGGAGGTAGGTAAGGTGCAGTGGTTTTTACTTTTTTTTAGTTGTCTGATTGAATACTAGTTGGTTATTTTTAGCTTAGATCAATTGTGAAATGATTAGGACGAGCAGATTTAACTTACTCTTAGTTAATAAGTTCTTTAAATCTCACAAGCCCCTCTTACAGTATCTCTCTGCATTTAGCTGTTGTCATTTTTTCTAGCTACTATAAGCAAGTGAAAATAGTTGCAAACATTATTTTTGAGCCTTTTTTGATATTTTACTTTTGTGAAGCATTTCTGCAAAGCTGCTTTAAAGAGTTATTTATTATATCGTTATTCTGTTGCATTATCTACAGCTTTTCTACTGGTTTTAGTTTCTTACTTATCTTTGTTTTGAGTATAGTTTAAAGATTAAAAGCTCACATGTTTTATTAAGCTTCTGGACTGAGTCGTGAAAGAATAAAATCGATTGTAATAAGAAAATTCTAGTGTACACATACCGCAAGAGTTTTGAGGCTGGAAATAAACTTAGTATTGGTTTTCAGCTAAATAGTTAGGAAAGATATTGTAGACATAGCAATTACCTCAAGAAGAGTAGCTTATCTTAAGCATTTCCTTGTACTTTCATCCCTGAAAAGTTTTTCTATAGAGGAAATATTAATTTAATTGCTCAAATTTCATCAGACTTAAATAATTTCATCAGTCTAAGAGTTGCATTCAGAGATAAAATCAACTATTTACTGTAAATTTTCCTCTAGATTTATTACTTTTTCCAAATTAATAATATGCTTCACTTTACTTTAAGGCTTTTTAGACTTTGAACTATCGTCTGATTCTGCATCACTAAAATTAGATTTAGAAAGATGAGGAGGAGTCATATTTGGGGTATCTGAAATAGAGTAAGCATTTTTCACATGTAAAGGTTTAAGTCCAAGTGCTTTAGGTTTTGCACTCGCCTTTTACTGCCCCAGCAATTGATGAAATTTATTTTTAGTTGTTTTAGAATTTAAGTCAGACAGTAATTTGGCCGGCGTAGTTCTTTCCTTTCATTAAGGTGTACTAGAGATTTTACCCTTTTCCAAAATCTACTTACTTGGGATAACTTTTTACTGTTCCTTCGTTTTGCTGTTACTTCGACTAGAACTTTAAGATTACGCAGATCTAGGCCTATTAGGAACATATCTGATCTGTTTTAAGCTAGATGCTTTCGTTAACTTCATTTCTAAAGAAAATAAAATTAAAGTTTAATTGAATAACTAGATTATACTAAAGCTTCATTTAGCAATTTCTCAAGTATTCTTCTTACTTCTCATTTATTCAATACTTTATAAAGCGCTACAATATATAGATTTTAAGAGCATAATACGTCAAAGAATAGTTAAGAAGTAAATCTGCTATTAAGTAATAACAGCATATAAGAGATATATTAAAAGGCTCAAATGGCTATCAATAGCTTTAATAGCAAGTAACATACCATAATACTTAAAAAATCAGTATCAGGATATTGATTAAAACCAATTACTAATATCTCATTCAATCACATCTTTAGTATTTTGTAATGAAGGGTTTAATTAACCTTACTAGAGAATATAATTTTAATGATTAAGAGTGAAATTAAGCTTAAGAGATCATTATATAAATTAACTACTTTCTTTTCTTTAAATGTTGAATATCCTTATAATACTTTTCCTTTAAGCTTTATTTTTCATACACCTAAACTGATTGTAAATCTAAAATAAAGGAAGAATGAGGAATAAAGTTTAGCTTAGTACTTAGATTATAGAAGATATGTCTAGACTAAGCAAACATATAATAATGAGATTGATATAAAGTAATACTTGGTTGACAGGAATCAAATGATTAGCCTTAGTTTAAAGGTAAATTAATATACTCTTTCACTTAATTTTAATTAACTCTTCTAGTAATCTTTCTGCTACAATCTTCAGATAGTTGCTATCTTACTTAGACAAATATCTCTAGCTTAGCTGTAAATGTAATAAGCTATGCAATCTAAGAAAGATACTAGCTATATAAATAACTTAATTAATTAAAATAAAAGAAGAAATTAAGTAATGGATAACTAATAGCATTAGCAGAATCTTTAAGAAATAAAAGAGGAAACTACTGACTTAAATAAATCAGATTAGTAGGATTAACCACTTTAAGAATATAGTGACTATAAATAGATTAACTTAGAACTTATGGATACTATAGAAAACCTAGAAATACAACTCCAAGAAGCCTAAAAGTAAATTTAAAGCAAGGATAATGAACTTAAAAACCGTAAGGATAAGTTAGAACTCATGTTTAAAGAAAATTTCTAACTTCGAATGTAAATTTAGCAACTTGAGACATAGAATAATGAAAAAGTAGAAGAAAACTAAGCTTAAAAGTAAGAAGAAGAGGTAAAATAATAAAGCTAGGATTTCAATCTTCTAAATGTGTAAATAGAAGCATATTAAAAAGAAATTGCTACTATAAATAGTAAACTAGAAGTGTAAGAGAAACTAAGGCAAAGCTTTGAACAGGTAATCTACTATTTAGAAATATCAAGAAACAGAATAACGATGCTATTAGCTGGAGCAGATTCTAAGTCATAATCCTTAAGTAGATAAAGATTTTTACAACCTTTTTAACCAAAGCCAACAATAGATTACATTCTTAAATCAGCAGCTTTGAAAGTACTAAAATGAAACGATTCCAAAACTTCAGATCTAAATTAAATAAAATGAAAGAGCACTGGAAGTAGCAAACTAAAAGATATAATGCTATAGGATTTAGCTGGAAAATGAAAAGTAAGTTAATTTGCTGAAAAATTCTTAGAAATAAGGAGACTTTAGCAGTAAAGCTTATATCTAATAATGTAAAATTCAAAGTGCTCCACGAACAGAAAATAAATCACTAAATTAATCCTGAAAAAATTTTCGCTTACTTAATAAAAATAAAATGAAAAGAACTAAAAGTAAGAAGCAAAAAAAGCAAAGCTAGCAAAATCCTACCAATTATACGCAAATTATTAATAAACTTTGAGATTTTAGTAAAGAAAATCAATAGATAAACTAAAAGGCTGAAGAAGTTAAAGGGTTAAATTAAGAGCAGTTTTTTGACAACTATTTGAACGAAGTGATCGCTCCTAATATAAACGAAAGTACACCTTAGTATGTCTCTTAAGAAAGTGTAGGTAAAAAGAAGTGAAATAAAATAAAAAGTAAGTAGTATATTCCAAGCTTCACAAGAAGCTAAATGTAGAATAATGATAATCTAAATAGCAAGACTCCTCAAGTGTTTGTAAAGCTAAATTATGATAATATGGAAACACCCTAATAAATGAAAAATTAAATTGACAAGTCTATTAATACTGATCAACTCCAAGAAATTTCTGTTTGGAACTCACCATAATTGAATTTTCCTATCTTATCGTAATAAACTCAGTAAGAGTAAAAATAAGTTTAGCAGTTTAATTATCAGTCAGATGCAGATTTAGCATTTGAAGTAAAACATGAAATTTCATTTTAAAAAACTGAAAATGAAAAAGCAAATGAAATGTAGTAGTAAAACAGAAAAGAATCAGAAAGCAAACAGTTTATAGGTACATTTTTACCTACTAATTTAAATAGCATAGATCAAGCAAAATTTTAATAAAATCTTTTTTCTATACCTAAATAAACTTAATAAGACACAGCCAACTAAAGCCCTAAGATGATATAAATAAAGGAAATTAAGCAAAAAGGGTAAAATATTTTAAACTTAGTTCCAGAATAGAATTAGATTTAATTAGATTAACTGGATTTATTAAACAACTTAGTGTTTTAATCTGAACAAGTATTTAAAAACGCTTCTTATTAATTTAGGCATTCTATAGGATAAAAAGAATTTCAAAATGCAAAAAAAGGATAAAGTTTAGAAATGAAAATAGAGTAGAATATAACTGATAAAAATATTCAAGTCAGCCTAGAATAGATGGATATCATACTTTTTGACGATTTAGAATAATAGAGTAACAATCAAGCTATTCAGTAGCAACTCTAAGGCTAGTAAAAGATTAACAGTTAATTGCTACCATATTCTCGTGGTGATAGAACTTAAGTTGAGAAGAAAACGCTTAAAGAAAAAGATACTCCTAGAATCCATGAATTATATGACGTAGACTTATAAGAAGATAAATCCTCAACTAATAATTCTAACATGTCCTAAAGATAATATTTTTATTTATAATACTAATATAAATACATGCTAGCAATATTAATTAAGCGCTTTACTAGCTTCTTTACGTAAACAAACTAAAAGATCTTAATACTTTTGACATTTAAACGCCTTTTTAAGCAAATTTTGGAAAGTATTATCATGCTTATGTAAAAGATTAGCTGAGTTTTTGTTAGATTAAGAATTAAGTCAACAATAGCTTTTATGGCAACTAATTTTTAAGAATTTCTGTTTATTATTAATTAAATGACTACTTTGAAGGTTATAAGAGTAAATGAATAACCTCTTTAATAAATATTTTTAAATTGGATTAATTAGTAAAATAAGCCTCATAATAAAAGCAGTCTAGGTATTAAGCATTTATTAGCTTTTATTTAATTTGGAACGAATAATATACAACTAGTATTTAAGAGCATAAACTTGTATCACTTGTTAATAATAATAAATAGCTTAATTTAAATAAAATAATATAATATTTTGCAAATATTAACTATAATAAGTCAGAGTAGAACTAATATAATGCTAGTAAGATTTTGAAATAGGCTAAGTAGGAAAAATAGTTAATATTTGAATATGAAAATATAAAGAAAGTTAGTTAAAAGAGATATTTATAGTGCCGTGTTGTTAATAAGTAATACGCTTTTTTCAGCTTTGGTAACTTTTATTTTACTTTCTTTAAAAGTCTTCAAAACACATTTAATAAGTTTCACAATTTTTTGTATTTGATCTATAGAAAAAATTACTAGCTATCTAGAGCTTTAAATAGCAATAAATTATCTCAGCTTATTTATATCACTTTTAAATCTTAGAAGCCTGAAAGCATAATAAAAACTTTTAAGGCTTTACAGTAGTTAGATATGCAAAGGGATTAAGTAAGCAGAGGAATAAAGTAACTAGAGAGATTGGAAGAAATAGCTTAGTTGCTAAACAATCGAATATTGTTATAATCAGATTTACCATTTAGAGATGAAAGGATAGCTATTAAAGTACTTTTAAGAGTCTTATATCAGCTATATTTAAGTCATAACTACTTTCAACTTAATTAGTAAGTAAGCAATTGTCAATTAATAATACGCAACATAATTAAATTAATATGGAAAGGAGGAATTTATAACCTTATGAAAAAGAGAATTAAGACTATGGATAATTAAATGGTCTATAAAAAATAAATGTAAGGAGCAACTTATCACAAGTAGTAACAGAAACCTTAGCTAATTAATATAAGATGGACATAATAACTACCATTTTTCAGGTTTATAGAGAGTACTTCAATCAATTCACGGGAATCGAAGAGAGAACAATATTGGAAGAAAATGAAAAGTTCAATCCTCAACTAGAGTGGGAATAGAAAAGAGAATAGTTGATTTAAAAAGTGAAAGCGATCATTAAGTTTATGCCTACTGAAACTTTCTTATATACCTTTATTTCTCAAGCTGAAATTCATTTAGAGGTAATTTCTATCAATTCAGAACTTAAAAAGATTTATAAGTCTTGAAAGCAATAAATTGTTCAAGAATGGAATTTTAGTTCCTATCAATTAAAATTTTAAAGGATATCTTACATTCGCTTTAGTCCTGCATGATGCTTATCTATGTACACTAAAAGCAGGAAGTGAAATATATAAATTTGTCTGACCAGTCTTCAATAAAGCTTATTTAGAACACAAGGATTATAATAATGAAAATATCCATAAATAGCTATTCAGATAAAAAGTTTTCCATAAAAAGAGAGTTTAAGTAAGTCTTTATCTTAGCTAATTATAAATGAATTCATGATTGAAGTGAAAAGAACTAACTTTATGAATAATCAAATAAGCAATATCTTTAGAATGGACCATGATTTATAGAAGCTAATTTATAATTAATATGTGCATCATTAATACCACTAGGATAATTAGATATACTAGCTTAATTAAGCTGAAAACTAATAGAAAGCTGTTTAATGCTCTTAAGCAATACCATGTGCATAAGAAGAAGATAATCACTTCAGTTATTAATATGAAGAAGGCTTTTCAACAGTTTCTGGATATGGCTAAGGCTAATAGGAAGTTAATGATCCATATGATAAGATGAGCATAGATCAAATAGTTTCGTTTATTGAAACGGAAAAATAAATTAATCAAGCAAGTCTGGAATTTAAAAAAGGTAAAAAGAAGGTAACTTAAATTATTCAGAAATCTAAAGCTAGTACTGCATCAAGTAGTGTTAGTCCCTAGCAAAAAGTTGATACACATTTTGAAAAGGAAATAGAAGAATTTAAACTTTCCTTAGAAACTCATTTTCACACTACTTTCAAATAAAAAAGATTACAACCAAATCTAAAGCCTGACTTTATTAAAAATCTAAAGTTTTAGATTCAAAGCAAAAAAGCACATGTAATTACTAAAGATGATTAAAGAAATTTAAATTAAATGTAAATAATAAATAAGTTCTGCTAATTTTAATTTAATCTCTTTTACATAAAAGCTAATAACAAAACTTTTACTCTTCTTTTCCTATGAAATACAACACTTTTCTTGAGTTCTCTTCATAATAACATTCTCTATCAAGACTTATTGCTTCACATAAGTTTTTAATATAATTTCTAGCAAATATTTATTCATATGCTTTTCATAAAACTAGCCTGTAAACCTATATAACTCAATAAGGTTCTTGTATTACAATTTTAAAATTTAAAGAGCTCAAAAAATATATTAGAGTAGCAAGTTATAATAAACCCTAACTATATTCCATATATCTTGCTAAAGAGCTTTGATATAAGGTTTAAATAATATGATTAACTTAAATTGAATCATTAAACAATAATATTTTAATTTAATTTTCTGTTTCTATTTAAATATAAACATAATATCCCTAAAATAATTCTTATCATTTTAGTTTCCCATGATCTTAAGTTTATTAGTATTTAAATAACCCTTAAAGCAATTTATAGTTAAGTATATTTAAACATTTAATTTGCTAGTTAATTAAATTCTTTAAGAAGCAATTCTATATTATAATGCTTCAATTTTGTCAATATTTGCCTTTTATTTTTTTTGCTATTTATTTCAACTCTTAATCTTAAGTTTATGCCACTGTACTGAAGAAAACATTTAATGTACTGTATTCTAATTTAAAATTAACATTATCAAAAGGTATTATACATGTGTATTTGATTCTTAGCTTTATAAGAGAAAGGAAAGTAATTTGATAGAGCTAATTTAGTTTTATTATTTTACTTAATTAGTTCATAAATAAAAGGCTAACTTAAAACTCTTTTTGTGCATCTCTTAATTTAGACAATTACTTTCCTCTTTGATAACTTTTTGCTGTTTCTATTGAACAATAAATTAAGAATTTTATTAGCTTTAAGTTATATTCTATTTTATTAACAATTTACTTTAAAAGAAAATAAGAAAATATAACTAAATTTAGTTAATTAACTGCTTGATAGATTATCATTTGCTGTTTCTTTAGTTTATCATATCTTAGCATTTTCTGCTTATAATCTTATAGCTAATTTATTAATATTGCTTAATTGCATCATCAGAGTACTAGAATTATATTTGCCTCTTAATGTCTAATCAATTTTCATTTCTAAGTAGTTTTAAAATCAATATGCAATGTAAAATTATTTCCAAATCAATCAAGGGCATAAATCTAAGATTGTTAGATTTTTTGTGATTATAAGCACAGGATTAGATACAATGGATAGTCAATTTATAATAATCAAAGAAGAACCAATATATTATATATCTTGGTATTTATTTACAGATTTATATATAAAATGTCTATCTCTATCAGCAAGCAATTAACTAGAATCTAAGTAATTAGTCAAAATATTACCATAGCTAAAGCATTAAACTAATTAGAAGTCAGATTTATAGGATAGATGATATTTTCCAACTAATATAAATTAGATAAAGAAGCGAAGAATTCTAGTAATTGCAGCAGAGGTAAGTATAAATGAGTGAAGGTATTTAAAATTATTTTAAATGTTATTAAAAATTTCATTAATCTCTTCTCCTGTAGAAAATTACATATGCTGCTTGGGATACTACTTGAGAGCCTGAAATTTTGTCTACCCTTGAATCATTGAATTCAAATCATTATTTATAGTATGGATTTAATGCGTATGCTGTATAATGACCTCCTCCCAAGTTTCCAAAATGATTAGAAACAGCAAAACAATCGTAAATTGGTTGTTAATCTTAAGTATCTTACGGAATAAATTAACTTAAATCCAGTCCTTCTAGGGGAAAATCTACATTAGTTGAAATTTTGTCTCTATAAAAACCTCTTATCTTAAATCTTTTAAGTGCTATCAGCAATATTTTTGGAAGTCTATACAAATCAAGTCTTTTAGTTGCCTCTACGTGTTCTTTGCAATTTCCACAATATCATGCATTATCTTGCTCTAACTATTCTTCATGACTAAAGACTTTCAGACAATCATACAAACTAACTTTCTCGTTCATCCTGAAATTAGGTTAAATTTTTGCACTTTAGTGTTCTTGACACATAGTAAGTTCTTCAAGTTAAACTTATTCTTTGTCTATATGCTTATTTCATACTACCTCTAATCTAAACCCTTTGGTGAAATTTTTTATTTTATCTAAGCAATCTTGCAATGTAAGCTCGGTAGTATAAGGAAGCCAGCAATTTTTACAGTCTTTACTTTAACAAAAATCGCAAGAAGATTTGGAAGGAGAAGAAAACATATTTCCTTTTATTTTCTTAGAACTGTTCATTATAGTCACAATGTAGGGAATTTCATTTAAAGTCTTTTTATCTTACTTAAAATACTCTTCATACTACTATTACTTCTCTTCATTGCTTGGCTTCTATTATTTATTATTAAAAGAAGCAAAATATCGATAAAAAAAGCTGAAAAGTTAGAGATGGATTTCCTAACAAGTAGAGCTCTTTTTAAAAAAGAAAAGTCTAGTAAACGAAATAAGTGAATTAGGCTTTCCGTAGTGAGCTTTCTTTTAATTCTCTTAAGCTATTTAGACAGGGATATATTCATATTATTCCTCTGTGATATCTTCTGGTAGTTCAAAAGCAAAAAGAGTGTGCTAATTCTTCACTTCTGCTACTTTTTTAGAATCAGGGATAATCAACTTTAATTTAGACTGTTTAATAGCTGTGATAGCAATTCTTTGATCTGGTATGTTGATTATTTTAGCTATGTTTCCCTTTAATTCTCTTATTTTACTTTCTCCTTAAATAACTACAGCTATTTTGTAGGGAAGCTGATCGGAATTTAAAGAGACAAAATATAAAACTATTTTTTTTACCTCTAAATTAGGTATTGGCAAACTAAGAACACAAAATGGATCAAATGTCACTGAAACTTTTTTGCATTAAGGGCAATCTAAGGTTGATTTGTATTAACCATGAAAAAGATCAACAATACGAGATCTATTCCTTTTCATGTGATTTTATCAGGCTTCATCTGCTACTATTTTATCAGGTCTTCCGTTTGAGTCTACAGGTTCGCAATAAGGTTTTTTCTTAATTTAGTTACAATCTTCATGTAATCCATCCAGCAAATAAGTTAAGAGTTCTTAGCTATCATGCTAGCTGAACCCTGAAAACTAAGTAGCGAATTTACTTAAAGCCTTTTTAAAATTTCATGGAGAGAAAACTGGCGAATTATCATATCAAATGTTCCTTAACAAGTCAGCAAAGGCCTTTGCTAGCGATCCTTAAGCTCCAAGTGGATTTTATTTATTTATGTCATTTTGAAAAGTTCCATCTAAATAATATTAAGTTAGTTCCTAAGTATTTGAAAGGCATTGCAAACCTGAGTTCATAAAACATGTATTTCCAAGATTTTGAAGTCCTGTAATTCCTCTACGACTATCAGGCTTAACTTTCAAAGATGACACATTTTCATTCTAAATCTGCTTTTATTCATTTTATTCATCTTCTTCCGAATCTGAATCTTCTATAGATTTAGTTGAGCATGGTAAACAGCTTACCCGTTTTTTCTATTGCTTACACTTCTAGCTATGCTTGTTCTTATCCTTCTCAAAGCAAGTTTCATTACAGTATTTTCCTTTATGGCATTTTGGACAAGAATAGACTTCAAAGATCTTTTTCTAGCAATTCTCACATGAGACTCCTTAAGATTATTAAATGAGATATTTATTATTTATAAGAAAATCCATAAAAATAATATCTTCATCAGCTATTTCTGATTCCTCTAGTGTCTTATTATTTTAGTTTATTTCAACTATGTTTTACTCGAATATTTAATTGTTCTATTATGGTATGACTGTTGCCATTTCTTCAAAATTTCTTTGTATTTTCTGATGAAGATTTTTAATTTCTACTAAATTAGGATTTGCCTTTCATAGTTTAATATGATCAAGCTTAAAGGAGTTATTTAGCTTTAATTAATTCTTTAGTATTCTTATTATTTTTTGCTTCAAATCTGCGATTTTTAACTTCCTGCTGGTTTAAATTAGGAAATTCTTATAAAATACCTGCTTTAGGAGGATTTATAGATTAAGAGATTTTAGAAATACTTCTACGGAGTAAGTTTCACTTGCTTCATCAACTAATATACACTTTCTCTAGATTGGATGAAATACACCAAATCTATTTTTAAGGATTTGAAAGGCTTTCTCAGGGATGATTAAATAATCACTGCGTTCTCTAGCTTCCTTCTTCATGATTTGATTTTCATATGAAAACATTTCGTCAGGATCCATCAGAAAGTTATCTTAATTTAAGATTAGTTCAGTATTGTCAATGGGACCTGGAAAACTTTTAATTAGCTTTTCATCTTTATCTTTCGTTTGATTAGCAACTTGCTCACCTTCTTATTAAATCTACTTATCTTCATTTCCTTAATCCTTGAAAAAGCTTTTCCAGCTATTATATCAATTTTAAGCAATAACATATCAGTAGTTTTCTTATTAAGGAGTTTCTGTGCTAATAATCTAGCTAACTTCCTCAGCTTCTTGTATTGAATTTTCAGTTAAACAATCTTCTGCCAGTTGCTTTATTTATTCTAAAATAGGATTAATCTGACTGAGATAATTTGAATTCTATTTACATTCCTAGCAATCTTCATAGGCTTCCTTTAGCTTTTTCATTTGTAATCTTATCTCAGCTCTTTTAATTTTAACTTCAATCTTAATCATTTCATTTTGATCCTGATCCTCTAAAATGTTTTCTTATTATAAAATCTGACTATAGTCCTCCTCAGCTTCAAGCAATTACCCCACAATTTAAAAAGCTTACGCTCTTTTAATATAAACTTCAAAGTTCTTACTTTTTTACAAAATATGAGTATACAACTCAATAGCTTTCTTGTATTACTTTTACTCTAGCAGATTGTCTGCTTTTCTCAAACCTTCCTCTATACTTATTTACAACTCTGTCATTTTTATTTGAATTTAAATAAGTTATTAAATGAAATAACAGCTTCTTCAATTATCAGTTATTAACGAGATTTAATATGCATAATTTAAAATTCTAGTCATTAGGATAATTCCCTTCTTTTAAGTTTATCGAACTATTTTTTATATTTCAGTGCTCTAATATTACATTTCACTTTTATATCATATGCATGCAATATCTTTACTCAGTTAATTGCCTTTAAATACGAAATTAGCATTTAAAGCTTACATCCAAAGCTATTTAATTTATTGCCAATCGTACGCAATCGGTTATACGAAAAAATACATATCTAATTTTGTTGATGGATATATAAAAAAATGATGTTTATTTTACTTTAATATTTGCATGCAAACTCTTTCATTTTGAAAAGGATTATATATCTATAATTACTAATCGTAATCTTTTATCTTAAACATTTTCATCATAAGACCTAGTCTAGGTTATATAAAACTTTTTTGTTTTAACTACTAAAATCATTCTTTTATCTAAGAATTTTTCTTTATGATATATAGACTATTTTTATAATAAGCTTTAGTCAACTGCATAAAATAGAGTTACTGTTTTTGGTTGTAAAGTTGATGTATAGCTTTGAATAAACTAATTGTTAATTCTAATTTATAATACCCTAGAGTTTAGTATCTTGCAATCTTATCAAGTCTTAATATTCTTTTATCTAGAGTTTTATAAGTTATATCTTATAGTTGATTTGGGTTATTTATATTATCTAATTTAGAATCATTTCATATAGATCTAGCATGATAGTTAAATAGCTAATTTGTCTTTAAATTAGAATTTTCCTTCAATACTTATAAATCCCAAGTATCTATCTAAGTAGTCTTTTATTTGTAAGATATAGAGTCTATCTTCCATTAAGAGTGTAGTAACTTTAAATAATTTAATTATTTTTAAAAGAAATTGCACATATATTAGTGATAGAGCTAATTACAGCTTTTATTTATGTTATGTATACTAGTTCTAGGAGAATTGTACTTGCTATACTTAAACATTAAGATATAAAGAACAGAATATGTATGGATTATGTAGGATTAAATAAGTTAATAAATTGAAGATCTTTCATAAGTATAACTTGAGAATAGCTTTCTTGGTTGAGTTATACGAAATGAATCTAAGCATATTGTAGCTAAATATGTTTATAAAGCTGATTTTGCTTCCTTAATAAAATGTAAGTATGCCTTCTTCTTTATAGGTTCGTCTTACTACGTCCATTATTCCATTATAATCGTTGCTAGACTTTTTTTTAGAATTTTGTAATCGATTTTTACAGAGATCAGCCGGCTGTCCAAAAATAACAGATAAAAAGCTGAAAATAAAGGATCCAGTTGTATAAATTAGGAATTAATTTTTGATTTGATAGCTTTCAACTAATCTCTGTTAAACATACAAGTTACAAATCTATCCTTAGTATTGAATTATCAGATATTTTATTATTCCTAGGCTTGATCCTCGTCATAATGTTAATATGCCTTCTTTCTCCACAATAGACTTAGCTGTTGCCAGAACTCCTCTAATTTTAGATTTTCCTTTTTTTTTGTCCGCTTACATTCTAACTTTTACTACCTCTAGAGGATTTGTTATTAGTATAGCGATAGATCCTACTATGAATCATGCGATAAATTTCTTGAGAAATGGAGGTTTCTTTATTTCTTCTGGTTGGCAAAACTTCTTAATAATCCTTCCATATAAAGCCAGTTCAATGGTTTTTCATAGTAATTTTCTAATAATAGCAGGTAGCACTCCTAGTCATAGCTTCTTAAAATCCTTTTTATTATTGATTTGCAATAACCTTTAAATTTCCTCTCTATAAGCTGCTATCTTATCTTCGGTTTACTTCATAGTCATTAATCTTATTTTTACTGTATCAAAAGGCAAAGTGCATACTTCTGCGAATACTACAGAAACTCCAGTTCCAATTATGAATGGAAGAAGAGAATTTTGCCTTTCTTCCATTATGTTAAATATTAAGTTAATGTATATAAAAGTCACTTTATAAGCAACACTAAAAGCTCAATTATAATAAGGAAATTTAGAATCTATCTTCAGCGTCTAAAACTATGAATTATACAAAAATGAAAGAGCTGCTTCAAATTACAGTTAAGCAATAGTATAAAGCACTTAATTTAATCCTTAAAATCATTTCTCTTAAGTAAATATTTTGTTTGATAATAATAATAGTGATGCTATATTTAAAACAACTAGAGATTTATCTAAGTGATTCTTCACTGCTCTAGCTAATTAAATATAGCTATGATTAAAGTTTCTAGTGGTAGTAATACTTAATTTATCCAATAAATTTGGATATACTGAAAGTTAATAAGTTAATAAGTTAATAAGTTAATAAGTTAATAAGTTAATAAGTTAATAAGTTAATAAGTTAATAAGTTATAAAATATAGTATAATAAGTATCAATTACCTCTCTTGCTTATAATGATTGCATATGCTTTTAATTATATATTATTAATCCAATAGAAAGAATCTAATAAATATAGTAATCAGAATTACTTACTTTAGCTAGGGATGATAGAAGGTTATTAGCTATACTTGTGTAGTTTAATGAAGAAGTTTAGCTTAATGAGTTGTTTAAGTATCTAGCATTTTATAAACTAATTTTAGATTATTAGATAGCTAGTTTAGTATTCCTTTAATTAACTATCAATTAACCGCTTAACTCATACTATCACATTGTAGCAATAGCATTGATTCGTCCCTATTAAAGTCTTAACAGATCCATAAGAAGATACTAGGAATGCTTAAAAAAGTAGCTAAGTATAATGACTAATTATAATAAACATATGGTAAAGAAGGGTAATGTAAGAATAATTCTACTAAGGAAGTTTATAAAGAGAGAGTAAATAGAATGAGTAGTAATTAAATAAATGAAAGTATTTAAATAAACTTTATTATCTAGGTTCCCAACAATTAAAATTAAAAATGAGAAGTTTAAAATTTTTCTTGATTTTAAGCCTAATTCTACTATTTAAACTAACAGAAGCTTAGAAAACTTATGCCCAATTACGATCTGATTGTGCTGGAAGAACTTGTAAAAAGGTAGATAAAAATAACAAGATGGCTAGAGATATGTGCTTACATAAATGTGTGAACAAAGAATGCTACTTTGAGACTTATTAAGATCTAGATAGGATAACGCCTAGATATACGGGAAGCAAGACGGAAAATGACGAAAGAGCAAGGAGAAAGAAAGTATTTGTTGACTGTTTCCACAAAAAGAGAGAAAATCCTTCAGAAGAATCAGGCCACAATGAAGAATTATGATTTAATTATATTAAAATTAAATCTACTAAACAACTTTTCCTTATTTCCGCACTCAGTTGTTGTTTTCACAACCTTCCTTATTTATGAAATTTCTTGTCATTTTCATAAAATTAGAAGAGCAAAAACTAATGATTTACATGTTTAATTTTGGCTATTAAAATTAAAATATAAGAGAGTTAAACTTACCAATTTGTTTTTAGAATATCATTATACAATAGAGGATTTTTTTATAATTTATACTATCAAGAGGAATTAAATACTTCGCAAATGAAGTTTTGAGCATATAAAGTTAAATATGTTAAAAAGATTTATTAATAGTCTATTCTTTCATATTTAGATGTTCTATTTAAAGTTATGTTATTTAATTTTTTTTTCAAATTAAATTAAGTTAAATTGCCACGCAAGCATCTTCCTTCTATATAGTTCCTTCTCCACATTTTAGAGGTGCATTTCTTGATTAGCATAAATCACCTGTTCCCTCATAGCAAACTACTTTAGGAAGAGGACATTCTAAAGAAAAGAAGTCTTTGTCCCATTTATAATTGTCATTATATTTTTTGTAATTAAATCGGATGTTATGATTCTCCATTCTTACTAAAGTAGATTTTCCTTAATAAGGTAAGTTCTCAGTTCCATTTACCTAATATCTAACTAAAAATCCTTCATTTTTAGTTGTGCTTATTGTATAAGTTAAGATTCTATCCTTTTCTCCTGTAGGAGGTGTAGCAGACCATGTTTATACTGATCCAAAATCATGTCCTTTATAAGAATAATTTTCTTCCCAGTATTAGATTGGAACACCTTATCTCTACAAATTTTAAAACATAAGTCTATATCCATCATATCCCATAAATATTGTATTTCCTCCTTCTACTGGATAAATATAGCATGTGTTATCTGTTATTTCGCCAACAAGACTTCCAGCTTAAGTGTTTGAGTAGTTAGTCACAGTATATCTAAGGAAATTTGAATCCATTACATGTCCTCGCATACACTTATTTGAATATGACCAATACTCATTTCCTTTAGAAACTGTATCAGATACAACTACACCTCTCTCTTCCAAAGACTCAGCGTAATACCATTCTTACATTTCAAACTGGCATTCTTTAGGTAACAAAGGAGGGAGAGGAATTTCAGCAAGAATGATCAAGAAATTAAAGCTAAATAATAGAGCAATATGCACTCTCATTATTATTTTCTTACTTCTAAATAAAATTTAAACAATAAGCTTTAAATAAAATGGCGAAAAATAACTCAAACAATAAGAATTCACAAACAATAAATATTATTCTTTAGCTAAATAAGCAATTTTAACTAATTAATGGATTTAAAATATTTATGACTTGCTAAGAAAAAATTTTTCTATTCTTATTTTTTGTTCCTTTCTGGATCAAAAAGTACTCCGAAATCTTATTTATAATGATTATGATTTTGCTTCTAACAGTTTAATGGTATAGAATATTTAAAATAATAAATCTTAAGGATTAAATAGATTAATTAATTATATTGGGAGCTTCTTATCAAATATTGAATCTCTCGAAACATAAAAACCACTTTTCTGGAAAAATCAATTTACACTAAGTAGCAAAAATGAGTCCTCCTAAACCTATAAAAACGCATATATAATGCTAATTTAGAGTCAGACCATGACAACCCAATACGTCTCTGAAATTAAAGCTTACCCTCCATATTCTACCAGTAAAGTTTGTAGTATTATTTCAGCTGCCAATATGAATAAGAACAGTCAATTACTAAATATCCGATGGAAGATATTCATGCTCTATATGAATACTAATCTGCATCCCATTAAATTAAATATATTCATCCACATGAAAACATTGAAAAATAGCGTAATTTTAGTTTTCTCAAAGTTTTATTCGGTTTCATCGATAAATAATTCTGGATAAAAATATACTAAACTTAAAGCGACTGCTTAGGCAAGAAATTAAGCTATTATATAGCGCCACATTTGTGCTTTGAATAATGAACTATTTCGGCATTCAGGTGGATTATTTAACAAATCATTTGTAGGTTTTTCTGTAGTTAACGAAAGTGCAGCTAAATTATCTTGAACTAAGTTAAAGTAAATTATTTGTACAGGAGTGAATGTGCCTTCCAATTAGGAAATTACTCCAAGTGTTATAACGTACATGAATACAAAAGTACTTGTCATTCAAAAAGTCAAAAATTTCCTTACGGATCTTAATGTATTTCTTCCTCATTTAGTAGCTAAACCAATGCATTCAAAATTATCATCCAACATTACTATATCTGAAGCCTCTTTTGCAATTTCAGTCCCAGTTAAATTCATATTAAAACCTACGTCTGATTTCTTCAAAGTTTATGCATCATTTATACCATCACCAGTAATTGCTACTACTCTTTTGAGTTCTTTAAGTCCAATTACAAACATATACTTATCGTATGGAGTTGATCTTGCCATTACTTATAGATTCTTTTCAATCTCTGCAAATGCTTCCATATTTGCAATAGTTAATTTAGGATTTCCGTTTTTATCTAATTTTCCTTATTTTTCAACTAAACCACCTATTTTTTTTTTGAATTCTTAGCCAGTCATTATTAAATAAGGAATTTACTTTATATCTTCTTCCCTTTAAATAATACCACATTACAGAGCAACATTGATAGCAGTAGATGTTGAATCTCCAGTTACCATTCTGACTCTTACTTTGGCATTCTAAGTTAAAAGTTTTATAGTAGCAGGAATATTTTTTCTTAAAGGATCAAGCATACAGACATAACCTAAAAATATATAATCTATATCTTAAGAACTGAACTCAGCTTGGTTTTGCACATACTTATATGCAAATGCTAATATCCTAAACTATCTCATTTATAGAATTTGTTCTTAGATTTAATTTTTTAGCTGATTTTTTAACTCTATTAAATTTCCTTCCTTAGACTGATTATCATTCTATATAATTTTATCGCAAGAATTTAATATATTTTCTGGTGCTCCTTTTACATAAATAATCTACTAGTTATGTTCAGGAATACAAACACAAGTATGCATCATTTTACTATCTGAATTGAAAGGCTATACCCAAACAATCTACTTTGATTCTCTTACTTACTTATATTTCCATTTATTTCTTTCAGCAAATTCTAGAAGAGCTATTTCCATAGGATTTCCTATTTTAGCTCCATCTTCAAGAATTAAAGCACTAGAGTTAATGCAAATGTTTTCAAATAGAATTTCTTAAATTGAATCTTATATTTGGCGTATATCTTTTTCACCTGCTATTTCAAATTAAACAACAGACACTATATTTTAAGTGAGTACTCCTGTCTAATCTGATATTACTTCATTAACACTTCCCATTATCTCACAGGCATGTAAATGCCTTACTAAAATTCTTTCTTGCTTCATTTTATTAGCACTGAAGGTAAGGGTTAAAGCTAATGCCAATGGTCATCCCTCTGGAACAACTACTACAATTAAGCATATTCCTACAAGAACACCATTCACTAAAAACTAAATAAGCTATTTTTTTTCTCTTTATGTTTACTTATCTGAGTCTATATTTAGATGATAGTTAAAAATGTACTAGAAAGATAGAATAATAAAGAAAAGAACAGCTAATATTAAGCCTAAAATTGCAATAGATTTAGCTGCTCTTTAAAGATTTTGGGATAATGCAGTCTTCTCTATCTTGATATTTTAAAGCTATAATTTTGTTTTTCCAGCAAAAGAATTTAGTCCTACAACGCAAACCAAATAAGTTCCGCAGCCAGAACTTAAGTTGGTGTTAGAAATAAGAAAAGGATCACTATCTTCTTTTTTTGGAATTTGCTTAGTTTCTCCTGTTAAAGATAACTCATTTACTTTCATTGATAAGCCAGAAATTAAAAGTCCATCTGCAGGAATTTTATCACCTGGCTTTAGATAAACGATATCACCAACCAAAAGTTGTTCCGTATTAATCTATTTTTCAATACTATCTCTAATAACTGTTACGACTCTTTCTTCATTTGCTTCATGCAATTTTCTTAATTATTTATCTTTAGCATATTCAGTAAAAGCTCCTACAAATCCCACAATACATACAGCACATAAAATTCCAAATGCATCCATCCAAGCATCTTCACTATTATTCAAAGATTCAATCATAGCATTAACTATCGCAGCAGCTAGAAGTATAATAATAAATGGTTCTGAAAGTTACTCTACTATCAAATTACAAAACTATTTAGGCTCTATTTATATTTTTTCGTTTTAGCCAAACTAAATTTTTCTGTTCTTCAAATCAGTTTCGTTTTTATCAGATAAGCCCTATTTTATATTAACTTTTATCTTTTCATAAGCGAATGTTTTTACATCAACATATCTCTTCTAAAACTCTCTTAAATCCAAATTTTAATTTCTTCGTTCCTCTATATCAAAGAATATTTATATTTCTTCAGTTTTTATTGGAAAATATTACATTTCATTACCTTTAGTTGTTTTCTCTTATGCCCCATTAACTTTAAGATCATCATACTCTTTTTCCTTATCTAGCAACTTTTGATCTGACATTAAGTTTGAGCGACAAAATATGATCTTTCAATCCTAAATTGAATAAACTTGAAAATTTTAAATAATTAATTTATATTTTAGCTAAAAAGCTATCTTAACTTAGAATCTAGAGATAGACTATCTTTAAAGCTCTAAATAAAATTTAGATCTATAAAATTAAGAAGTAAACTAATAATAAATATCCTTTGCTATAGTATAATAATTATAGCTTAACTATAGAAAGTCATTCTAAGAGTAATAACTAGCTAGTTTAAGTTATGTTTATATAAATATTTTGAGTAAAAATGATTTTAAAATAGACTAACTCAATAAGAAAATAATAGTAGATCTTTATTCTCTTAATCGCTATCAATAGAAGAACTGATATACATCAACAATATTTCCTAATTTTCCTAGTTTTAGGATGAGCGAATTCTATTTAAACAGTCATAAGTAAGCTTTATAATACTACTTTAATTGAAAAAAATATCTCAGAAAACTTAAGAAATTTAAAATTAATAAACAGATTTGACTGAAGATTCATTCTTAACAAATAGAATATAGCTCTTCTTTATAGTTTAATAGTATAACATAAGCAATCTACACTTATACCTAAATGAATTTATAATTAAAGATTAATATAGATTAAATATAATCGATCATTTATATTTATCCTTTTTAAATAAATTAGATAGCTTAATATCACTAACTTATCTGAAGTTTATTTACTCTTTGAATCATTTAAATCCCCAATTTATAAATTATTTAGTATGTATTTGAAGCCCATTACTTTTAATCCCTATATATTGATTTTAAATGATATTATATCAAATGTATATTGGGGATAAAATAAAGCTTTGAAAAATATTTTGTTTGAGAATATAGCGAAAGTTTTTTTTGAGATATCTAAATAATATATTAAAATATAAATGAAAGAAAACTTAAGAAGAAATAAGACTAAGTTATAAAGTGATTCTAACTTTAAATTAGAGTTATTTCTATGTTTTCTAGGCAATTTGAATTGAGAATTAAGTTATTTATTCTTTAAATTATTTTATATTCGCAATTAGTTTCTTTTTGCTTTTTTATCAAATATTAACTCATTTATGAATTTGCCTTTGCAAGTATTATTAATATTAACTATTAATCAAAGTATTATTAATTTATTTAACCAAGTGTTTATTTTAGATAAAGGATTAAATTTAGTAGATTAAAAAGATTATTATAATATCTCTTATGATTCATTAAAATTGCTTATTGCGTTATTTTTTTATTAGCTTTATCTGCAATTAATTATCCTTTTGCTTTTCCTAAAAACCTCTAGTCTATTTTACTTTAACTTTTTCTTTCTTTTTATACTTTAATTTATATGTTAAACTTATTAAAAAATATAGGATTTATTTAATAATGATATTTTAATTCCAATAACTAGTATAAAGTATTTAATTTATTATATTAGTTACATAGATTTAATTATATTAAAGTCACTTTTTATTATAGCTAAGCTATTTTATATAAATTCAGCCTATTCTCTGTATGTTTCATTTAACTTCTCTAGTATATTTCTACCTATAACTATACTTGGTTTTATTCTGTGTCTAAAGATGTCTTTAATTATGCCTGCTTTAGTTGTCAAGCATACTTTCTATTTGAACTCTCTTCAGTAAAATCAGCTTTAAATTTATAAAAGGAGACATTCCTTAAATCTTTCATTTGCTTTCTAATTTTTTAGATATAGTAAAGTAGAAATCCATATGAACTGTTGTTTCAAAATGAAAGATGCTATTAAGATATTAGATAGTTCTGACTTAGAATAAGCTATCATTAATATTAGTATAAAATAGAAAATAGAGTCCAAATTATTTTTTGCTCTAAGCATCAATTTCTATGACTAGGATAAAAAGATTCCTATTTAAACAAAAATGTAGGAAGATACTATTAAAATTCTCATTTATTAAAGAGAATTATCCATAAACTAATATAAAGCTCTTAATTCTATTTTATTGCATATAGATTATAGAAATTTCAAGAAGTAAAAGTAATTAATCTAAGAAATTTTAATTACATTAGACTTTAAAAGGCTTTATACTATACATAAAATAATATACTTAGCACTTCCTTTATTAATTAAAAGAAAATTATAATTCTATAAAAAGCTATAAGTCTCTAATTTAAAACTAATTACAGTTGAAAATAAAATAGGATAAGATCTTATATAGAGAGACTATCTAAATGCTTGTAAATGTGTAATTCAATTAAGATTTTATAAAGGATATATAAAAATGGTATTATAAAAGCTATGCAATTTTATTTAAATGATTATTATAAAATGATAAGTGAACATGATAAAGGCCTGCAATAAATTAAGCATGATAATTCACATTTAAATTCTATGATATAAGATACCTAGCTTATCCTTCTCTTTAATTGCCTATCTAAATTTTGTTCATTAATAAACGATTATACAATATTCTCAGACAGCGTTAGTTAAATAACATCAGCTACCATTGAGGTTTCTAAGCTAATTAACAATGAAAAAAGTATTATTTGGATATTTATTTTTTCCAATTTTTGGTTTAAATATATTTAAAAATAGCAGTCTCTTATTATTTAATATCATTTCTTTAATTAAATCAATAAAAAGCAACTTAAATATCTGCTACAAACTAGAATGAATAAACAAGAGATCTTGCAGTTAAATTCTATAATATTCCTTCTTTAATAAATGAAGGCATTTTGATATCTTTCTTATCTAAACTAAATATTAAAATAGAAGTAATTGAATACCTTATTCTAAGCTATAACCAAATGATTTAATATTATTTATGAAACTACTAGAGATAAATAATTAGATTGGTTGAACTAATTCTTATACTTAATCTGTTGCTAATAAGTGATATAAGCAACTATTTAGCTTTCTATAATTAAAATTACAGATATAATCATAACTAAATAGTATCCTAACTGTTACTAATTTGCTTATATCTCTTATGTCTTTATTCATTCTTAGCATGGCAAATCTAGATTTAAGATATATATGCCTCTAACTTAGAAAAGGTTAATTTATCACTAATTAGCATCCAGTATTATTTAAGATAAATAAATAAAAGCATAAGAGAATGAAAAAGAAGGTATAAAGGAGAGTAAATATGATAGAATAAGATCATATAAAGAATAGGAAATATTTCCTTATATTACTACTTCTTAAGTAAATCTTTAAACTTAACTTGTATGCTTATGTTTGCTAGTTTTAATATGCAATAGGCTAGGTAGAATAATTATAGACTTGCTTAATTTAGTGAAACATTATATTTGCTATATTGAATTCCCTATAAAAGTTTGTTATATCTATGAAGAATGAAATATTGCATATATTATGCTTTCTTAATGACTGAATTGGTATTAGTTTGAATTAATCGACTAAAAGACGGAAAGGTAATTACAATATCGTTCAATTAGATTCTTAAGAAAAAGCCATTTCTATCATTTAAGAAGCTTATATTTGAAGTATTAGGTATTGATACACTTAAAGAAGTTAGTGCTATTTTATAAAATGCTATAAAGTTTAGTAATCAGTTAAGCTAGTTAATAGGTTAAATTTATTTGGATAACTCTATATAAAGTATAATCTACTAAGAGGAGACTCTTAATGAGAATGATTAGTTGTATATTAGAGTAACATAGTTTATAGGAAAGAAATAATAGATTGTATTAATAGTATAAGAGTAGGTTTTTACTATTTCAGCATAATCTTTAAATATTAAAATGCTCCATCAACTCTTAAATAAGGTTTAAGTCTAAGCTGAATAGTATTCTTAGAAGGATAGTCAAAAAAGTGGGGTAACTAGTTAAAGTAGTTCCTCAAGCAGTGATCAGGAGGTAGTTGAAGGTTGATTTAATGAATCTGATCAAAGTGATGAGATAGAACCTGCAGCTTTTATGCTAAATCCAGATTAATATCTTACTTATGAAGATCTAATAGCATAATAGAATGATGATCTTAAAGAAAAATAATAAATTTTACAACTTGAACAGTTTGTAGGAGTACGAGAATTTGATTCATTTGAAGAACTAGAGTTAAGATAGCTACCTGAATGATTAAATAAGACATTAAAAATGAAGCTTTACTTTTCTAGATGATGTAGAGCTATTATTGAAAACAATTGATTTGAGGTTTTTGTTATAATTGTCATCTTTCTGAATACGGTTACTTTAGCTATGGAAAATCCTACAAAAAGTGAATAAAGCGAAACCTTAAGAATTTGAGAACTGATATTTCTTATAATTTACACAGCTGAAATGATCCTAAAAATACTAGCGAAGGGATTCATTTTAAATAAAAATGCTTATTTGAGAGAAGTCTGGAATATCTTAGATTTCCTTATTGTTTTAAGTGGATTTTTAGTTGAAATGAATATTGCTGGAGTGAATTTATCCTCTTTAAGAGCTTTAAGGCTTTTAAGAGCATTAAGGCCTTTGCGTAGTATAACAATAATTGAAGGTCTTAGAATATTAATAGTCTCTTTACTTTCAGCCTTAAATTTACTGATAGATACAGTACTCATATTGTTCTTTATCTTTCTACTCTTTGCAATAGTAGCTGTTTAACTTCTTGCAGGGGAGCTTAAATTTAGATGTTACGAGAAAGATACAGGAAGTATATGGTATTAGCATGAATAAGACATATGTGGAAAATGATAATGTGAAGACGACTATTTCTGTGGTAAAGGATTAGATAATCCTAACTATGGTTTTACCAACTTTGATAACATATTTTATGCCTTATTAATGGTCTTTCAATGTATAACTCTGGAAGGCTGGACTCATATCATGATCAATACCTAAAGAGCTTTCAGTGACTTTATAATTATCTACTTTGTACTACTTGTTATCATAGGAGCTTTCTTCCTCGTTAATCTTACTCTTGCTGTTATTAAAGCTAAGTTTACTGATACTATTGGAAGATAGAGCAAAGAGATATTGAAGGAAGGGTATTTAGAATAGCTGGAAGAACTTTTAAAGAATGAAGAAAATTAAGATGTGGAAATAATAGAAAACCAATTAAACTAAATACAAGAAATGGATGCTTAGCAAGACTAGGAATAGCAAGATAAATAGTAGCAATTAAATAGTTAGAATCTGTAGGAATCCCCTAAATAGGCCAGTCCTGCTAAATCAGATGATTGTAGGAGATTATCTTAATCACCCTTCAAAGTTCAATAAGCTCCACTTTCATAACCTCGTCTAAGTGTAGCTAAAAAAAGAAGAATGTCCTTGTTTTACAAAGAGGCTTAATAAAAATAGCTTAATATGAGAAAGTCAATAACTAACACTGACGAGATCATCAAATTTGCCAAAAGAAACCCAATGATGTAAGATTTGGGATCTTGAAGGAAACCTAATATTCCTGAAACGATATAAGAAGAAAATTCTTAGGTATTAAATTAAAGCAATTAGTAATAAGATTCCTATCATGATAATATAGAAGAAATAAAGGAAAAAGACTCATAACCTAAAAGAAAATTTCATCTTCTAACCGCAAATGAACTAAAAAATTCGGAAGAAAAGCTGCATAAATCAAATCCTGCTCTTTTAAGTAAATTGCAGAATATATTTTCAGGGAGAAATAATATAATTTAGTATAACTAAACCAATACATCCAAAATTAAAATGAAATTAAGATCTCTAGAGTAAAAAGCCTTAAATAAGAAAAATATATAATAGAGTGAAAGTAGTAGCAGTAATAGTGACTCAGATAGTAAATCCCATTAATCAAATAATAGTCAAGAAGTTTAGAGCATAAAAAGAATGCCTAAATTAAGTATTCATAAGCAAAACTCTGAGGATCAAAATAGAAAAAATCCAAACTAAAGTTAAAACAAAAAAAGCAAAATATCATAGGATGCTTAAAAGCTTCCAGTTTCAAACTTTACTAATTTGTTCGATTAAGATAGAATATCGTAAACATAACCAGAGTAAGAATATGGATTTCTACCAGAGCTTAAAAGTTCTTAACTTTCAATTGAATAAGGAATGCCAATAGGAAGAAATAATTTAAAAATTAAGGCAATTATGAATTCTAGCAAAAAATACTAAAAGTTCACTCCTATATCAACAGCCTCTAATTCTCCAAAAGAACTTGATTCTAAATTTTTGAATCAGTTAGCATTAATAAAGTCTTTTAATTTTAACTAAAATAGTACAAATTCTGCATAAGCTGAACAAAATAAAAATTCTAAAATGACAAATGTTTGGTGAAAAATGGATGAAAAATAAATGGGAAACATATCAGAACTTTCTTACTTACTCGAAGAAATAAGTGCGGATGAAATGAGCACTTCAAGACCATTTTAGCATAAAACCAACTCTATCAACTAGTTAGATAATTCTTAACTGTCTTCTAAAAAGAAATCTAAAATACTAGATGCGAGTAATCTAAATGAAACTGTAGATCAATCTTAACTAATTCAAAAGTCCGTTCAAACTCTACCTAAAGAAGAAGTGGAAACAATTTAAAAAAATAAGGAATTTGGAGTGAAATTTCTTTAGATGTTTGCAAAATAAAAAAAAGTAAATTTGAGAGGTTATGAGAGCTAATATGGATTAACAGCAATCAATAAATTGATTACAGCTGTCTAAAGTGAAAAAATCAAGCAAATATTGTAAAAAATTAAAGATGATTTAGGCAAAAAAGTGAATGCCAAATTTTAAATAAAATAAGGAAATAACATTTTGGTTAATTCTATTGAAGACGTCTAAATTCAAGAGAAATAGGAATAAGTTGAAACAAATAACTAAGTTAGTAAAAGTTTTAAAAAATAAAAAAGCTACTTTAAAAAAAAAATTTCACCTTTTAGTTTTCATTAAAACACTGGTTGGAATTTCGAATACGTAGATGAAACGATAAAATAATAAGATTAAAATGAATCAAGAGATTAGATAGTGTAGTAATATTTAATCACTATATCTAAATATAGTGGTCTAACTCATAAGAGCAAACTAGAAATTTTTGATTAGTTAGTTGGTTTTTCATTTTAAGAAAAATTCAACTTAAAGTATTGGGAGGAAAGCAATAAGTGTGAATCTTCACTTTCAGATGTGTGTTAAAGATTACCAGTTTATTATATAAATTCTATTTCCTAGAATTTGTAAATGCTACATATAATAATTTGAGAAAAAAGAGGAATTTTAATGTACTGGTAAAAACTAAGATATTGAATATTTAAATGCATAAAGTCAAGCAAATTTGAAAACTTTATGCTTATATGCATTATACTGAATACTGCTGTAATGTCAATGGTTTACTATGGTATGAGCTCTAGATATTAGCATGTTATTGATAGTTCTAATTAAATGTTTACTTTTATTTTCATCTTTGAAATGGGTTTTAAGATTTTTGGATTGGGTCCAATTGGATATTTAAGAGATAAAGTAAATTGACTTGATGGGTCAGTTGTTCTGTTTAGTTTGGTGGAATTAATATTTCTAAGCAAAGGGGGAAGTGCTGTGACTGCATTTAGAGCCATAAGAGTTTTCAGAGTTTTTAGGACATTAAGAGTACTAAGAATTGCAAAGCTTTTTAAATTTATAAGTTATATGGATAGAATTATTTCAGCAATTTCAGGAAGCATCAGCAATTTTGCTTACATCGCTCTTTTATTAGTTCTATTTATTATTATTTTCGCTCTACTAGGAATGTAATTATTTGGAGGTAAATTTGACTTTGAAGAAGGAAGGCCAAGATAGCATTTCGATAACTTTTACTGGTCTTGTGTTACAGTGTTTTAAATAATGACAATGGAAAATTGAAATGAAATAATGTACTTTGCGATGAGAGGAGTACATCCACTTACAGCTTTCTATTTCGTTATTTGGATCTTCATAGGAAATTTTGTTCTATTAAACTTGTTCTTAGCTATAATGCTTGATAGGTTTAGTTAAACTCCATAATATGAAAACCTTGAAATGGAAAATGAAAATGATTTCTAATCAATGAGCAAAATAGATAGGTCAAAAAAGATATACATCCAATAACTAATTAAGATATAAAAGTAGTTAGAGAATTAAGAATCCGAATCAGATTCAGGCTCTGATGATGAAGACGAACACTCAAAAAATAAGCACAGAAAAAGGAAATAAAAAGCATTATTTTAAAACATTTAATGCTAGAGAAGTTTGCTTATTTTTTCTAAAGCAAGTTCTTTTAGAGTTTTATCCTATAAAATTTCCAATTCAAATGCCTTTGAAAATACTATTTTGATAGTAATTTTTTTGTCAACTATGAAGTTGGTTATTGATACATATTTTTGAGAATCTAATAATATTCAGTATGAGGAAGTTAGTTAAGTTATAGATTTGATTTTTACAATATTTTTTACTGTGGAAATGCTTATAAAAATAATCTCCTTAGGCTTTTATTCAGATTAAGGTTCATACTTAAGAGATAGCTGAAATTAGTTGGATTGCTTTATTGTTTTTACTAGCCTTTTAGATTAAAGCTTATCGTCAATAAATCTTCCAGTAATAAAAGTACTGAGAATACTTAGAACTTTAAGGCCTTTAAGAGTCTTAAGCCATAATATAGCAATGAAAATAGTAGTTACTGCTTTAATTGAAAGCTTGGGTGCTATATTAAATGTGGCGATTATAGTTGCTTTGGTATGATTGATGTTTGCAATTTTAGGAATAAACCTTTATAAAGGAAAGTTCTTTTATTGTACTAATTAAAAATATCTTTACCAAGATGAATGCGAATAGCATAGTTACGAATGAAAAAAGTATAGTTCTAATTTCGATAGTCTTCCAAATGCTATGATCACACTCTTTATTCTAGCAAGTCAAGAAGGATGGCCTGATTTAATGCTTATAAGTGTAGACTCAACAGGAGTAGACAAAGGCCCAATTAAAGATAATCAACCATTTTAAGCACTCTTCTATCTGCTATTTATTTTGGTAGGTAGCTATTTCTTTTTGAATGTATTCATAGCAGTGCTTTTCGATAATTTTAACTAAGCGAAAATAAAAGAAGAAACAAAAAATCCTTTTATAACTAAAGAGCAAACTAAGTGAATTGAGATGCAAAAACTTGTCATCAAATCATATTGCAAATTTGAACAAATTATGCTTCCTAAAAATAAGATTAGACTGTTCCTACATAAATTTATTAATTGGAAAGGATTCGAAATATTTATTTTAATATGTATAGTTCTTAATATGATTGAAATGGCATGCGTATATGATGGTGCAACAGAAGAGTATATTAATATTTTAGAAAAAATAAACTTGATTTTCACTTTTATTTTTGTTACTGAAGCATCTCTTAAAATAATAGCTTTAGGATTTTTTAATTATTTAAGAGATGCATGAAATAAGTTCGATTTTTTTGTAGTCATTACGAGTCTAGTGGACTTTTTAATAAGCTATGCTTTCGGTGGAAATTCGAGAAGTATGCTGAGAATTGGTCCTCAATTGGCTAGAACTATGAGAGTATTTAGAGTATCGAGGTAAATTTTCTTTCCTTTAGATTATTTCGCCTTGTTAAAAGCTTTAAGGGACTATAAACTTTGATCTAGACTTTACTGTTCTGTGTTCCATCTTTATTAAATGTGGCATCTTTACTGCTTCTTGTTTTTTTCATCTATGCTATTTTAGGTGTTTTCTTGTTTCATTCTGTTAAAAACGGAAAAGTTATAGATGACTTTACTAATTTTCATAATTTTGGTAGAGCAATGATCACATTGCTAAGAGCGTGTACAGGTGAAGAATGAAATATGATGATGTTTGATTGTTCTATTGCATTTGAAGGTGCAGATTTAATAAGCAAAATTTTCTTCACAAGTTTTGTGACGATAAGTAACTTCGTAATGCTAAACATGTTTATCATGGTTATCATAAATCTATTTGAAGAGGTAAGTCTAAATAAACAGCTAGTATCACATAAATCCTGACAATATTTTAAATGAGTGAAAAGATATGGAAAAAGAGTTTCAAAAGCATTGGTCCCAATAAACAGCAGATACTAAAGGAATTAAACTACATTCTAATAACTTAATTAGATTTTTCAAAAACCTTAAAGAACCACTTGGCTTTGATCCAAACATGAACGAAAAAGAAGTCTTAAAAAATATACTAGAAATGGAAATAAAAGCAGATGAAGACGGATATATATATTACAACTAGCTTTTGTTTTATATAATGAGAAGAGTAGTTAAGCCTAATTAGCAAGAACAGAAATTTAAGAACAAAACAATTGAGAAATTGGAAAGCAAAACACTAGGAAAGATACATAAAATAAATAAAAAAATAACCAAGCAAAAGGTTAGAAAAGTAACTATTTCATTTATATAGGACTCCGTAGTTAGTTAGGTTAATACTTAAATTATCGCTAATCCTTTCATATCTTCTATGTATATAAAAAAGACTTTTAAATACTGAAAAATCTTTGTTTAGAACAAAAAGCAACTAAGAAGTGAAAGAAACAAGAAATAATATAACCTAACAGATAATTCTGTTTAGATGAATTAAGCCTCTTTTTTTAAAAATGCTTAGATGAGACAAGCTACTTCTGAGCTGGACTTAATTACTAAAATTATTAGTAGAAAGGTAGATTTTGAAAATAATGGGAATGAAGAAAATGAGAAAAAATTAATGAACTAAAGAACTAGTATCAGTCATTTGGAAAAGTTACTAAATTCAGATAGATCTGCGGAGGAAAATAATTAGATTCTAAAATCCAATCTAAGAACTAAAATGCAGGAATAAGAAAAGGTAAAAGATGCTTTCGACAACTCTTAGTTTTCAAATGGCAAAAACTCTAATAGAAGCATATTTTAAGATACATTGATAAGTGATGATCGATAATAAGGAATGTCTGAAACTGTATAAAATAGTGGGCCGATATCATAGTAAAAGAATTTAAGTAAAGGACTGAATGAAAAGAATGATCTTTAATAACTGTGTTTAACTTGTAAATATTTATAAAATGTTTTCTATACAATAATTTAAAACTCAAAGAAGTGTATTAGCTATATTGCATAAAGACCATTTATCTCAGTATATTGAATTAAATTCATGTATTTTTTAAAGGAAAATTCAATAAATTATAAAAAAGATAACTTAAGTAGAGAGTTTAAGTATCCAAATTCAATTTAAAATCTTTAAACAGTTAATAAAATCTTTAAATTATCTTTAAGATAGTAAATAGTATGAAAAATAATACTCAAATGACATTATAATTTATAAATATCTCAAAGCGAAAATAATGTTTGTCTGAATATACTCTATAAGCAAGTAACTTTTGCATATTTAGATTTAATTAAATTTTGCTGTATGTATCTTACTCACGTATCAGCTTTATAAAAAAAAAATTTTTATTAACTTTGGTTTTAATACTCTAAGACTCGTGTCAAAATAATAAACCTTAATTATTTCGACTTAATTTATTTTATTTATAATAGATTGAATTGAAAAAACATAAAATTATAAATAAAATAATAGTTAATACTTGCATTTTTTCAGTTTTCCAAGTAATACTAAATTTATCTAGCCCTGTAGAACTAGCTTTCTTTCTCTTATTTTGTTTACTTTGCTTTTTAGATTTTAGAGATTTTGTTCTGATTTTAGGACTTCTTATTGGAAAATCTGCAATATCTTTTATTATTCTACTAACTCTTCTTAAAATGATTATCTTAGATAGAACTGTTTAACTTCTTCACTAGTTTCAAAAGGATTTTTTACTTACGATTAAGACTGCTCCACTTCTTTTTATTCTAGCTGATATTCTAAGCGTTATTAATTTGCCTTCTAGAAAGTTTCCCACTGAGCTTCCGTATTTAGATTCATTTAATTTTTCCTTTTTAAGTCTTTGTTTTTAATTTATTCAGAAAGAGTTCTAAGAATTCTAGTATATTACTCATTTTTTAATAAGGCTGAATTTTCCGCGTTTGTGATGCTTTTTTAGCTCCTTTGATTAGATGATCTTGCAGATTACAAATTTCGATCTGAGATTTATTTGAAAGAAAGAATTTATTCTTTACTTTCTTCTAAGTATTACTCAGAAATTCTCTCTTAAGACTTTATCTCATAATTCTTGTCTATTTTATCATTTCCAAACTGCTTAGCATTTTTGTTTTAAAACGAAGTATCAAAGCTTTGAAATTATAAGGTGTACTAAGATGTAGAAGCTTCAGTACTGAATGCTAATCCATTTTCATTTCTATCTCCTAAATATAAGGATTCCTTCCAATTTACCTTTTATTCCTAAAGTTGCTACTATTAAGCTTTTTTATTATCAAACGATCTTTACTCAGTGAAAGAGCTTGACCTTTAGATTTAGCAATTAAAAGACTGTTGAATAACTTATTTCTAAACAGGCTTGTTTTTATCCTTTGGAGGCTTTTTACCGAAGCATCCGCAAAACAAGCTGGCTTTAGCCTTTTTACTCATTATATGAAAATAAAAGATTTAAAATTTAAAAATAGGAAGTAAGATTCTATAACTCTATCTGCTGCTATTTTCTTTTAATGAAATTCGTTTAAATCTACATTTCTGTATGAAAAGTAAGTAATCAATTGAAAGAATAAAATTGATATCTAGACACCAACAAAATATATATAAGTATACAATCAAACAATACCTGCTTTAGATTTAGATTGGATATATTTATTAACTGATTTAGTCATTTTTTAATGGACTTGCTTGCATTTAAATAAACATTACTTTAATTTCCAGTTAAGTAAAATAAAAATGTGAATTACTTACCTTTCTATCATATTTAGAGAGAATAGAGAAGAATAAGGGTTTTTGTTTGGATGATAAGATAAATAGAATAATTAATTAAAAGTTAAACGTTACATTCAATTGTCATTGCCATTAAAGCTTATAAGTTTCCCAAGTACCATTTAGAATATTGTAAAGGTGTATATTATCATTCGAATCTAGTAGTACAATCTTCTCTTTTCCACTTAATGGAACAAAGTTTACTTATTTCCCTGTGTATTAATCTCCATGTTCTGTGATTTTCTTTCCATCAAAAATAAAAGTTTTACTCAAAAAGCATCCGAACTTTGCATTGAAAATTAGAATACTCTTAGTATTTTATAATGAAACTGCTTGAGCAGATGAACAAAAAGGAAGCTATAAACTTAGGATTTCCCACTCATCTTTCGCTATTTCGTATTTTTAAATTACATTCAATTGCTTTCCTTTCTAAATTCCACCAAATGTGTAAATAAACTTATTGTATAAATGAGCGCAGCCAAAAGCTCCAAGTGGAATTTCAATATCAGCTATTTTTTCAAATTTATTCTTCTTTAAATCGAAAACTTCATTTTCATATTGATAAGAAACTGGCTAAGCTGAATTGCTGAAACCTGATATCAGAAACATTTTGCTGATTTATAGTAAAACCACAACTCCATGATCTCTTCTTGGAAAAAGCATAGAAAACTCTTTTAATTTTTTGTTCTTTATACAACTAAATCGCTTCAAATTATCAAATCCTCCAGAAACAATTAATCAATTATCAGAAAGCTGTGATACTTTAGATCCATCAGATAAGTTAACCAAATCGAAGACGTGAAATTCATTTTTGTCTCTAAAGTTTTATAGATTTATTTATATCAAAGTGCTACTGAAAGATTTAAGAGAATATAGGTACTTAAGATCAAAAGCTTTGAAAGGGCCAGCTATTCTAGCAGGAGGTAGTGCACTTATAGATCTCTTATAACTTATTAGATTTGTTCTTTCATTTAAATGGTTGGTAATAAACTAATCTCCTAGTTGACTGGTATCATAATTAGAGCTTATCTGATACTATATTCTTTAAATATTAGATTGATATTATATTTTAGACGATGAAGTTGGAGTATTCAATTTAGAAGTTTCTTCACTAGAAATAGTTTTGATATTTTAGTAATTTTTGTTTATTAAAGAATTTAATCTATATCTTTCGTAGTGATCAGGCTCCTTACTTTCAAATTTCATCTCATTTCGTATCTCATATTAATAGAGTCTTTCAATATCACTTTAGAGGATCTAAGCTGAATATTCTTACGAATAATAAATCTAAGGATTCGTTTCTGAACAATCCAGAATGAGTTTGAAAAAATGCTAACTGTTAGCAAAGAAGTTTAGCTTATTCATGTCATTTAGTAGTTAAATCTCTTTCAACTTCTTGATTTATTTAATCTATTACTCAAAGTAGTCCAGCTTTTACTATAGCTAATCGTTTCATATTTTATAGTCTTATTCTATCTATTTTAGTCTTTCATTTTAAAGACGCTCAACTAAATCTATTAGAAACTAGGTTTGCTTGGTAATTAAGTTCTTATACTTACAGACGTTTTCTTCCAATCTTTCCTTGTTCTGCTTTGTAATTTCAAAATGATGTTGGATATACTAAGCTTTATTATCCAACTTTTCTAAGTAACTTCAACTGCTTACATTCATTTCATCTAACACATCTAAAACTTCTCTTATCTGGTGTCCACAGTGAGCTCCTTAATCAATTGAAAAGCACGTTTCGCACACGAATTTATAATCTTGGTTACAAAATAATTACTTCCAATCATAATGAACAGTGCAAAACTGATCATATTCAGTTAAATTAATAGTAAAGGGAATTTTCTCAATCTCTTGCAATAGGACTTCATTCTTCTCAATCTCCTTTAGTCTTTACTTTGCAAACTTGTTATTAAATTAAAAAGCACTTTGCTTAGATTACTTTTTTGACGAAGCATCCTTCATTTACAAGCATTGCTTGCATTTTCCTGCTTCACTAGTTTCTTACTAATTAAAACAATTTAGGCAGATAAAGTTATTACAAGAGCATTAGTTGAAAGATGTATTTTCTTCTATTAATGCTTTACAAAAAGAGCATAATCTATTATTTTCCATTTTATTCTCTTTTTAACTATTTTAATTTCCTTACTTTCTCCCTTTTTACTTATTTTATCATATAATGCTTATACCAAACACTCCGAGTGTAAAATATAAGGAAGCTAGATTCTAAACCCCTTTTAATACTCTAAAAGATCTTTTATTAGTTAATTAGGTTAGTAACAAAATCTAAAAAAGAGAGAGTTATTAAGCATGAAATGAAATAGCTTCAGAATACAATTATATAAATCTATAAGCTTGCTTAATAAAATGCTATTAAATAGACTCTTGTAAATTAAAGTACCTAGATTCATTACAGTTGTAATCAACTATAAACTTAGATACTAAATTTGGGAATTTTAGTAAAATCTTTAGTGAACCTTGAGAGATTTCAATCCCTATTCCATAAACCTAGATTATTAGGAGGTTTAGTAAAAATGGTAGTGCTTTATCCTTAAATATTAAATTAATTTAGTCAAAAATGAATCTATATAGTTAAGCACTTATATAAATCACAATATGCTATAACATTTTATACTTTATCATTAGAACTAAATTCCAGCAAAATACTTAAACTATTTAATAATAGGTAACTGTATTAATAATATAATACATTTAATTTATATTCCTTAATCAAAGTATTTAAAGCTTATAAACATAATTCTAGTTAGCACTTTATGTAGCTAACTAGTAGATATTTATTTATAAAGATTATTTATTTAGATATAATAAATTAATGAACCTGCTAATATATCTTATGGAAGAATGTATATCATCTTATTTTTATCTAAGCTTTATTATAATAAGCAATGCTTTCTAGTCTTACTAGTTTCCATTTTCTCTATGCTAGCACTAAGTCACTTAATTGTTGATATTCTAAACTAAAAATTTTCTTTTTTATTTAATTTATTAGTATCTACTTAATAGCTTTACCTTAAAATGGTTTCTATACTTAAATTTTCCAAAATGAAATGAGAATAAAAGCTATTCTAATAAATATTACCCTAGACATTGATTTATAATATCTAGTAATGTTAACATAACAAAATAGCCATATTATTATTAACTTTGCTTGCTTTAAATGTAAAGATTAAATAAGCTTAGCTTATTATTTTACTTATAGCTTTATATTAAGAAAATATAAAGATCTAACTCAATATTAAACATATAGTTTTATAATTTATTTAGCTAGTAAAAGTGTAATAATCATGCAAAATAATTATTGGCTATGGTGAAAATTATGATGATAATAGTATATCTGACTAAAATTGAAATTATAAGAAGATAGAAAGATAAAAAGTCAAATTATAAGATATTAAAGCTAGTTAGTATTAAAGTGCATAATGAAGATTATCAAATAACTTTATTTAAATTGTTAACTTAAAAGACTGTTTTAGTTATATCTATTGATACTTTAATTATAAAAAGCTCAATTATAATTTCATTCTTCAGTATCGCAATTAAGCTACCCCTCTAAAATATTAATAAGCATATACCTTTATTTAATTTATTATTATCACCAAATATAATAAACATTAAGGTTAGGATATTTTATTTAATATCTATAATTTTAGAAATTATTTAAATATGCTTTCTCTTTGGAAATAGAATTATAAAGTAAAATAATTAATGTATACGTTAAAAATTATACCCTCTTAATAAATTACCTTTAATACTTTTTTATAAATAGAATAACTCCCCTAGTAATTGAGAAAAATTGGATATGCCTAAATATATTTGGAATTTGAAAACTAAATAAGTGATTGATGGAATAAATTTGGTTTTTAGCAAGTAAAATTATAAAAAAGTAAGAAATTAGATAATTGATATATAACTCTAATATAAGTTGCTTGCTAAGAAAGTAAAATATATTAAAAATAAACTAGATACTAATCAGTGGCTTTTAGGATTGCTATTATTATTATTGATCTTTAATTATTGCAAATTAGAGTTTATGTCTGAATTTCCCTTATGAACAGAAAACTATTCTTTGGAAATCATAAACTAGAAAATAATTGCTGCATGTTAATATTGAATAATGTAATATCGATTTTTCTATAATTCTGACAAACTATTATGCTCATACTAGAAGCAAATAGTTTGGTATGTTTAATTTATAAAATAAACTTAAAAAGGCTTTTATAGTTAAGAAATTTAAGTTTATCTCAAAATAATTCATCTTCTTCATCATCGCTTTCATCTTCATTGGTTATCTGATATTAAAATTTACCTACTTTGCTAACTCAGCATTCATTCTTTCAAACTATTCCTTTTCTTTTTCGTATTGAGCTTTTTTATCAGGAAAATGATACAACAATATTTCTTCATAAATCAAATCTTTCAAATCGTTTCCTGTCAAAAGTGCTCCTTCAAAGTCAAAATCAAATCTGCTTACTGGGCTAGTGGTTGGCTAGATATTATAAAAGTTACTTCATCTTCAGGGAAATGAAGACTCTATAGGTAGGGATGCTCTAGAGCTTCTTCAACTGTAATTCTCTTGTTAGGATCAAATATCAGCATTTTCTTTAATAAATCAAGGGCTAAAGGATTAGCTCCTGGATACATTTTGGCAAAATTACGACCTGGTCTTTTTCCAAAAGTTCTAACAAAGTCTCTTGATCTTGGTCTAGGAATTTATTAGATTTCCTCTTCTGAAGGAGTTCCAATTATATTAAGAATAAGTTCCAACTGATGTTGAGTATCTTTACCTGGGAAAAGTGGCTTTCTTCCTAACAATTCAGCAAGAATACATCCAATAGACCAAACATCAATACTTGTAGAATATTTTTTGTAACTTAATAAAACTTCAGGAGCTCTATACCATCTAGTAGCTACGTAATCTGTCATTGCAGTTGCTTTAAACTTTAAATTAGGAATATCAGCTCTTGCAAGACCAAAGTCACAAATTTTAAGGTCACAATTTCCATTTACCAATAGATTTCTTGGTTTCTGAATTAAATACTTACAAGATCTCTATGAAGTATGCAAGCAGAGTGCATGTATTTGCAACCTCTTAATACTTAGTAGATAAAAAACTGAACATGTTCATCTGTCAGTTCCTAATCAGATTTAATAATAGTGGTTAAGTCAGTTTCCATAAGCTCGCAAACTAAATATAAATCATTGAATTCCGTTCTGCTCAAAGGTAATTAGATTGTTTTATTTTATATAATATTTTCATGCTAAAGCAACCTAAGAATTTTAAGTTCTCTTAGAGTTCGCTTTGTGAAGATAGCATGCTCAAATGCTCTTTCTATTTTCTTTATAGCTGCTTTTTCTCCTAGCACATGATCCATAGCTTCACAAACTAAGCCATAAGCTCCGGTTCCGACTGGATTAAGAATTTCATATCTTTTATCAACATCGAAAGGAGTTCCTAAAACCATGTAAGTTTTAGTCTCAAGCGATGAAGGACCATTAGTCAGACTTTTAGAAAGCGAACGATCTTTTTCAGCCATTTTACAATATTGTTTAAGCAAAAGTAAATTTAGATGCTATTATTCATCTTTAAAATATATTTAAACTATTTAATTACAACTATTGCCTCTACCATTTACCTCCTCTTTTCTTCCTCACTTTCTCATCAACTATATTCACTCACATGTTACAACTGATATATCAATGTTAATACTACTTTGGTCTAGATGTCAAATATATGCAGTATAATGAAGTTAATTAATCTGCATTATAGACTGGAACAAAATTAAGCTTTCATTTTTAATTATTCATTTTCTTTTAAATCTTTCCTTTTTAATACTTCCCATTATAATGCTTACTATAAATTTTAAGTATCGTCAAACTATAAATCTATACACCTTGTTTATTAGTAGCAAGTATAATTAATAAGGAATGAAGAATGTAATAAAAGAGGTTAAATAATAGGAAGGATGAGTATAGTGGTAAAGGAAAGAAATTGAGGTATATAAGGTATATAAGGAATATAAGATATATAAGGTATTTAAGGTATTTAAGGTATATAAGGTATATAAGTTATATAAGGTATTTAAGGTATATAAGGTATATAAGGTATATAAGGAATATAAGATATATAAGGTATTTAAGGAATATAAGATATATAAGGTATTTAAGGTATTTAAGGTATATAAGGTATATAAGTTATATAAGGTATTTAAGGTATATAAGGTATATAAGGTATTTAAGGAATTTAATATTAAAGTAGAAATACTTGTCTTTAAAAATTTATTACTTATTTTAATTCCCTGATTATATGCTTTAAAAGATCGAATATTGACAAAATATGACCAAAGCTCAGAAGCAGGGTAAAGCTTTTTTACCTCCTTTCTGAGCGGAAGACATTCTAAATCTGGAAAATGAACTTGATAATGGTTGCAGTTTGAATATTGTAAGTGCTCTTGTGAAACTTTATATCTAAGCTATTGAATATTTTGAATTCATTGGAGATTCTTCCTATATTTCTTATTAAGAAAGAATGTAAAATATGCTTACTAGGCCTGATATTTTGAAATTAATGACATTGCATACTGATAAAGCCAATAAAATTAATCCAAACGAGTTCACCAAAAAAGTGGACAAAAAGCATACCAATAAAAATGCTTACTCTTTTAACTTAAAAGCACATTTATCTAAGACATAATAAGAAACTGAATAAGATAAAAGAATTAAGTAAATGCTTGAAAAAGCTGAAAGAAATAAATATAAAAGATAGGTTTTGCTCAAGTTGCACTACTAGTAGTAAGAATCTAATGAAGCTAGTGTGGCTTAAAAAATTAAAGATTTAATTTCATAGCACCAAGAACTTCATTAGCAATCTTACTAAGCACTTATCTAAGATTTAGAGCAATAAGATAAATCTTGGAGAAGTAATTTCCAAAAAAGAAAGCAAACCAGAAGTTTGTCTAGATTTTCAGTTAGAAAATCGAGGAACAATTTGTAATTTTAGAAGACTAACAGATCTAAAGAAAATGACGTTTAGGATCTTCAGTAATCAATAAATTAATAGTCATGTGATATTTCTTTTGACTCTTCCAATATCTTTAATAATTCCTTCTTTACTTTAGAATAAGTTTAGTCTGCAAGATAAATATCCATCGATTCCGAAAATTTTTCTCCAAGATATTCTCATTAGTAACAAAACTTATTTCAAAATTCATCGAAATAAGATCTTTTAATGAAGTAAAATAGATAAAAAAGAAAATGCAGAAACAACGTAATACATTTGAGCGTAGGATCAGAAGCAGATATTTCAGGAGGATTTTGCTTCCAAGTAAACAAAAAGGAACTTGATAAGCAAATCTAATAACTTATGGAGTCCTGGATAGAACAAAAGATGCAGAAAATAAACGAAGTTATAAATAAGTATGACAAATAAATAAAAGAGTATGAAATGTAAAAAAAACCAAACAGTCGTAACTTTTTAAATATAGAAAATGATTTGATTTTAAAAGTAATTTAGCATATGAAAATTTCTTAGGAAAACGAAGTATAAAAAATAAAGAATGAAATGGACGAACAGATGAAGAAACAACTTCAAGAACTGAAGAATAAGTTTTATGAAGATTTACTTTGAGATAGCTCTTTAAGGTATAACAGTTTAATATAATATTTGAATAAGTTACTACTTTAATAAAAGCTAATAAAATACATCCTTTATAAAGTTACTATAGCAATCTTTCAAAAAGTAACCATAGCTTACTTCTTATATCTTCTAAAAGTTCGCATCTGTAATAATTAGCGATAAGTTATAATTTAAAGATATTATTATAAGAAATTACTTCCAAAGTAAAGTATAAAAGTAGATTATACAAATAGCTGTATTTTAATAGTGAATCATTATTAAAATCAAGTTATTAATTGTTTAATTTATATATTTAACTGTCTTTTTATCCACTATCTTTCAGTCATTTTTCGTTTTGCTCCTCTGTTAGAAAATTTAAAAAAATCTTCAGAATAGAAAACTTAAAATCTATAATTTCTAAACTTATTGGTTTGTTAATATAATTAAGTTTAAAGTATAAGTACTATATCTTGGTATTATAATAGAAAAGAGGAAATAACATTAATTGTATTAAATTTAGAGAAATAGCTATTAAATTAAAAGGAAATAACTATTTATTTACATAATTAATAAATCACTAGCATTATGTCTATAGAGCAATTACTATTAATATTGTCACTATTAAGAACCCATCAAAAGGTATCCTTTATTACATCTTTAATTTATAAAAATAGATGATTAAGTAATAAGAGAATGAATTATGATTAATATCTATATTAAGTCTTTGAAAAAATTAATTAAGTAGTATTTACTTCGTAAGCAACTGATAAAATTGCAAAGATTCTATAAATATTAGTATTTTCATACCTTTTAATAATTTAGTAATTTAATTTAAACTAAATAAGAAGTTTAAATTATTGCAAAGAGATAAAGAAATATCTTATACTTAAAGTATTAATCATACTATGTCTTATATGTAAGGAAGATTAAGAGGTCTTCATAAGAATAAGCATATTTATTAATTTTTATATAATAAAGAAAATTATAAGTAGATAAAATTATTAAAACTGGCTTTTATTTATTGGTAATAGTAATTACTTAAATTAGCATTGACTAGCATTTAAGTACTTTTGAAAACTTATATCATTAAAATTCTTATTATATTATTATAAATATCTCCCTAATTTTATAATTCTATGATTATAGTAGAACATTAGTCTAAAATTTTAACCCATATTACAGTGAAATTTATTTTTGTTTAATTTCAAAGAAACAAAGCAAGTTAAAATGGGAAAATATGAATACTAAGTATCATAAGAAGAGTAAAAGTTCCTATAAGATGTCATATAACCTTAAATTATGACTTAAAATGCTTCATTATTACATTAAACAAAATATAATAAAATATTTATTCTATTTAGGTTTTTATTTTAAATCATGTCATTATTAATACATAATTAAGTTGCTTAAAATAGCTTAGCTTCTAAAAAGTATTACTGCGTATTATTACAAAGCAGTGAATGTACATAAATAGTTTCCATTCAAAAATAGTATAACCAGAAAGCTTTTTAGGCTAATATTAGAGTATACTATTTAGATTTTAAAATATTCCTAGGCTTTAATAGCATTCTTATATTTAGAAAATAGAATATTATATTATAATCTGAAGCAAAAGATATGGCGAATGGATAATTATTTTATCCCTCAAATAAAATTCTTCTATAAATAACAGAAAATGAATATTAAGAGTGAGTATGTAAGAAATATTATATTTACATATAAGTATAAATAGTTTTTATTATCTAAATTAAATAAATCAATTGCTATACATGGTCTAAATTTAAAGCCTCTAATTAGTTTTTAATAGAAACTATTATATACAACTAAAACTATTTATAACTTTTGCATTTTACAAGCAAATATTTTTTCATCTAATACTGGTTATTTTATAATAAGCAAGTCAATAAACTCGTTTTATTAAAAGTTTCAGATTCAAAGACATTAAACTATCAAAAAAATAATTAATTGAAAGGGATTTTTTGCTTATTATTTGCAAAATTAATTAAAATAATAGTTTATATCTATTTAAAATGGAAGATATTTAAAAGTATCTAGAGTTAGTTTTTCGATAACATAATTATTCAAAAAGTATTTTGAATAGTTTAGATCTTAATTTACATATAATCTGCTATTATCAATAAACTTAGCTTATATAACTAATTAATTATAGAAGCCATTAATCTTTAGTGGAAATCAGATAATTATAAACTCTTTGCTGGATAATATAGCCTAGCTTTTTAAATAATATCCTCATTTATAAAAATGGCAATAATAGAGAAAAATTATTTAGGGCATCTTTTATAAATAATAAAAAGCTAAATTTTCTTAACTTTAGTAACAGTATTTATCCTAATATTATATATACTAACTTTAAATAACTTATCAAATATACTTTATTTTAATTTAAATCTAATAGCAACTTTTATTTTTCATTATAATGCTAAAGTTTAAATTAGCCTACTTATAATTGAAAAGGTAATATTGATAATAACTTTGCTTAAATTTAGTATGGTTATTTAACTATAATGGTATTTTAATCTTTGGAGTACTGTAAAATAGAATAATAAATTAAATTCTTAATAAAAGTATAGAATTAGAAAAATAAATGATATTTAAGGAAAGTTAATAAGAATTAAGTTTAGTTTGATTATATGCAAATACTTATTAACAGAAACTATTTAAAATAGATGATGTTATATAAATTAAATAAAATAAACTAATTAAATAGTTTCTTAAAGAAAAATTTTATCTTAATTGCTTGTGATGATAATAGCTTAAGCATGATTTAAATTTAATTTCACAATTTTGCTTTTTTATTTTTAACGATGAAAGTAATTTAACAGTAAATTAAGAAATTAAAAATGATAAATAAAATAAAGAATTAAAATTTAATATATGAGCATTTCTAAAGCCAAATTTAATCTATAGCATAATTTTTTTACTCAATAAACCTAAATTTGTTAAAATAAAGAACTAAAAATTTGATAAATATGAAAAAAAGGAAAAATATCATAATCTTTCTATAATGTGAAATAAAAAAAAGAAGTTAAGCAATTATATTGATGTAAACTCTTTTCCATGCTTTAAAATTAAGCCAGGGAATTGAATTTTTTTAATCAAGTAAAGAGAAAGATTTAAGATTTATATATTCTAACAAGTTCTAAAATTTTACTTTCTAATTTTTTTAGTATTTTCGAACATTTTTTATTCAAAAAAATTTATAAAAATTATTCATTTTTCATACTGGAATTTTTCAAAACTTTCATACTTTACAATCTATAAAAGTATGTGACATCATAATTATTTTTTTATTTTTGGTTTTGCCATATTTAATTTAATCTGGTATTTTGTTGATTTCCTATTTATAAAATATCTAATAAAATTTTTCATTCTATGACTATTTAACCTGGATTGTTTTAAATAATTTGAGTTTAATTTTGAGAATTTGTATAGATTTCTAAATTTAATTAAAATAGCGTAAATCTTTTTTAAATATTTCTATTTTACTTATATTTCAAGTACTTTTTTACATTTATAGCTTAAATAAACTTAAATTTTATTTTAAAATTTTGATACTTTGATAATCTTTAAATATTTTAGCATTAATTCAAATTAAACTTTGTTTATGCAAGCTGCTTGTTTTAATAGACACAAAATCTATTTTTACATAGTTGGAATCAGTTTAAACTTTTTTCACTACATTTGGGAATGAAGTAATTAAAAAGTTATATTAATGAACAATATTTAATGTTCGTTGAAAATCAATTGAATGTTTTAGATGCTTATCTTTTAAATATCTCCATGAAGCTTAATAAATTAATTAAATAAATTCTTTTTTATATTATTTCTATCAATCAAATCTATTTTACTTCTTTCTTAAAAAGAAAAAATTTTGAATCTAATATCTTAGATAATCTTTAGTTGTTTAAATGATTCTTATTTTTTAATTATTAAGTTTTAATTAGATTTCATATGCTTATCCATAAATTAAATAAAGCACAATAAATAACTATAAATCCTTTAAAAGAAATAGATTTACTTTTTTTAATTTTATTAGTACTAAAATCTATAATTTTTTCTTAGTTACTATTTTCATTTTATCATTTTATTTTTTCCTAAAAATTCATAATATTTATTTGTCTACATTGGATATTATTTAACTTCCATTTATAGATTATCTCAGTATTGATTATATTTTGTTAACATTATCTTCTTCTGTTGTATGCTTAAACAATTACAAAATAGTATTTTTAGAGAAAGTTACTATGTATCTGATTGATTATTAGCATATTATATTTCTAAATGTAAAATAAAATGCTTTAATTTATTTAGTTCTTTAACCCTTCAATTTATAATAAAGATTGTAAAATTTACCTAAAGTCTTTATTAAATTATCTAAATGCTTTGAACAAAGTGCGGCGTATCAAATTTTCATCAGATTGATCTGTGTAATTAATAAAAAATATCTATAGCAACAACTAAATTAAATGTATTTAGTTTAGTATGTTAAATATGCAAATTCCTTCTTCAATTTTTACTAAATTATTAATAAAGCAATAATAAAATAAATTGAAGCTAGCTACACTTAGATGACTCTTTATTTGCAATAGTTATCATTTTTGATAAAAAAGATTAATCATTATTTAGAAGATTCTGCTATAAAAATTGTAGTATTAAGTACTTGTGAATAAATTTGCTTTATAAACCATTAGTTTAGCTTAAATACAATTAGCTCTAAAAATCCAGATTCTGAATATCAAGTAAATCCAAAACATTTCCTCATAGACAAAATGATATTAATGCATACATATAGTGGTTAGTTGATTTTGTTAAGTTAATAATAATTAATAAGGCTAAAATAACTATATTTAATAATAGTATTGAATATCTATTTTGTTAGTTGCTACTAAAGAGCTTAATTTTTATTAGAAAATTATTAAAGAAAATTCAAAACAATTGTTGAGATCTGCTATGATCGTCTTTTTTAAGAATTTTATTCTCTTCCTAAAGCTCACTTATAATTCTCTGAAAATAGGATACTGTTTAATGATGTTCACTCCTTCATTTTTCCGCAATTTTATCCTATGCTTTCAATATTTCAAAAGTTTTGTCTTCTGCGGCTCTTATTTTGTCTTGAGCATCTTGTAATTCAGCATGCAGACTTTATATTTTAAAATTATAGCTTTCTATATTACCTTGCGATTTCAACATATTAGATTATTGGACTTGTTAAATTTGAATAGCTAGGGACTCTTTCTCTCTTACATTTTACTCAGCCTTAAAGCTTAACATTCTATTTTCCTCCTCTAATTTCACAATAACCAATTTTTGCTTTTCAACAGATGTCTATAAATCTGAAGTGGATTGATTTGCAGCTTTAAGTCTTTGCTCAAGTTCTGATTTATATGAATCAATTTTGAATGTCTAATCTTCTTAGATTCTCTTTTCACTTATTCTTACTTCTTCTAATTCTTTAATCTTTTTTTCATAATCGTCTAACTTTTGTTGTATCATTTATCTCTCTTCTTTTAATAAATTCTAACTTCTTTAAAGATCACTTTTTAGTGTATTTGTCTCACGTGCCATTTTATCATGCTTTATTTCTAATTCTGTCATTTTCTACTGAATTTCGTAATTTTCTTGTTCTCTTTGTTATAGTTGAAGTCTATGTTTTTATCTTATATTTTCTAGAAATGAATCATTTCTTTCTCTACTTTGATTCTAATTTTCCCTGACTTATTATTACAATTTTTCAATTTAACTTAAGAATTTTTATTCCTTCAAGGCTAGCTTTTCTTTTTCAGTTTTGCTTTCCTCCATTTATTTTTTAGCTTCCTTTATTAAATTTTGAGTTTGCTCTTCTCTGTTTTGGAAGGTTGTTATATCCCGTTCATATTTTTCCATAATACGTACCATGTTATCACAATCTGTTCTAAGTGCGTCGAGCTCTCGTTTTAGCTAAGAACATCTTTCTCTTGCCTCCAATAGATCCCTTTCTTACATTAATCCTTTGTCCACTAATTCTCGTTCTCTTGCTTGAAATTAGTTAAGTTCCTTTTCTAAAATTTCAATTTCCTCCTTCTTTCTTCTTTCCATTTCTTCATAAGATCTTTTAAAATATTCAGCTTGTTTTCTAACAATTTAAAACTCACTACTAAGCTTTTGATTTTCTAATTTTAATTGGTCTCTTTCTTTTTAAGTAAGGGCTTCATTTTCATGTAATTGTTTTAATTTATCCTCACATATATTTTTATGTTATCTTAGTTTTTCAGCAATTTCTTTGAATTTAAGAAGTTCTTATTGTACTATATAAAAGTTATTTCCATTCTTTTCGTTCTCTTCTGCTTTTTATTATGCGAATTCTTCCAGCTCCTAATTTCTTTATTTAAGAATTTCATTTTATTGGAATAATAAGTCATTTTCGTTGGTTAAAAGTTAAATTCTTTCTTCGTACTCTTGTCTTTCATCTTCATTTAGCATAGCTGAAAATGGTCTCCCTTCGTTAACAGTTTAGTTAGCTACTCTTTTCATATCATTTCATCTTTTTTCCATTTCTGCTCTAATATCATCATTTTCTTTTATTATTCTTTAAGCATCTTAGATTGTTTCATCTTTTGCTTTCTTAGCAAAATATAACTCATCCTCTAGTTCTTTTATTCTATTTTCATAAGCCATGCTTAATGGACTTAGTCTAATGGCATTTACAGCCCAAGGAGGCAGTCCTTAATCTAAATCAGAGATAGGCATGACATCAGTACCCAAAGCAGTTTAAGCTTTTTAGAGTTCTAAAGTTAATTTTCTAACTAAAGTAAAAAATTACTATGTTCCTACTAAATCTGAACTTCTCTATTTTTGGCAGCATTTGCTTCGTTTTACAGGTAGTCTTTTAATTAAGGATCTTCATTGAACTACCTATAAGTTTAATCCCTTTTAAACTAGTAATCATATACACTATGTGCTGGACTTTATGAGATTGTGCTTCTATCCATCTAAATTACGCTTTATTCTTTTTTATATGCACTTCTTTCTTATTAAGGTCCGGACATTTAAATATAAATTTAAAACTATAAAATAAATTTAGCTTTCTGTGTAAGACATAAATTAGAAGATTCATTATTTAGCGTTTAATTACAGAACTAATAATTTAAAAGCCATAAATTTCAAAAAAATTATAATTCAATTAATAGCATTTGGGAAAAGTTCTATATCTTGAGACTTTGGAGCAAAATACGAATTACATTCTTAGCTTTTCTCTTCCAATGCTTGATCTTCTTATTCATAATCCTTAGGCTTGAATTTATAGCTCCATTTGTAGACAGTTTATAATTCAATTCCATAATAAATAGCCACTTATTTACAGGCATCAGTTCTACTATCATGTTCAGCCAGTAATTGTTTTAGATACTCTTCAGCTATTTTTTTCTTGTTCTTAGGAAGGAATTTTCTTATCTTCTTAATTTACTTGCATTTCACTTACTATACCCATCTTCTAAGTGTAGCAACACTGATTCCATACTGAGAAGCAACGTGGGTAGTGTTTCGAGTTGTGAGATATAAATCAACTGCTTGTTTCTTGTAAAGAATGGGCTGATCTCTTTCAAGTAAGCATTAATTTTCATTTTCACATGGCTATGGGCAAGAAAGAGTTTCAATTTTGTCTTAAATAAGTCCTTGTAGCTTGTACTTATAATTAGCTAATATACTCTCATAAGAGTCCAGCATTTCATGCAGATTAAGCAAAGCTTGCTTCATAGCGTTCATAGATTGTTATTTAGATAGGTAATCCTCTTTCATTATGAATATATCTTTAATTTCCGTTCCTAAATTTTCCAATCAAATACATTATCATACTAAAGGTTCGTTTTAATGTTATAACCATATGAATTTAATATCTGTTTTTATTCTTTAATCTTCGTTTCGTATACTTTTTATACTGTTTGACTAACCGTTTAACTTACTTCAATAGAATTTATGCTACAGATATAAAAAATTTATACTTAAATGGGAAAATTGTAAATTAGTAATATTGAAAGCATTACAGAACATTGCTTTCTTATTCCTTTTTATTCAGAAAGTGTTTTTTTTATTATTTTTAAGTAATATCTACTATTTTTAATACTATAAGCACTAAAGGAAATCTGCCTTATAATTATATTTCTAAACCTACTCTTTGCAATATTATATCTATTACTAAACATCTACTGTGATGCAGTAGATGCCAATTAACTTAAATGAAATAAATTAGATGCAAGGCATTTTATTATAGTTATACTGCTTAAAATATAATAAAATCTAAATTCTGTTTATTAAATCTGTAATAGGATACTTCTTAACTTAAGCATTTAAAAACCTAGATTAGCAAGCAGGATGTGCATTAGCTGCTAGTATTAAGAGGTTTAGTATAATAGAATGTATTAGTAGATAGCACTATTTAATAATTACTTCCCTGATATTAATTAGATTGCTTACCTAGATCTTACTTACATTTGATTACTAGACTGTTTAATAAAGTTATTGGATTTTATTGAGCTGTTTAGTAAATGATTAGAGAACAAATATTTAGGCTATAATAAATAAGTTTTCTGAAAGGTAATCAATATTAGTTTATCTATTAATAAAGGAATATAATAATATAAACTAAATTATAGCATTATCATCCCTCTAGACTTTAGTTAGTATAAGTAAAAGTGATAGATTTAAGTTAAGTACTTTCAATTAATTATTTTATTACACTTTTAATTAGATAATTTACAGTTACTCAACTACTCAGATTGCTTGATACTTTCTTAAATATTACAAAATACTTATGATAAGCTAGTCAAAAGTTAACTTAATTATCATAAATGCTGTCTTATAAAGTCTTTCTTTTTTATCTTTAGTTATATATTTATAAATAATAATATAAACCTGCTAGATATTAGAGACTATCAGCAAGGACAAAGTGATTATAAACTAATAAAATAAGTATATTTATTAGAGTAATAGCTTAATTAATGTAATGATGGATTATATACTTATAGTATAAGTATTGAAGCATACATTTAATATATTAAAGCAAAAAAACAAATTTAGCTATAAAAGATTGAATATTATAAGAACACCTTAACTGATGCTTCTATATAATATAAGCTATTAAAATATTTATAATGCTTCTATATCTTTTTAAATTATAAAGGAAGCTAATAATATATTTAAATCACTTAAAAAGAAAATTAAAAAAATGTTAAATAGAAACAGCAATAAAAGGTTGAATAAAGGCTATTAAAATAAACTTATTTAAGAAATAAATATTTATAAATAGTAAAGAATTACTATTAAGTATAGAAATAGTAAAATAAAGAGAATAAAGATAGCTAAACAAGTTAGAGATAATTGGATATTGAGCAATAGAATAGTTAAATGTTTGAATATTTAGCAGAGTTTAATAGTTACATTTAATCTTAGTATACGTTTGCATGTTTATTAATTAATCAAAATATAATATACATTTAAAAGCAGATGGTTGAGACTGAAGTTAAAACACTCAGATTTGTTTGCATTTCTGATACTCATAATCTGCATAAAAGTTTAAATCCGTTACCTTAGGGAGATATTTTAATTCATTCAGGAGATATTGGATATAATAGAGGTGAATTAGCTGAATATGAATCTTTTTGTAACTGATTGAAATAGCAAAATTTCAAGTATAAAATAGTGATTGCAGGAAATCATGATATAAGTTTAGATAAGTCAAAGTTTAAAGAAAAATTTAAGGAATTTGATCATACTAGACCGTTTGATACTGATTAACTAGAATAAATGCTTAAAGAGTGTTGTATTTATCTGAAGAATGAAACTGTAGAAATAGAGGGAATTAAAATATGAGGGTCTCCTATTTCTTGCATGAAATCTTAAGAAGATAAAGTTTCAAAATGAGGATGATAACTTCCTAGAGATTAAATTATTGATGAGCATTGAAGATAAATTCCACAAGACATTGATATTTTGATAACACACGGTCCACCTTATGGCATTTTGGATAGGAATATTTTTGGAACTATATCAGGTGATTAAGACTTATTAAATCATGTAAAAAGAGTTAAACCTAAAATACATATTTTTGGACATATTCATGAAGCTCATGGAAGTTATTAATAAGATAGAACATTATTTATAAATGCAAGTAGCGTGGACAAATTTAATAACTCCTATTGAAATTTTGCCAAAAATTACATTTTATCGTATTTTACGAAAGAACCTAAAGTGAATAGAATATTTGAGCCAATTGTATTTGACTATAAAATTAGCGGGCAAAATAACCAGCAAATTGAACTTATAAATTAACTTCCAAATTCTTAAATATTAGAAGAATCTTTATAATCTTATCTTTAAGGTTAAGTATCTAATTTCTATAATTCTTTACTTAAATAACATAAATACTGCGAAAAAGACACATCAAATACTTATATCTTTATTTAGTATAATTATATTTAAAATGTTAAGAGTGGAGATCAATTAAGTTACATAATATATCTAGTTAGATAGGAATCTATCATAGCACTTTTCTTTAATTTAGTACTAAAAAGAGTTTAAACTATTTAAGCTTACTCTAACGAAAGTGAGAGTTTTAATATAAATATGATAATTTATTTAAATTTAGCTAAATAATCTTTAAATATATATATAGATATTACTACTTTTAATGCAAAATAGTTTATCTAGATATTCATTAGTAAACAAGAAGTTAAGTTTTAACAATTTAGAGTTTATAAAAAACTTTAAAATCAATTTTATTATCATTTGCTCAAACTTAAAAACTTACTGCTTTTTTAGAGTTTTTTACACTAATCTTTAAGATTTTTATTTTGAAGAAACTAAATGTTAGTTACAAAGTTATGATTAATAAATATCCTTGTGTTCTTTAATTCAATTTAGCAAACTAAATAATGGTTATTTTTCTTAATATGCTTACGAATGAATAATTAACTTAAATTAAAGATACTATTCTTTTAGTTCTATAACTTGTGCTAAATATCATAAATAATAAACCTTAAAATGCTAGCGAGGTAGTTAAGAAGGTTTTGCTAAAATTTACTTTTGAAAGATTCATCTTGATTATATGGTAAATTTGATGATTAAATATAACTAAATAAGTAGACTTAAAAGCTCTGATATAAATTACCGGTAATAATTGAATTATTACGTTTTCAACTTCATAATTACTTATATTTTTTAATATTTCTATGCTAATAACTACTTATTTAATAGTTTTGCTCATTAAAGTATGTTATTTAAATTAAAATTTAGTTGGATTAAAATCAGGTTATATAATAAAAAAATAATTCCTAATTTACTAAAAATTTAAATTATTTAAAAGTAATTTTTGGTTATAAGTAGTTAGAGGTTTAAAAATGCTAAAAGTAATTCCTCTTATATATACGTAAATATGAAATAAGCATCCTGCTACTGATATATTATCACTAATATAAATAATTCCTTTATATAAATATCTGATTTTGATCTAATATATTCTAATAAATAGAGATTAAAAGTATTAATATAAGTGCTTAAAGTAAATGAAGCTATTAAGAAGGGAAATATTTGTATGTAAGAAATATTATAGTTATATTATATGCTCCAATTATTTTAATATATCTAATGCTAAATGCTTAGTATAATCAAACAAGTAATAATAGCTCCATCATTTTAATTTAGATTTGGTGTATTTATTATTAAAACTGTATTAAGTATCTATTTAAAGTGTATTAGGAAAACAATAATATAGAAGATATAAAAGTTATATTGACTTAATATTAGCTATAATAGGATTTATTAAATAGTAGCTATTAGAATGCTTACTTCTAAGTGATCAAATAGTATATAATTATTGAATAAGCTAAAATAATAAATTTTCTATAGGAATATTAAGATTAAGAAATATAATATTCGCCATAAAAAGCACAATGGTCGGAAGCTTCTAAATCCTCTGATTCTGATTTTCCTACCACACGAGTAACTCCTTTGCAAGTCCATTCTTTACTTGTAAGAATTCGATCAATTCGTTTACTAGGATCATTAGATGGAAATGTAGGTTATCCTGTACTTTCAGCCCAATCAGTAAGATTACCTCTTTCTCCTTCATAATCTTTTTTTCCGGTAAGAAAATCCATGCCATCTTCTATATCACAGTTCCAATCAGCAACGACTACATAAGGGTATCTGTAAGTTTTGACAATAAAATCCCATATTCTCTTTGCTTATGGTAATTAATTTTAAGAAACATATGAAACATGCGTAACGTAAAAGTTAAAGATTTATTAGGGGTGCGATATAACGGAACAAATTACCCCTCTAATATTAGGATCTTCTTAAGAACTTCCAATTAAAACATGATCCGTATAAGTAATTGGATATTTACTAAATATTCCAACACCTTCCATTACATCAGCAGAATAAACCATATTTGGTTACCACATAAAATAAGGATAACTAGGCATTAAATTCGCTAATTATATCATAGCATTTTAAGCTTTTCCAGTGCCATAGTAGTTCCTATCAAATCTCAATTCTTGAACACCAATAACATCAGAATTCATTGATTGCATTACCATTGCTAATGATTTTTTCCTTTCTTCTCAATTTCCATGTCCAGAAAAATTAGCTAAGTTATAAGTCATAAACTTTATAGGTTCTTAAGCCATTTTATGCTTCTTTTATACTTTTAACTATCTAATTAAGCAAGAAAAATTTACTTATGAATCAACAAAATAATACAAAATATAAAATCATTAATATTCCTACACTATAAAGAAGCCTAAATGCATCTAAATAGTTTTATCTTATAGCTCTTACATTCTAAATCTATTTTTATTTCTAAATTAGATACTTTCATGCCTAGCTCTATCAATAGCCTTTAATTATAAGGACTTTCTTAATAAAGTTTATAAAGTAATATCAAAATAATTTTACTAAATCTCTTTTTAAGGATAACAATCAAACTAAATTAGGGTTATGAAGCAAATTTATCCAAATGAATTAATAATAATTAAAGTATTAGGAAATCTATTTCTAGCACTGACTAATATTATTTGTAAGCCTCTTTAATAAATAATTAAGAAGATTATAGAATTAAGTTATTTATATACATAAAGGCAAATTAAGGAATATTTCAAATCATTCCTTTTAAAAATTGCCTGAAATAGAATGGAATGAGAGTGAGCATGCTGAAGATTTTGCATGTATAGACATCATTCCCATAATTTTTAAGTAATAAAAACCATGGCAATGTAAAATTTTATTTGCTATGCTTAGTTCATTGTAGAGTAATATAGAAAGTTAATAAGGGCATATACTACTAACTATTTAATTGCTAATATAAGCCTTTTAACTTTCTATCAGTTAGTATGCATCTTATTTCTAGCTATCTAGTTATTTACTATATTAGATAGACTAATTTTGGAAACAAATTATACTAATAACTCAATAAAAAGTAACTAACGAGTATGATCATTTATAATTTTGATGCTTTTTATTAAATACAAAATAAAGAAATTAAGCATTAATGAAAAGGTATAATTTAGTAGAAAAATCGAAAAGAGACTGATTGATAGATGATTTAAGAAATTAAAATATCAAAAAATAATAATTTTACTGGATAAAAGTCTAAACAATCAATTAGCAACTTTCTCTTCCTATATCTTTTTCTATTCTTTAAACCAAGTTGGAACTAGTTAGTCTAAAAGTTCAGGCGTGCATTATGTAACTTCCTCTAATATAAAAAAATTTACCTGGCGAGAAATTGAAAACATCAGGTAATGGATTTCCATTAGGAAGCTTACAGTTTTAATCTCGCAGTTCGTCAAAAAATGGATGAAGAAGCGCTTCCATTGGCTTTAGTCTTTGTTAGGGTGGATAAACGAGAAGCTTGCTTATTAAATCTATAGCTTCTGGGGGAGTTTTGGATCTAAACATTTTGTTCCAAGGATGAGGTTTGATTTTTGGAAATCTAAATTCTGTGTAATTTGGATTCATATCCTATATTTATTCCTTAGTAGGAGTTCCTAAAACTTTTATAATTTCAACAAGTTAATCTACACCACTTTCTCCTGGAAAGAGAGGAGTATTGTTTAACATTTCACCCATAACGCAACCTGCGCTTCATACATCAATAGCACAAGTGTAATCAACTGCTCCGAAAATTAGTTCAGGAGCTCGATAGAATCTTGAGCAAATGTAACTTACATTAGGCTCACCTTTAACTAGTTATTTAGCAGATCCAAAATCGCAAAGTTTCAATACATGTCGACTTGGATCAACTAATAAATTTTATGGCTTAATATCTCTGTGGCATATTCCTATTTAGTGAATATAAGCAAGCGATCTTAGAAGCTAATAAGTATATAATTTGACCAATAGCATTGGCATTGACTAGCGCATTTTGGCATACTATCTCATTATATCAAAAACCGTTTCAGCCATAAATTCCATTACCAGGTTTAGATATTGATCATCTTAGCGTTCACCAAGAGTGTAAAATGCATTTTTAAGTTCCACTACACATGGATGACTTAATTAACGCATAATTTAAAGCTCTCGATTTTTGTATCTTTTATCCTGAAATACTTTCTTAATAGCCACAATTTCTCCCGTTTCCGCAATGGTAGCTTGATATACTTCACCAAATGTACCTCTTCCTATTATCTTAGTAGCAGTATAAGTAAAATTGGTGGCTTTAGATTTCTTCTATTTAGATTCTTCAATGTTCATTTAATTCATATCCTGAGAAATTCCAGTGCCGTTCTTCTTTTTTGAATAACTACTAGAATGTTCTAACTCAGATACGTTCCTTCTTGATTATCGTTTGTCAGCCATTAAGGAAATATAATAAAAGGAAAGCTTAAATATAAACAAATAGTTCTTTTATGAAATAATTAAATTTCCAGTTTGAAAATTAGCTAGAAAAAGAAGCATTTTCTACTTATTACTTTCTGTTTTTTTCTTATTTAATCTTAATTAAATTTGCTTACATTTATTAATGCAGATTTACTTTTATTCTCTTCTTCACTTTCTTTATCACATGTGTTTTACCCTTTTGTAGATATGTATTCTATTAATTCTTTTATATCAACTTATCATATCTTTTTGGTTTTTATGCTACAGTAGATATTTCTTAATTTTTCCTTATTATACTTATCTTCTCTCTTCAAAGAATGTATATAATCCATACTGATTACTTCAAAAAACGGCTAACGATAATAATAGCACATAGATATTTATTTTTATAGCTTGCTTACATAAAAAAATTAATGAGTTTACAGAAATGAATAAATAAAAGGAATAGGAAGATTAAACGCTGAATAGTAAGAAAATAGAGACATTCTTTATTGACTAATTAATAGTCACAAACTATAAAATGGTATATAATAATATAATTAATACAATTCCAGAAATGGTTAGACTAAAATAGTTAATTTAAATAAAGATACCAATTTATAGATTGGTAAACTAAAAGGGGAAGGGTATATTTAGTTTATTTTAGTAATAATAAAGGTTTTTTGAAATTAATATAATGATATGTTTAAATATATAGCATCATTACTATAAGGATAATACAAGATTGAAGTCCAAAAATAAGAATATTAAGAATAGAATTTCTAGTTTAAAAATATTTAATAAATAGGTTTCTTTTCTTTAAGCTGTTTTATTAATTAGTGAGCACCTATTAATAATTTGTTTATATATAATTAGCTTTTTTATTAATGTATTACTTTATAAGTAAAAAAACTTTATTTTTAAAACCTTAGCAATCAGATGATTGTACTTAAACTTATAAAATAAGTTCCTTTAATCACAGATTACAGTTATTTATCATTATCAAAAGTAATAAAAATTCGGTGATGAAGACTGCTTCAGCCACTTAAAATCGTTTACTTCATTCCATCTATTTTCTTGCTTTGAAATTCCAACTTCTTTTAAATCTTGGGCTAGTTCTGGATATTCTATACTATATACTCCAAATCCAACATTAGAAACATTCTCAACTATTGGACCACTTCTAGCTATTAAATAAAATTTAGTATCTCTTGTTTCGTGTATTCTTATCTAGTGTGAGCAAGCTTATATCTCACATCCTAAACAATTATTCACATGCAATGCACCTGCAATACATCCAACTTTAAGAACGCAATTTTGCAGATTAAATAAATGCAGATTTTACAATTTCCCCAAAAGAATAACTTCACAACCAGAAAGCTACTTTAAGTTAATGGTTCCTTTCTCAGAAATAATTTCTCTTGATAAAGAAATTTGTTAGTTCTATAAATCCTAGAAATCAGGAACTACTTCTTGCTGCTTAACTTCTTCTGAAGCAGCTTCCTTTGTCTTATTTTACTCTTTTACATGTTTTTACCTTGTAAACTAAAATTTAGTTCTTGGTTTTTATTGATTTTTCTTTTCAAGCTAAAGAATAGAATTTTAAGCTTTTTGAATTTAATAAGAAGGTAATACAGAAAGGCATTCATTCAATAAGTTTTTACATTTGTCAATGTTTTCTACTGAAGATTCTTATTCGGCTTAAGATAAAAACTAAGGAAATTCATTACTAAACTTTTCCAGCATCTTCTTATTGATTTCTTCCTCTATTTACTTTGATTTTTCTACCATTAAGGGAATCTTTTCTTATTTAATTTAACTAAACATTTAATATCTCTTTATTAAGATTTTACCAGTTATATTTACCTTCCTTTTACTTTTTGCTCTTTAAATAGAAACAATAGCATCAAATAATAGAACTAGTAATAAATTGGATAAATAAGATATAGGCTAATTAAATGGATTCAATATAGCTAGACTTTGTAAATTTTAAGTAGAATAGCTATAAATAATCTAAATAGAAAGGCTATTAAAATTGTAGCTTTCGTAACTTGTTTTAAAATAATAAATTGATGTACCTTCATTAAATAAAAATTGGCTGAAGTTAATTTCTCTTAAGCAATAGTTTAACATTATGTTAATATATAATTATATGAGATACATAAAATCTTTTATTTGTTATAAGCTTATTTGGGAAATAAATTTATTAATATAACTCATTATCAATCATTCCTAATCTTCCTCATTTTGATTTCCTTTTTCTTCTTCTACTTTTTTGAGTGCTCTTACTCCTCTTACTGGATTTCCTACAGCAATATCTTCTTTCTTCTAGACTCTATTATCAAGAGGAATGTTTACTATAAGAGTGCCATCAGGTGCACGCGATCTTCCTTCGCCTAAATTATTAGCTTTCTTAAAATAAGTTTTAGGATTTTCTTCTAGTTCTTTTCCCCAACTTTTATTTTCTGTGCACATTTTACAATCATTACAATCACATGCATCTCAATCACAACAATGTTCCGGACAGCATTCAGATGCTATCTGGCATAGAGGACAAAGAACCTACTCTTCATCTTAGCTTTGCTAATCTTCTTCTTACTTTTATTCTTCTTACTCATTGTTTTCTACTTATTATTTCTTTGATTCCGTTCTTCCAGATTTTTTCTCCATTGAAATAAGAATAAACTATTAATTATGTTTATATCAATTATCACTTATAACTACCTTTAAAGCTATATTATACTGGATTTCTATCCCTCATTTCTCTACTCTCTATTACAAATTTTCTCCTTTTAAACTCACTTTTTATTCCTGCATTAAACTTGGCTAAATTTTATTTACTAAAGGTAATTATTTATAAGATTATCATTATAAGGGCATGTTTTGCACTTAAAGGGGAATTAAAATAGAGATTTATTTATTAAATATTCATAAAATCAAACCAACCAAAGTTTAAGTCTAAAGGCGTCATTTCCATTCAAATAATAGGTATTTAGTCTTCGTTCTCTAACGAATCCTAGACTTTGATATAAATTTAAAGCAGCTAGATTGTTGTACTCAGTTTCTAGACAAGCTTCTACTATTTAATAATTATTCTTCATGGTTTCAATTACATCACTAACTAGCTTCTTTCCTATTCCTTACTTTCTATAGTTTTCGTTTACAGCTAGCATTGCTATATAACCTTTTTTTTAACCAGTTGTTTTCTTCTCTTCAATTTTGCAGACTACAGCTCCGATTAGTTTAGATTCAGCATAGCAAAGAATGCACAAGTCAGGCCAGGATTCTACAAAATGGCGATAAGTGTAGATAGAGTAAGGTTCGGATAAATCCTTGCCAATGAGTTCCATAAGAGGGAAAAGTTCTTCTTCGTTAGTGAAAATTTTATATTCCATAGTATAAAAAATAATGGAATTGAATGGTATCTTATTTCCAGCCCCTTAAAGCTCTTACACTTATGAATAATTATAAGGATAACTTGTATGAATTCCTGCTAAGTAAAATAAAGCTAACATTCCTTGCCTTTTCCTATCATACCATAGAAATAGCTCAAAGCTACTTATTTATTTTCATGGAAATGCAGAAGATATAGGCCTAGCTTATGATCTATTAGATCATTTAAGATCTAGCCTCATGGTTCATATATTAGCAGTGGAATATCCAGGCTATGGAGTCTATAGAGGATAGCCCAATGCAAACAGGATATTATAAGATGTTGAAGACGTGTTTGATTTTATTACTGATAGCCTTAAATGAAACTCTAAGAATATTATATTGTTTGGAAGAAGTATTGGATCTGGACCTGCTTGCTTTTTAAGCGCTAAAAAAAGTCCAGGATCTTTACTTTTAATGAGCCCTTACACAACTATAAAATAAGTTGTTAAGCATGTAGCAGGTAAAATATCTTCAATTTTTGTAAAAGAAAGATTTAATAACATAGATCTTATGCCTAAAATTACTTGTCCTACATTTATTGTACATGGATAATTAGACACTTTAATTCCATATTCTCATAGTTAAGAGTTGCACGGTATATGTGCCGGTCCTTCAACTTTATTATTACCATAAAATATGAATCATAACGATTTTGATTTCTATGAAGATTTAACTTTACCATTTTCTGGATTTTTAATCCAATGTGGAATTTCAGTTGTGCCTATGCCAGGAGAGTTAGGTTAATTAGATTTTCATCCAAAATTATTTGAAAAACCGGAAAATGAACTATAAACTTTACCTCCACCAACTACATGGCAGAAAATAGTAAAATATTTTAAGGGTTGAAGTGATATAATCACAAATACATTTTGCTAAATTAAAATTTACTTTTACCATCTTCATTAAACATTAGACTGTTTCCTTTTTAATTTTAAATCATCTTCCTATTCATAAATTATATCCTTTATAGCTATTATTATCTCTAAGGCTTAGTGTGGCTATAATAATCTAATTAATAAGTAATAGTGATAAATTATAGTTATCATGTAAAATATTTTATTTGGACATTTTTAAATATCATGCAGCTATTAGAAATAAGACCCTTTTTACTAGTTTTATAAGCTTTAAGCTGCAAGTGCTTGGGTGGTGATTGTAGATATAATTTAATTATTAATATTTTAGATTTTTATATAAAATTAAACTATTTAATGAGTTGTAAATCAGTGGGCAAAAGCTTTGAATTTTGGGCTTAATAAGATTCTTGGATGCTTAATTGGAGGAGGTGTCGTTAAGAAGGAATTCTCTCTTCCTTTGTCTTATTCTCTGATAGCAGCCTTTTATTCAGTTCTAAGTTGAACTAATTTAACAAGTCTAAAGTAAAAACTTACTCTTCCTTTGTCATTGACTTGACTTTATTTTCAAAATCTGAAATGTTCTTAAGAACCAATGGTAAAATAGGATCTTAGTCGTATGTCATTCTTCCTTATTTAATTCCGAGTAAGGCACTTTCAAATGCTTATTTCCTGATTTAAGATCCACTACCACCTTTAAGTTCCTTGTATACATTTTCAACAGATTCTGTCAATAAATTATTGAACTCTTTTTTGAAGTTGTCGTTTTCAAATTGTTCAACCATTTTTAGCATGGCGTTGACTCTTTCATAAGCGTGCTTTTTAAGCTACTATTTGCTAATCTTGAGATGATGGTTCAATAGCTTAGCTTTCATTCCCAAAAATTCTTTATGAAGTCTATAGTAATCTACTTATTGAAGTGGCTCTTTCTGTCTATCAACAGCTACATTTTCCAAATCTTCATAAAGGTTTTGTAGCATTTAGTCCATATTGTATCTAATCCATAAAGTTTTCCATGGGTTTGGAATTGACATTACATTATTACGAAGAATGTAGTAAAATGACATGTAAAGGTAAAGTTCTGCTCCCATTACCATGTTTGTCATACAGTAACCAAATGCATGATTGAAGTTATCACGCATAGTAAAGCAGAATCCGAAGCTTAGCAAGAAATATGTGAACCACTTTCCATACTCCTCGAGAGATTGATAATGAGGTGATACTTATTCTGGACCAACAAGATCCATCATAATGCGCATTAAATGCTTTGACTCTAATGCTAATGGGTAATCTTCTGTGCAATAAGGATGCTTGTAAACACCTTTCTTGAGCAATTTTTCATCATTTAACGTTTTAAGCAATTCTTCATTAGTTTTCTCTACTTTTACTTTGGATACTCTTTGTGATTTAAATATTGCTTCAGCAGCTTCCAAGAAACTGTTGCTTGCTTGAGCTTCTTGTGTGGGAGGAGTTGCAGTTTTGCCTGCAGGTTTACCAGCTGTGGCTGCTTAGGCTTTGCTAGCAGCGGCAAAGCAACGACTAACTCCAACTGATCTGATTGCTTTGTTTAATGCCCAGACTCTTAGCATTTTAAATTTAATATGGAAAAAATGTCATCTATATATATTTTTAATGGATTCAACCTTATTTACTTTGTTTAATTATACCTTCAAATTGCTTTACTTTCATAATTCTATACATCAATCCTTTAATAAGTCACAGCGATATGAGTAGCCAAACTAGGCGAAGTTTATATATGAAAAGATATTAAGAGTAAAATAATAAGCTAATTACTAATTAAAGAGTATCTATAGCATACTTAATCCCTTAACTAAATCCAATATATTTAAAATATAAGCATCTTTATTTCTACTAGCTCCTACTAAATTCCTTTATAAGCTATGAACTTCTTGCTAGTGCTAGCTAATATATTCTACTAAATTGCTTGAGGTATAAAGCTTAGAACTTAATTAGTAGTTTATCTTAATAATTTCTATTTTAAGAAAATTAAACTATCATTACTTTATTATGAAGCAATGCTTCTAATATTTCTATATGTTAATAATAAATTGTATAAGAAATCTAAATATTCTTTAAACTTATAAACCAAAATAATAGCAGTTCATTTAAATTTACTCTAGTTAAAATAAAAACTTTACCTTTAGCAACCCTAAGTAACTATATTATGGATTTAATTCAGAATTTTTAAAAATAAGTATAACACGAAGAAAATTGAAGATTAAAAATGAGGACATTTTAATTGTATTATCTAAAGTATTAGAATAATTAAGAATTCTACTCAATCATTAAAACTTTAAATTAATTAATTCCAAGAAAATAACTAAGAGTATTGTTGATCAATTAAAAAAGCAAAAATAAATTTAGAAGCTCTAAATCCCTTTATACTAAAATTATCTGTTATATCTTATAAAAGAAATTGATTTAAGCATAAAGTATGGGCTTAATTGAAATTTATCTTTGATAAAAAATAGATTAGAAACTTAAATAGACCACATTTATTATCATTTATAAGCGTTTATTTAAGGAAGATTTTAAACGATTTATAAGAAAGTGATGAAATTAAAAGTTTTAGAAGTGGATCAAAACTTTTCTTATCTATTGATGAGTTCCTAAAGTTTATCAAAACAAGAGTTATCTGCAATAACAGCTTTATGGCTTATAACTAAATTATAATTTTTTTTTGATTGTATGTCTATATCACAATCCTTGCCCAACTACTTTCCAATCAAACTCCCAGAGGCTTGAAGTTCTCCAAGTTGTCAAGGACTCTTGTAAAAGCTACTAACCGAAATTTCATATTTCTTGGATTTTGAAGAGCGATGCGATCTGCTATCTTCTCTACGTTCTCTTGATCTCGAAGAAGAATTGCTGTGGCGACTTTTTTCTCTTGATCTTGATCTACTTCGTCTTCGTCTTTCTGTTTTTCCCATTTTATATAACCAATAAAATAAAATAAAATAAATTATATTCTATCTACATCTAATAACCTTTACAACTGTCATTTATGCTTCTATTCAAAAGCAACTAAATCCATATACTCATACCCTTACACATTTTAGATTAAATTTTCTAGCTTTATCCCATTGCTAATCTGATCTAATTCTCTTAAAAAGTATTAGAATAGTAAAGATTCAAAGTAATTATAAAGCAACAAATCAACTTTAATTTTTTAATTATAATTTGAATTTAGCAAAAGTAACTCATTTGCATAGCAAATTACTAGAGTTAAAAAGTTTCCTTATATAATCCATTCTTAAACCTGAGGTGTTTCAAATTAACTCCTTAAAACGGATGATTCCTGATTCATAAATCCTATACCTCAATTCATTAATTATGTCGTTAAAATCAAGCTTTGTACTAATTTTGATTGCTATTGGTTTGTTTGGAATAAATTGCTCAAACTTTGAAACAACTATGGATGACTTATAGCCTAGATCTCATACAAATAGATTTCATCTGGTAACTAAACTCCAAAATAGACTTATATTTCCAGATAAATTCACTGAAAATGAGAAAGATGAAGATAAAGATAATGAAGAGGATTATAATTAAAATAGGATTATTACTGAAAATGATTAGACTCCACATTATACCAATAATGAAGAAGCTATAGCTTCAACCAGTGATACAGGCTATATTCATTAGTAATTTAATGCTCTACTTTCTAAAGATAAATAAGAAAGAACTACACAAGAGAATTAATAAAGAGAATAAGAACAAGATGATATGAACTAAAGACAATAAGCTTTTACTATTAAAGTAGTTCAACCCTAACATAAACATGAATAAAATGATTTTGATGGAACAAAATAAGATCATATTCACTATAATTACTTTTAATTGGATTCAAAATCCTAAAAAAGCTAGATAATGAAGAATTAAAATCTTTTAAAGGCACAAGACAAAACAAATAATATTCTTAATTCAAGAAAGCCATGATACAACAAAAGTTTCAGTTAAAAACATTAGGTGCTTTATAATTTAATTTTTATTTTAATTTCTTTGTATTCAAACTTAATAAATACTTAGTTATAGAAGCATATTTATATATAATACCTATTTATTAAACTTAAGTCTAAATTAATTTGATACCAACTTATCTAAATTTAAATTAGATATTAAGAATATGGATAAATGAGATTTATGAATAACTATATAAGTATCTTTAGTAAATAAAATTATTTAATATAAGATACCTCTAAATATTAAAAAAAAGGGTCTAACTTAAATAAGTTTAAATTAAAAAAGTACTTAATAAATTTAATTAAATTGAAATATTTATCATATTTACTTATAAATTTATATACTCATTTACAAATAAAATTTATTTATTATACACTTTATTTTTTATTTTATTAAAAAGGAATTTTATCATTTATTTGAAATTAGTGTAATTATTAATTTAGCTTAATGAATAATTATTAAGAGATTTAATTATAATTCAGGTATAGTGTTCTATTTCTATATTCCAAAAATTACCTTTACAATGAACAATGGACTTAACTAATCTAAACCAAAAACTGATAGAAAAGTTTTTTCAGGTGCAATACTCATATTATTTACTCCTATCCTGTATTTTTAGGTTTAAACTGAAAAATATTTTTAAAGGTATATATCCTAGAATAAACTATGCAATATATTAGATTCCCCTAAAATTTAATTAAACTTATATTTTATATTTTTGATATAATAGATAAATAATATTGATTATAAACTTAATTGATATGCTAGCTTTATAAATTAAGTCTATAACTTTTCTACTATTCAATTATATTAAAGTCTTTATATATTTATTATATCATCCCTTATTATTAATTTTAGTGTGTGGTCGAAACTAATTAATTTACTATTTAAATGAAGGTATAAATATTTTAAAATTGAAGCATAATCTATTTGATCTGGATTTTGCTTAGATGAAGTATCTTCTTAACTTGTCTGTATTTATAGAATCATTTTTATTAGATTAATGATAAAAAGAGGCAGATAGTTATAAGTTTTATTCGATGAAATGTAATACAATTAAAGTATATCTTAGAGTTTGAATAACAGACTCATTTTGTATAAAATTAGAAAGTGCTTTACTAGTGAATATTCTATATAAGTTTCTTTCAAACTCTTAATTACATTTATGTGCTAGTTATTTAATTTAAATTGTTTAAAGTTTTGAGGCTTTAATATTTATAGCAAAGGATTTTATGATAGTTTATTAAATAGTGACAACAAATATACTACTGCTGCATTAAATTTGATAAGAAAGTTGAAATCAAATGTAATTTTTAGAGAACAATAAAAGTCCTAATGCTAAAGGAGAATGAAATATTGTTTCTAGAACTGGGTAATTTTTAGCCAGTTCTCAATTAGATCCTGAATGATTAATTAATCATAATGTACTATTTAACACCATATAATTTAGTGGCTATTAGCAAAAAAGAAATAAATAAATAGTTTTACATAACTAAAAGTATTTAAATATAAAACTTAATTTCTCTATTTCTTCCTTAACCAGTATATTTATAATAAAGAATATTATATTTAGATTTAATAACAAATCAATTATAAAATCCTTATTAGCTCTTTATTAGTGTTATTACTGTGAAAACATAATATAATTATTTAATTGCTTACCTTAATATTAAATATGCAAAGATTTTATTTTTCTTTCTGTTTCTACTTAAATTTTTTTCTATATCTAAAAATCAAAGATAAGTCTTCTGTATTCCAATTCTAAGTATCTAGAAAAACGATTTCATAATTTTTTAAATTGTCATACTTATTTATCAACCTGACTATTTAGGCAGGAGAAGGTGAAATTTCTGTTAATTTTATAAATTTGATTTAAATGTTATTAAATATAAATAATATAAATGTATAGTGTAATCATACTTTTCAATTAATTTACTTTTACTATTATTATAGTTCTAATCACATAACTAGAGAATCGTAAAACCTAAAATATCATAATTAATTATAGAAATTTATGATTTTAGCTGCTTTTTATTTTTATAGCCTTATTAATTTTCTCTTTTCAAATGGCTTAAGTATTTAACTTTAATTTCTTAAGACTCCAAAGATAAAATCTATTTATCTTTTCTTTTAACTAATTTTATCTATTCTTAAATATATTTTTCAATTTTTAAGCATCTTAAAAAATAATTAATCTATGATATTTTAAATTATTTAACTATGATTAGTTAGTATCTAAGCCATGCAAAAATATTTCTTAATCTTGCTACTAATTTATAATCTTCAATATAGTTCTACTTAGTAACTACAAAAAATATCAAAGAGATATTTAAGTCCTTTCTCCTTTTTAAACTCCTTTATTTTAGCTTTGCTGCCTTATGCATCTAAAATATTTATTAATCTATTTTATGTATATTTATCAGTAATGGATAGATAACAGTTTTTATAAATTTAACTTTTATAAAAAGCGCTTTATAAAAGCTGAGAAATTATATTATAATAGCGAATATAACTAGGAATATTGAAATTTATTTATAATGTAATAAATTTCTATTACTGAGTCTCTCAATTCCTAAGAGTTTGAGACTTAAATTATTGAGTAAGCTACTGAAGTTCAAGAATAAATGTAGTAGATTTAAAGCAATGAAATAATTTTTTAAGAAGATTTACTTGATATATTTTAATATAACTAAGTAGAATAGACTTAATCTGAAAATAGTATAAATGATTAAAGTGAAAACGCAGAATAACTAGGATAGAAGAGATCTCGGTAGATTTCTTCTAACCAAACTATAAAAGTAAATAAAGGAACTTTAAAAAAATAAAAATGTAAGCTTTTTTAAATAAAATAAATGGTTACGTGATTTGAAAATAAACTAAAAGAATAACTTGATAAAGAGAAGTAGAAAGAGCTTAGTTAGAATATTGTTTAGAAATAATCACTTAAGAAAGATGGATATAGAAAAATAGTTAAAGAAAGGTAAGAAATATGCAAATAAAATCGTAATGTAAAAGACTAAACTATTTACTATTGGTAAAAATACTTGAAAACGGCTAAGATATTTCATTTTGATGTAGAAACTCATAGTTTGGAGTATTTTAACAACGTAACAAAATATGTTGAAACATTAAAATAGTTTTTTTTCAAAAATAATTAATAGTAAATAAACCCCAGCGTGATAAAAAAATAGTTAGCAGAAATTGGTCATAAGAAATGCTGTTTAAATAAAACAGATACTTATTTAGAAGAGCATTTTTTGCAAATTTATTAGGAGTTAGGGATAAAATGTTAAAAGTAAAAACAAAAATAATAAAAAAAACAAAAATAATCAAAGACATAAGATATAAATATAAACTAAACAGCATAAAGTAGTTACCAGAATATTTAATAAATTAATACTTAAAACTCTTTTATACCAACAAATATTTTAAATAGCTCAGTGCTTAAGTAAATCATCAAGTAATAAAATATTAATTGAGAAACCATAGAGTTCCTGAATAAAATAGTTAAAAAGATAACAAATTTTCTTGAAAAAGATTCTAAAATAGTGTAAAATTTAATTTAGCTTGAATTTGGTTTTGAACAAATAATTCTAGCATATGTATTTTTCGATGATAATTTATAAAAAGTCTATTAAAGTTTATAAGAATAAGGTTAAAAATAATCTAGAATTTCAAAAATAAAAATTTAATAGATACTTTAGACTTAGTTTTCGGTGTAGTAATAAAAGTAAGAAAAGAAAGAAATAATTTAATTTCTTTTTAAATAAATATTAAAGCACCTTTAAATATATTTAAAGCAAGAAGAAATGAGCTAATTTAAAATATACAATGATAGTGAAATTACTACATATTTTAATAAAGAATAGTAAAAAGACTTTGATAATTAACCAGATTAATAAAATGATCAGCAAGTTATAAATAAGGATTTTGAATTAGATTCAAGTAATTATTTTTTCCCCGGAAATGAAAAATCTCAAAATCAGACAGAAGAATATAGTGACTTGCAATTCGAATAAGAATGTTCAGTTAATTAGGAGAAAAAAAGTTTAGTAAACACTTACATAATTTAATGACAATCTTATTAATTTGATAATTTATGCATATAATGAAACTAATTTTCTTAAAATTTTAAATTTATAGTAGACTTTTACTTATTATATATTAAATTAGCAAAAATAAAGAATTAAGTTCAGGAATAATTTTATTATTTCTCTACTATTTTTCAAAAAGTAAATTTATAGATGATATTAATAATCTTTTAATATCCAATAAAAAGCAAACACCAAAGAATTAAATTTTGTTCAATGATATATCAAAAGCTTAAATTAACTTTATTTATAACAATCTAACTTTCATTTTCTATTTCCTAACTTATCAATCTCATATACTATCATAAAAAATAACTCTCAGATTATTATTCTTACAAATCATACTTTTAAGCAGGTTAAGATAACCATAAATAATAATAATAGAAGAGCTTAAATGAAAAATTATAGTATTTAAGAGAAAAATAAAGAATATTAAATTATTTTATAACAGATATCTATAAAATAAAATATTTGTAGTGGGCTTTAATTTCTTATATCTATTATGAAATTCTTTAATCTCTTATCAAATTATTCAGCATATTATTATTTACAATTCCTTTTTCATAGTAATAAACTAGCTCTTTTTAATTTGATTCATTAAGGTAATGCTTTATTATCATATTTGCTTTTATGAAGAAGAATAATATTATTTATTTAGCAGGAATGCTTCTTAGAATGAGACTCCTTTTCCTAGTTTAATTATCAATAACTTTTGGAGAGGTTTAATTAAGAGATTTATAGCTTTTGTTATAAATAATTAAATTTAAAATATTTCTTCATCTCCTTTATTTTTATGCTTAAAATTAAATTATATATCATATGAATTACCATTCTCATTCATACCTATAATTAAGCCAACTAAATTTTGATATAAAAGAAAGAGCTGATATATAAATATACCTAAGGAAAAAAAACAAAAAAAAATGAGATTTAGAATTTAGACAATTAGATTAATAATGTAGTAAAGCTAATAATGCAAACTAATAAAGCTTTTCGGCTTTTCGTATTTATATTTTTTTTTGATTATATGGATCTCTATAAAGAGATAAATTTTAGAATAATAGTTAAAATTATATTAGTAGACTTATTAATTATTTTTAACATTTGCTTAAATAACTTTCAAAACTTATAAAAGCTATATAATTAAGTACAAGCATTTTATAACTAAATATTGTAGAAGTATTATTAAATTTTCTATTAGTGTATATATATTCAATTTAGTTAAAATTCATAATTCAAAATAGCTTGTACAATATATGAAAGAAAGAGAATTTGTAGGAATTTTTTATTAAAAAATTATGGGAAAAAATCTAAAAAATGAAAAATATCATTATTACAGATTTTAAACAGTGTCTTTAGAGACTGATTCCTAATTTTTATTTGAATAATGCTTGGAGTCATTACTGTTTTGATAAATGTTTTCTTATTCTTTACTATATTAATCATAGTTATTTTAATTTGTGTTTTCTTCTTTGATTTATTCTTCAGCTATTGGAAAATCGCATCTTTTACTAGTAGAATTAAGAGGCGATACTAAGCCAAGCCTCAGTACTGTATACCTTATGCCTTAAGACGGAGTTTACTATTTTCTAGGAATTTCTTAGTTTTTACTATGATTTACAATATTTTATTTTATGTTACTTTTCTAATAATTCAAATTAGATTTCTATTTAATTATTTGCTGTCTCTAAATAGCTTGATTTTAGCTATGCATTTAGTTGTTTTTATCAACTAAATTGAATTTTTTCTGTTAAGCTTTCTCTCTCATAAAGCTGGGAGCATATTTAGAATTCATATTCCTACATGAAGTGCTTGATTTTATGCTTCTATGACTTTGATTTCCTATTTTATTGCCATTATATTTTAAACTATCTAATTGTTACGATATCTAGGTTTTTTTCTATCTGTTAGTTTCTTACTTGTTTCTTTATAAGTGTAAAGGAGTTTAATTTTCAATCTGTAACTCTATTAGATTTTATCTAACTGGAGAAGTTAAAGTTATCTCAGGAGATTAATTATGGGGTAAAGGAGATTAACAATAACTTTGGGGTGCTTAAAGATATCTTAAAGTAGGCTCAGGTGACGTACAATTAGAGTTATTAGTTTGTATCTAATAAACAACTTTATTACTGCTTTAAGTCATCAATCTGCTGATATTTTATGGCTAAGAAGCAATATGACTAAAGTTCATATTTTCATTCCTTGATGATGACATTGTTTTTACATCAGAATCTGCAGTTTAATTTAGCCTATAATTAGCACTTAAATTATGTTAGTACTAGAATTCTTCCTATTTGCTTTTCCTATATTTGATATCCTTTTCAGTAAAATTTTTCACTCCTTAATATTAACTTTTTTTCTTTTTTGCTGATTTTGTAAGCTTCGGATCTTCTTCCGGTATTAAAATAGTAGTTTTTTGACTGTCAACAATCTATTAGAAGGATTACTGTAGAATTGAATATTTTCTCTGTTCTTCTTCTAAGTTTTCTTGATACTTTTAAAGTTGATTTTTTAAAGAATAAATTAAATCTTCACAGTATTCATTCTAAAGTACATATTACTTAAGCTAATCCTAAAGTTGTCGCACAACCACAAATTTAATATTTTACACTTCTTTAGCCAAACTCTCATTTTCAGCGCATTTATTCTTATAAAGTTAAAAATGCTGAGAGTCTTGAGTTTTACCTTCGAGAGATAAAATTTTTAAGTTAGCTTCTCTAAATTTCTGCATAGGAAATTACCTATTCATACATTTCTTTCAATTTGGAAAGCTATTGATTTTCCGCCTTCAAACGTTATAAATCCTAATTTAAAGGATTATATGATTTTAACTAGCTAATTTCTTTCTCTAACTACTCAATTTTTTCATATGACTCATAAAAGAGTTCTCCGTTTTATATTTTATTTTATAGCTTTTGAATTTCCTCTTAGCTACTTTTTAATTTTTCTGTTAGATATTTTTCCTTTTGCTGTAATTGAAGGTTTTCCTTTCACATATAGTCAAGTTTTTCTCTCAGATGTTTACTCTCTTAGTCCTTACTCTCAATTTATATTTTCAATTAATTAATTTATACTTCATACTAAGCACAGCTATCTAATAAGTTTTCATTTTAATTTTCAAGGTTCCTTACTTAATCAAGTTTTTCATGAAGCTTGGTAATATCAGAGTAATCTTTAGAATAGCTTATTTCTTCCTAATTCTGTATAAAGTTAAAAACTTACCCATTCAGGAATTCTTTCGGAAGCAATACTAGACATAGATTTGTCCATTGCTATAAAATAATAAAGATATATCTACTATTTTAAATTGATAAGCTACACTTAATACTATTTACTTTTACTTCCAAAGCTTTTCCTTTCTTCCTTAGTAAGTATCAAAACCATTATAAATTCACTCGGTATTATTGCCTTTACTTTCTAGTTACTAGCTAGAAATATATACATTAGTGAAGAATTCAGATTTATTTGCAAAATGCTTAAATTGGATTTCTTATAAAATAGTTTTTAAAGTAGTTTGAAGTAAAAAGAGAATTAAATATTTCTAATATCCATATAGTTATCTAGCTATTAAATACATTTACTAGTTTAAGCAGACTTTATTAAGTTAATGGGTTTTGTCTTTTAGTTACTCTAAGTATGGGAATGAAAAAGTATATGTAGAGATATGCTAAATTTTTTAAGATAAGCATAGGCAAATATATTAATATTAATGAAACTAAATTTCTTAATATTTGATATCATTATAATATAATTATTTTATAATATTGCAGAGATAAATTGTAACTAGGAATAAAAAATTTAAAATTCATAATTTTTAAAGCAAAGCTATTATTTTTATAAGCGTATAATATATTTAATATCTTATATATTCTCTCTATTTAATTTTCTCTAAATAAAAAAATTTAGACTATAACTTTGGTTGCTAAACTAATTTTATTGCTTTTTTATAATTAATTTTTCTAAATTTAGTTATAATTTGCTCCTTTAAGATTTTAATAAAGATTGAAAAGATTTTATTTCTTGCTAATTTTTTAGTTTCTAACTTCCTTTAATCTTTTGATCTTAATTTAAGTATCATTTGAAAGTAAAAATCTGAATAAAAATAATAAAAATTCTATGATTTAAATATACTGAGTTATCTTCATTACTTTTTTTATTTATTTGCACCCAAAATAGTATAAAATTTATTTAATTATCTCAAAGATATAAATCTAGTTAAATGTCGATATTAATTTTATTTAAATTTGAGGAACTTTTAGCATCTTTAATTTCTGATATTTAGCTTACTTTTTATAATATTTTTGAATATTAAATTAAATAATCTATAATTAGATATATTTGCAAAAACGCTTAAAGAATTTAAAAAAAAGCAAATATTTTTAATTAAAAATGTAATTAATTATAGTAAACTATTCTTTATATAGATATCCTAAAAAATGGTTAAATATTACTATTATTATAAATCTTTTATATGCTTTTTTTAATATTCAAATTATATAAAATTATAATAAATATATAATTAAAAAAATGAAACATTTCTATTTTTTATGTTCTGAGCTATATAAAAAATTTAAAATCAGTGAATTTTATTAATCTACATTATTTACATTCTTAGTTGCTTTTTGTCATTATTTTAAAGTGATTAATATAATATATTTTCTTTCAATTTATTATTCCTCCTTTATCAAATAGTTAATTAGGTATATAAAATAGAACCTAAATAATCTAAAATTTTTCAAAATTATTCATTAAATTTTATATTTTAAAATAATTTTTTAAGTTTTTCCTTATCTAATTGTTGTACTAAGGTCTTATTTATATTTTTTAATTATTGATCAAATATTATTCTAGAATGTTTTTATTGAAAAAAAATTTTGATTTTTTAAAGCAAATTTTCTTATTATAAGAGGTTAAAGTTTTCTTTATATTTTCTTAATTCTCTGATTAATTCTTAGTAATAAATCTTCTCTATATTTCTTCTTTCATATTTAGTTTAATTCTAGAGATTTTTAATGTTTATATTAAATTAATAAAATATTCACTTTTATAAATTTATTTATGCCTTTTTACACTTTATCCTTTATTGATGTTCTAATGTTTTTGAACAAGTTTTTAAATTTTTCAAGAACATAATCTGCATGTAATAATTGTAAATCTATTTTATTCTTTCTACTAGGACCATATTTCCCATTGAATGCTACTAATTACTAAATTCTTGCCATCTATATATCTATTAATTACGATTTTATAAAATTACTTAAAATTAAGGAGCTAATAGTGGTGTTTTTCGAGTTAAGAGCTTAATAAAAATCTTATATTAGATATTAAAATAATAATTGAAAGAAAATGAGAAATATAAAATTATATCTAGAAGAGTAAATTAGCACTTAATCATTTCTTCAACAAAGGAACTCTAAATAAACTTAAGCTTGAATTAGTTATAAGATATATTGCCAATACTTTATATTTAATTTTATATTATAATCCTCTTATACTTTGTAATAATAAACCTAATCATTAAATTTTAGTTTGCATCTTAAAATATCTATCTATATATAATTTTAATTAATTATAGTAGTTCATAGCATATCTCTTTATTTTGCCTCTTGTTAATCCTAATTAGGTCATTCTTGTAAATTTTAATGATTTGTATATTAATTTCCTTAAGATGTATTAATTATGATAATTAAGAATTTAAATAGTATATTGTAGTAAATATCTTATTTATTGTGATAAACCTTATAACTTTAAAAGGACTATTAAATTATTTTATTTAGATGTTGTACTCTTATAATAGATATAATTAATTAAATAGTGCTGAATTCATTACTTTAACTACTTCAAGTCTCTATAAGTTATTAATTATCGAATTATATCTAGTATTACACTAAGTATCTTATATTAAGGCTTTTCTTTTGTATTGGAGCTTAAAAACCCTATCGCATTCTTTATAATATTTTAAAAAATGTAATAGCATGCTTAAATATTTCAAAAGCTGATTTATTAAATATTTAGTATAATATTATTCAAAAAATTATAATTGTAGAAATTTAATAGTTATCTTAAATAATCCTTCTCAAATAGTTGTATTCTATTTTTCTAATTGTCTAAGTTTATATCTTTATTATTTTATAAAAGTGAAATGATAGATATTTAGATATTTAAAGTATTATAATAACTATTTATTAATTATTATGAAGTCATTTTAAATCCATTTTATATAGTGCATTTAAATATTTCTTTTATCTTAATACTCTTCTATTTCTTAATTACTTTAATGTATAAACTTCAAGCAACTTTAATGGAAAATTATTTTTAAACCAATAATTAAAATATATTAATTCAAATCTATTAAAAATAAGAGCTATTAATATATAATTAAATTTTAATTTTTTAATTTATTAAATCAAGCAAAAGAGCCAACATACTTTGAAAGCATCTACTTTAAAGAAGCAATTTAATCTATCTATGCTAGCAAGAACTTAAAGTTATTTAGATAAAAGAATTTAAAAGAAATTAAATATGATATTAAATAAAAAGATATCTACTTTATAAAATTGACATACTAATAAAACATAGAATAATTTAGAAAGTATTCAATAAATTTAAATTATTTCAATAATCCAAGTAAGATTAAAGCAATAAATATTAGACCATAAAAGCTTTAATATTCCCTATTTTATTTATTAATTCTTACAAATAGATAAACTTTATTTATTTTTAAAATCTTAATAATTTATTTCTTCATTTAGTTTTATGTAAAAGTACTCAACCACATTTTCTTGCTGAAATATTTAAATTCCATATAAAAAAAATTTAAGGAAGATAGACTATAAAAGCTAAACTTTACATTGATAGATTTAATTAACTTAATAATTTAAGAGGTAAAACTTCTAATTTTGTATATAGCATTTACAATCTTTAGTCTAATCATTATTTTTGCTTAAATAATATGAATTTAATTTTTTATATAGAAAGAAGCATTGCCTCATATCAAAATAATGACACTTTATTTAGCGGATGATTTAATAAATTTATACATAGTTAAAAGAAATAACTTTATACAGTTTTATTACTAAAAAGCTTTGCTTATTCTCAATTTAAATTAAATTAAATTTAAACTAAAAGAGTTTTTTGACGTCTTTAATTGCAAGAATTGCTTCTTTCAATTATAGACGTTAGTAAATGTTTTTAAATAGTTTTTTAATCTTGTTTACATCTCATCATTTTTCTTTAATTAGTTCTTCTTTCTATTCATCTTTAGCTTCTTCCTTTTTTGCTTTCTCCATTTCTAGAATCTCAAGTCTCCTTGTCATTAGCTTCTTATGAAATATTTTGATCTATAAGTCTAAATACTCCAATTTAGACCTTGAAAATGAGTTTAGATATTCTTGATCGTATAGTATAAGGCGCCTTAAGTCATAATTTCCGATATTTTCCGATAATCAATTCATTATATTAGAATAGTACACACATTTAAAGATATGCTCGAAAGTTTCATACTCTCCACACATACAATAGGGATTATCAATGGGGTAATGACGATCTTAAAGATCCTTACGGAAATTATAAGTTTAGGTTCTAAGTTTATATATACTGATAATTTCTCGTCTATACTATTTGTTTAATTTAGTATAAGTAATTTGTGGAAATTGTTAAAGATTACCAAATTATTCAGTATATACTCTAGCTGTTTTCATCCTCATAAATTTTTTAGTAGCTACTTTGTAGAAATATTGTTGTATTTTTTCTCTTACATGTTTAGTAAAAGTTTTAAGATTGGTATTATTCTATTAATTCTGCAGATCGATATTATAAAGGTCTGATAATTGCTACACTTAATCGTAGTATTGAAATCCTTTTTTCCATATATTAATGAAAAGAGAGCCTATTGTTGATCTTGGAAAATCAGTACTTTCTTATTTAATTTTATGGTAGAATCTGAAGAATTTTATAGCCATAATGTGCTTAAAGGGTAATCAATTCAGGTCTATATAACATGATTCATTAAATGTTGAAGTTGCTACTTAAAAAGCTTTTCTTGAAATTAATCTCATGCTTGATTCTATTCTGTTCAGAACTCCAGTTACTCCTTTTTGAATACTTCATGGTACTAAGTCTCCTCCATATTCTGCTTTAGGTAATGTAAAAAGTCTACATAAAGTTTTAAAATGTCAAGGAGTTACATTCTTATATCTCATCAGTTAAAAAACAGCTTTCTTCATTGCAGCTATATATTTGAATGCAGTTTCTTTGCAATGGGGATTTAAGTTCTTCTTCTAATGTAGAATAACTCCTAAATATGTTACTTGTTCTTTTTAAGCAATTGGCTAATTTCCTAATCATAAATTTAAAATTTATTATTTCTGATTCTTCTTTAGAAATTAGATGCATTCAGATTTGGTAACATTAATCTTTAAATGTGTTCATGCAAAAACTTTATTTGCTTCATTTATTAAATTCTACATCTACTTTGCAGATTTGGAAAGAAGAATAAGATCATCTGCCCATCCTCTACAAGCGAAGCTAATACTTGAATCCTGGCATTTAAATCCCAATTAGTTACTTTTACTTTCCAGATATCTAATTACTATGTCATAATACAATAATGCTAAAACTGGTCCATGAGAACTTCCTTACATAACTCCATTGTTGAACTATAAAGTTCTGGTGCTCTTACCATCTATGATAAATGAAGAATTTAGGTTTTTATAAAACGATTCTAAAGCTATTATTATTCCAAGTGGTAGTTTAACTCTCTTAAGTTAATCAAACAAGAGTCTTCTTTCTATTGAGTCAAACATTTTTTCAACGTCTATCAGTGTTGCTATCAATTTAGTCTTACCTTTAGCACATTTCCGATAGTTATCAATTATTTGTTATATTATTCAAATTTATTAAGTTGTTTATCTGTTTTTCATAAATCCCATTTATGAAGGGTGAATCAAATTTCTCTAATAAATCAGATTGTATAGTCTTTTTGTTAAAGCTTTATCATATAGTTTTAGAATAGTATTAATAAGAGAAATAGGTAGTCAGTTTTTCCAATCATCTTTATTTCCTTTTTTAAATATTGGAATTATCACCGATATATTTAATTCCTAAGGGATTCTTCCAAGTCTTAGCATATTATTCAGAAAAGAATGAAGAATTATTAATAAATATTATCCACCATATTTCAGAAGTTCGCCTTTTATTCCATCTGGACCAGCTGCTTTTCCATTCGGAATTTCTTTTATAATTTCTTATATTTCTTTTATGGTAAAAAGATCAAATCCTTACAAATACGAGAGTGGATAATCTTTAATTTCTTAAATATTATCGTATATTTTATCTATTTTTTAATTACTAAGATTTATCTATTCTTGAGTTAGATTATAATGCTTGTTAAAAACACAATTTTCCCATGATTCAATGAATTTATTTTTGATTTCTTAATTAAAGTTCATAGTATTTCTCTTCAAAGGATTTAGAATTTTCTTAGCCTGTGAAAAAATTTCCCTAGAATCTCCATTAAGAAGTAGAAATTTCTTTTTTGCTTTATTTTTTTAAAATTTTCATAGATTATACTTGAAGTCTTTCCAAAGTCGTTTTGCTTCCTCATGAAGATTAGTTACTTGCTAGTTTATTCTTCCAAATCTTACGTGAGCTTCCTTATATTCTGAGTTAGTTCTTTTTGCCTCTATATATTTCTTTGTGAGAGCTCGAGGAAGTTTGTTATAATTTGAATCTGGAATAAACGAACCTAATGTTTGATCAGCATTGTCTTAAATATTACTTTTGATGCATTCATATTAATCTTCAAGATTATCTTAATCTATTTAAAAGAATTCTAGATAAGTTTGTAGGAAAGATTCTTAATATTTTTATCTATCTATTGCATCTTATAACCTATTTATTTTATATTTTCTCTAAGTTATCTTTTCCCAATATACTATAGAATTATTGATAAAGTCGACAGTGATTGGAATATGATCAGAAAATAAACTATTATTATGAGCAGTGAAATTTGCAAACTAATTAACGTTCAAATGGTTGTTTATAATGATATAATCATTACAATACGTTTTTCCTGTTCCTTTGTGAATACATGTATTAATGTTGCTATCATTCACTATCTCAAGATCGTTTTATAGTAAGAATTCTTATAGTCTAATGTTATTATCATAAGCATTTTCAGGATTATCACCGAAGCCTTATAAAAGAGCATTGAAATCTCCCATTAGTATATGTGGATTATCATTATATAAATTCAGCAATGTATTTAGTTGTTCATAAGCTAAATCTTTAACATCTTAACTTTTTCCACTATCAGGCATGTAACAAGACGTGATTAAAATATTATCCAGTTTAATTGTTATGAATCTATTTATTTCTTTTTCAACTTATATATGTATTTCTGTACTATTAAATTCTTCTCCTACAATTAAGCATACACCTCCTCCTTTTCCTGAGTTCTTAAAATATGTTTTAAATCCATTTATCAATATTGGAGGAAAGTCATCTTTTTATCAGGTTTCGTTTATTGATAAAATATCTATACTGTTATCTCTGATAAATTCTTCAATATTCAAGCACTTGCTCGCTATTCCATTAATATTTATATGTCCCATCTTTATTTTTTAAATTTATTAGTCCTTTCTAATTTTTTCCGAGCCTGCAGATAGACCACTTTCGTAAATGCAAATGCTTTTCTATCCTTATTGGTTAATCTAAATATGTACTAATCTTTTTCCATACTCAGGATGTTAATGAAAATATTGTATCAAAATATATATTACTTACGTCGTATATTTTTTAAGTAGCTTTCTATCTATATCAATTTTACTTTTCACACTATCACATGTACCTTATTCTAAATCTTAAGTAACTGTGACATATCTACCTTATATATTGTGCATTTCGTACTATGGACGTCTTCAAGTTTCGGATTTAATAAACTTTTAAAGTTATAGACTAGTCAGATTGAAATAACATATTATTTAATCGCACTCTTTTTTATTATTATGTTTACTCATACGTTTTGCTGGCGGAATTGTTTTATCTTCTTCTTCATGTTTCCTTTTAAGAATATTAAGATTAATATTGGAAGATAAGGTTTAATTCTGATAAATAGCATCGATCGAATCTGTTTAGTTTTATTAATCTTTTTTTTATCTTTTAGTAGAATAATTAAATATATCTTTTTTCAAATTTTAATTAAGTTTTTAAAACTCTTCTATTTTTATCTCAAGTGTCTACATATTTTGGGTACTTTAAATGAATTTTAAGTTGAGTTAGTGATATTAATGCTATAGTAAAACAAAATCTTCATCTGGCAATTTTATTTGACAGTATTAGTTATTATGCTATGTTATAATAGTATTAGTTTATGCTTCCTATTAATTATTTTAAGTTTACATTAACTTGTCTTGCTTGATTATATTTGTTTGAGTAAATTTTTGACACAAAAAAGCTGTTTATTATTTATTTATATTATCTGTTTAGATAATACTATCCTTTGTTTAAATATTTCCATATAATGTTTAAGTTTATGCATCTACAAATTACTTCTTCTAAAATTACTATTAATTACTGAATTCTTTTGTATGTTAAATTTAATTCTAAAATAATTCTTTATACATTTGAATTTCCTTATTTTTTAATAGAATTTAATTTTGAAAAGCTATATTTATTTCATATTTTTATTATCTTTACTTATCTAATTCGATTTTAAAAGTTAAAATTTCCATTTAAGCTTTCTATTCTTAATCTATAAATTACTTATTTTAGTTTTATAATTTTTAATATTAAGAATATAACTCTTGGAGTTAAATTTCGTTTATTATTTTTTATTAGGTAATTTGTTGAAGTAAATATTAGTTCTATTCTAATATAGTCTATTGATATCCTTGCTAAGTTTTATTTAGAAAGTTATCTATTTCAATTTAAGTAAAATTTTTAATTTTATTAAAGTTTTGGCATAGTGAATTATTTGCTCCTATCATTTAAGCTTAAGTAAAGCTTTAATTAGCATTGGCTTCAATTTGAATCTCTTAATTAGATTATATTTCATCTTTTGAATTGACTTAATTCTCATAGTTTTTCTATTATATCTAAATTTCTTGAAATATACTAATTATTTCATCTGTTTAAACTATTTAGTTACTGTAATAAGTGGAGAAGTTTGTTTAAGTAATTTTATGAACTAGTTATTTTGATAGCATTTTTTTGTGATATTGCTATATATCAGATTTGATTGACTAAAAATTGTTCTATAATTGTTTATATTTCTAATAAATTTTATTTATATAAGTTTTATAATATATTTTAGATATTTCTTAGTTACTTATCAATGTTTCAATATCTCGTTCATATTTTGCTTTTATATTAATTAACATTTAATTTAATTATTGGTTCTTATCTATAAGTCTTTATATATTATGTTTAAGTTCTTTTATTTCTAAGGTAAATAAATTCTCATTAGACTAATTAATTATTTGATTTTATATTACATTTCTTAAATCAGCAGTTTAATTTTAAGCTTGTTTGCTCTGAAGATCAGGTAAATAATGATTATTTGAATTATCAGGATTAGTAGTATTATTTTATTTCTGATTTATTTCGTTATTTGAAATTTAATAGAATTGTTAATTAGTATTATTCAAAAATGAATCTTAAGTTTATGTTATTTTTGACTACCATAAAAGGATATCTTTATTTGAATTTTAATTAGGATTTGAAGGTATATCTTTTGAATTCTAACTATCTAAGATAATATCTTATTTTTGGAAAGATTTCTTAGGTAATCGTTTCGTATCTTTCGCGGTATTATTTTAGGCGGTTAATCTGTTCATCTATTTATAGGTTGATTTCACTTTCATAATACGCTACAATTAATATCCACGTTGAAGAGAGTTCCTAAGTAGTTTTAATGGGACGCGTATGAATTTGTTTTCCGGTTTTTGACTACAATTTTTAAGTAGTTGTCTTAATAAATTCATTATTAGGTTTACTTATTTAATTTGTAGTTACTCCAAATCTTTCGTTTGGAGATTTTAATGCACCTACCTATGCTTTTCCTATGAATTTGCAGCTTCTTTGAAATTAATTAAAGAAGAGTCACTATTAAAAACTAGTGAATTCTATATTTCGTCCATTTTTTTTTTATTCTCAATTTACTTATTGTCTTTTCTATTTTTTAATATTTTATTGAATGAAGCTTCAATAATGGAAAGATCCTCATATTTTTATATATTATATACTCTTTTTTCTCTTCTAAGCTTTTATAATACTTTCAAATAACTTAAATTTCGGATAAATAAAAGATTATAGAGCGCGTAACACCTCAAAGGTGCGCAGCTCTTTATAATAATATCAAGAGAAAACAAGCACGAAAAACAAATTACAAGGCTATAAACTTATTTAAAGTATTGAAGCACTTAAAATTAAATATTTTCTAGTTAGTAGAAGCTTAAATTATATAGAATATCCTTATTTCTTAAATATTTATAATCTCGCTAATACAAAATTTTCTTATCTTTTGTAAAAAGCTTTAGAAAATTGATTAAATTTAAAGTAAGCAAGATTATATTAAATCTTCAAATTGAATCCTTCAAATTTCAACTAAACTTTAGATATTTAATAAGTTAAGAAACAATTGTGTTTACTATTACATTAGATGGCTTTTACTAATATTAGTAGAATTATACTCTTATTGTACATTAGATTATTAAAGATAGAATTAATTTAAATTATAGTATTTTTAGATATAATAGATTTAATTTTAGCATATACTACCAATTTCTATTTTAATATATACAAAATATGGAAAATTTCTAAGCATAGTTATATTATTAAGTTTAAAAATTACACTTAAATAGTAACCACTTATAATTTACTTAGTTTTCTAAAATTAAATCTGCTTATTAATAATAATTTAAAAATTAGTTTTCTAGGCAAATTTAAATATGAAAAAAGAATTTAAAAAATGATAAAATATCCTTTTAAATATGTTTCTTACAAAACATAAACATTTTATTAACTTTTGCAAGTATTTAAAAAGTAAGTAAATAAATCTAACGTCTAAAAATTTGAACTTCTTCGTTTTATAAGCTATTCTTCCATAAATGTAATGAAATGGGATGAAATAAATTTATCTAATATAAAATTTAATTAATTAGAGAATAGTTATAAATTAATTTATCTTAATTTAATAAATTATTAGTAACTATTTTTATTTCTTAATTTATTATCTAATAATATTTTGCAAATAATTAAAGATAAAATTAATTAATTACATTTAATACTTAAATCATATTATTTTTATCTATTTATTTTTATAATATTTTAGTAATTTTATTATTAGTTTTTTATCTGTTTTTAGTTATTTTTAACTTTAAACTTCATTTTAGACTTTTTTTTGAATTCCAGTTTCTTAACCTTACAATATTGTATTTTTTGTTAAATTATAGAAAAAGAAGTATAATCAATTTGAAAAAGATAGTTATCTATCTTTTTTTTTAAAAGAGGCATTAATTGATTAACATCTAAAAAAGATATGATGCATCTAAATAATTGAGTAATAAAGAAATGCTAAATAAATATATTATATTAAATAGAATTAAGATTTTAAATGACTAATGGTTTATGAATTAATCTATTAATTTTTTTAAATATATAATACATAATAATATTAAATTATATTATAATAAAGGAAATTAAAAATTTTATAATTGGATTATGCATTTAGACTAATTTTTAACAATTTTTAAAAGATATAGAAACTACAAAGTTTTTATTTTCCTATTTTTTTATCTTTTGTTGAAAATAGGAAGCATATTATATTTCTACATTTATAAATTATTATTTCCAAGTAGTTAGAAATAGACATTTATTTACTTTTCTTTTCTTTCTACTTTATCATATTTTTGCTAAATATTGTGCAAAATAAAAGCTATTATTGTGCTGAAAAATTGCAATATTTATATAAAATGAAACTATTTTATCAATTAAAAATTTTAATCTAAGCTAGTAAAAAGAAATTAGTGTCACTAGAATTAAAAAATTATTATATTATATAACACTTAAATAATGATTTGTATGAAATAAAAATTAAACATAAATAAAGGATTAAGAAAACATTATAAAGAAATACAATAAAATTATAACTAAAAATTAAATAAATATATTATCCAAAAAATATTTATCATAGTTTAAAACTCTAAAATGTATATAAATAATTAATTTTATAATTTTCTATGCTATGTTCCCATTATTAAACATTGTTTATAACTATTAAAGCCTTTATTTTTAATACCTTAGGCCAGATCTTAAATGAGTAATAAAGAAATAGCAAAACTTATGATTTCCAAATTATTAAGAATAAATAGCACTTTATAAAACACATATATTATTTCAAAATTTTTGTTTGATTCTGATTTATTAAACTATATACAGATTTTGTAAATTCATTTTAAATATTCTTATTTAATTATCGCTATATAGTTTCTCATAAATTCTTTCATACAAATTCTTTCTTCTAACTTCATCTATACTTGGAAATTAAAAATATATTAATATTTAAAATTTAAAATTTAATTTAGATATCTGTTTTTATGGTGCTAAAGCATTTAAATTTATTGCCTAAATAATAATCAAAGCATGATACTCTAATATAAATTTAGCTTTAATATATCTTCTTTTTCCTAATTTTTAAACTTAATTTTCTCGAAATTGGTTAATTTTACAATGGTATTTTAAGATTCTTTTTTATTCAATCCCCCTTTTACTAAAAAGCTGCAATGAAGATTTAAAGCTAATTTAATTAAATTTTGTAATCTAAATTTATCCACACCCAAGACTTTGAATATCTTACAGCTAATACATAGCCAAAATTCTCTTAATTTGAATATTTTCTTCAACATAAAATAATAAATTAATTTTACTATCTCTTAATATCCTTCTATCTATATCACTTTTACTAAAATTACTAGTTTATTAATTATCCATTAGGGTAAAGAATATTTATTTAATTAATGCATTCATTAATTGTAAATAGTTAGATTTCTTAAGATTTATTAGATGCAACTTTAATATTTTCTAATATCTTTATACTTAAACATTTAATCTTATTTATTTGTACTTCATATGGAAGCTTCTAAACTTAATACCTCTAATGGTTAGAAATAGTACTTATTAAATTAATAAACAAATAATTTTAGAACTAATTATACTCTATATCAAAATTAAGCTTATAGAAGCCTTTTACTTAAATTTAATTATTATCATTTATTTAAATAATCAATCTTAAAGATTTAGTTTAGTAGATTATCAAGCTTATGGACCTTTTGGCATGGATTTTAAAAATCTTAGTAAAATTAAGTATGATTTAAGAAATTATCTTAAGAAAATGCTGAGCAAGATATATAGAATACTAATATATGAGAGTATTTACAAGTAAAGTATTAAGAAATAAATTACTATATTAAAGTTAAATCTTTTAAAGTTAAGAAAATAATCTAGAAACTTACTGGGAATTAAGAAAATATCTAATTAAATATTTTATACAAAGAAACGAAAGAAAATCTTAGTATTAAGATATACATTTTATTAGGGATAAATTTAATTAAATCTTATGTATAGTTAAATTTACTAATATACTTTAACTGATTGATTTATCCTGAGAATATAAGAAAGAATAGATAAAATAATAGTTTATTAATAATAAAGGCTAAATTATTAAAATAAATGAGAAAATTAAATTTCAATAATTATCAAATTAATAAGTAAGTATTCATGATTTTTTTCAAGTATCTGAAGATTTTTCTTCAGGATTTTCTTTCATTTGGATTTTTTTCAGCTCTTCTAAGACTCTTTATTCAATCTCTTGATCTTATTCGAAAGCATCAAATTTTCATTCTTCCTCTTCTTCCTCTTCTTTCTTTTTTCTCTCTTCTTCCTCTTATATCCTTTTTCTTTCATCTTCATCTTCTTCTTATTTCTTCTTTCTTTCATCTTCTTCATGTTTCTTTTTTCTTTCATCTTCTTCATGTTTCTTTTTTCTTTCATCTTCTTCATGTTTCTTTTTTCTTTCATCTTCTTCATGTTTCTTTTTTCTTTCATCTTCTTCATGTTTCTTTTTTCTTTCATCTTCTTCATGTTTCTTTTTTCTTGCCTCGTCTTATCTTTTTCTTTCCTCTTCTTCTAATTTTAACTAAAGTCTTTATTATTCCTGTTATTACTTTTCTTAAAAGAGTAGATTTTCTTAAAGTTCCTATTCCTTTTAAGATTCAATTCTTTTGACCTATATTTCTTCTCTTTCTTCTTATTATTCTTATATAGGAAAAAGCTACTATTCCTCAAGAGCCTTCTGTTTACTTTAATCACTTAATTAGGACATGGAAAATGGTTTTTAAGGTTTTTCTTTCTGAAGCATTTATAAAATATCATAATAGCTATCATTAATCTTATACTCTTCCTGAGGCTACAATTATTTATACATAACTTCAGATAATTACCTTTACTTTTACTTTTTCTTTCTAAATCGAATTATATAAACTGCTGATGTTATTAAGAAAAACAGATAAACGAATAAGGAAACTAAAATTATTACTAAAGCATGGTTATGTGAGACTTTGTCTTCTTTATAGTGCAAATAATTATAATCTCCTAACTAAAGTAAAGTCAATATAAGTAACAGTACTCCTGAAATAGATGCTTCAAAGATACAGCAAGTTGCACAGAAATTACAGCATTAAGATAGCTTAGACGGCTTTATCTCCTTATCTGTGTTAAGGTAAAGCATCTTTATTTTTTATTTAATTTATCTATTTAAATCTTTTCTTTTGGTAATGATGACTACATAAAGCTTTATTTATGACTGAAAAATATTATAAAAAGTTAAAAAACAACTTTTATTCCCATATAACCTTACAATACTTACTATTTTAATTTATTGAGAATCATTTACAGTCTTGAAAAGATGTAAAAATTAGGTAAATTAAAAAGCTCTTATCTAAGAGCAGTTTACACTAAACAGGTAATTAATCTTAAATTAAACTAACAAAGATTTTATAAATTATATTAAAGTTTAAAGTTTAAATTTTCAATTGCAATACTGCATAAATGTGCTACTTATCTGATAAGAAGCTACTTCCTACTTGATTTAATTATATCTAATAATAGCAAAAGCTTGAAGTTCATTTAAATTATTATCTTAACAGAAGAATATCTAGTTTAGATTCATATCATTAAGTTATTAAAGAGAATTGCATTAATTCCTTTCTTAAAATAGCAATTAAATGAAATAAATATCAGAGCACTCTATTCGCTAAATGCATATTCTCTCATCAATTTAAAAGTGAAATAGTTTTATTTAAATGAATTTTACTTATTATTAAAGAGACTGAAAATAGAGATAAGCTATGAAGATAGAACTAGGAAACCTTTTTATATAAATGAGTGTGGTTCTCTTTATAAGTTTAAAAATATAATCTTGATTATTTTAATTTATAGATACTTGCTTGAATAACTAGAGAGGAGTTTATGATATCATTGCTATAAATTAACTTATGAAAATAAGCTTTTATTTATTGGCTATTTTTAACTTCCTTGCAACTTATTTGGTTTCAGCTTCTTTTTAAATAATTAGCTTTGGCAATCTATTAATAAATGTTTGGAGATATTTTAAGTAACTTAGTGGCAGGTAAAGAATTATTTTTATATGAAATTAGAAATTAAAAGAGAGTGTTAGAAAAGAATAATCATCCCTAAATGAAAATCAACAATCTATCATAGTGAAGCTTAATACTTTAATTTAAGAAATTAATTTTTTAATGGTAGATGTTTAAGATGCTTTATTTCACATAAAGCTCTTATATTCAAATTTGAGACCAAATTAAGAAACAACTTCAAGGAGAGTTATCTTAGGCAATGTAAGCATTAAATACACTGATTTTAGGTATTTAAATTGTAAGGCCTCTTTAGATAGCAACTTAAAGTCACCGAGGAGTAAAGCCTATTAATCTTTCTGTGTAGTTTAGCGCATATATCTATGCGTTGATTTCACAGATACTTTGAGATATTATTATAATTATTAAATTTCAGCGGCTTTAAATACTAAAAAAAATGGCGGAAAAAATGGAGGAGTTTTCCTTCTTAAAATATAGAAAACTTTCTTCTGTCTCTTATAAATAAGGCACTCCTAATAATAAATAGACTTGCAAAGATTCTCGATAATTTAGAAGTAAATATTCCTTAACTACTATAAATGAACTTAACTAGATATTTATAAATAGAATGCTTAAAGAATATTAGAATTAATAAAATCAGAATATGCCTAAGAAAAAATCTTCTTGCTGCTGCGACTTATTCTTCGCATTAAACTTTATAGGGTATTGCATCTGAACTTTTTATAGATTTAAGTCAAAATTATATAGATTAAAAAAGAAAGAAAAGAATAGAGATATTAGGATTATAATAAAGGATACTGCTACTAAAATAAGAAGCTTGTTGGCATAATTAGTTAATAAAGTGCATTAAAGGGGGAATCTAATAGACTTAATAAAATCTACAATTCCAAATCTAAAAGTCAATCAATTTTAATACATTTTGAAGTATATCTGATTTTAGATTGACTCGAAGAAACTTTAACTTGCATAAGATTTTATCTTTTCCTAGCGCTCTACTTTCACTTAAAAAAAAGTTAACCAAGCAATCTTTATGCAAAAGAATGAATAAAATTAAGAACTATTAAAGATAATAGAATTTGCTAATAAAAAATAATGAGATATGCATGATAGTTAGGAATTAACTAGACAAAGTCTTTTGTATTTATCATTTCTTAAGATATAATAATTATTATATCTTAAGCAACTTTAATACCTGTTTCTTATATAACTACTTTCAGCGTTTCTTTCTAACCTCGAATTAGTTAGTATATGTCATAAAGCTGAATTAAAGATATTCTTATATCAAAATCTTTAAAATTTGATTATTCAAAACTAATATAGCTCAGAAACAAAATGTAAATTTTAAAGAATTTACCAAAGTAGATAAGATAGGTAAATAGTGAGATTTATTAAAGATTGCTTAATAAAGTTATAGAATATTTAATCTTATTACTAAAGAGATTGCTATAAAAGCTAATGCTAAGCTTCTTAAATTAGTTTAGTATATTTAGATTATTATATTATTACTCATTGCTACCTCTAAATATTCAATCTCTATATTTATTGCTATAAGTACATTAGATACTTATTTCCATCTAATAGTTTCTGTCTTTACCTGAAATCAATGCAAAGATTGAAAATAAATGATTCTTGTAATGTAAAAGGTAGCAATTAGCCTTTATCATATTATTCAGAGTCCTTGGTTTTTAAAATGCTTCTATTTAGTTAAACTTAATAAATAGTGTAAAATTGATAAGCTAATTTTAAAAATTATCAAAATAGTAAGATTAATAATTAGTTAACAGTGGATAAATGTTATGAATAAGAAACTTAAATACTAAAAAGAATTAAACTAGCATTAGTTTACTATTCAATAAATATCATTTTTATTTAGTCTATATGATACTCTTAACACTCCTATTTTTAAATCTTTAGAAAGTTAATAATTTAGGAAATAATACTTCATATTATCATTTTAGGTTCTGCTAAAAAGATTTAACTGAGTAAAGGAAATGAGAGAAGCTAGCTTTTATTAATATTGAGCATATCATCATGAAAAGAGCTAATACTTTACCAATTAGCGTAACATGAAAAAGAGTTTTAATAAGTTAAACTAAACAAAAGAGATATTATAATACTATTTTTAACTAATATACATATTATAATCTTAGTAAATTTCATCTTTTACTAAAGCAACTAAAAGCTAGTTATAGCAATTTAATATCTGCTAAATTTGCCATGCTTTAGAAGAATTAGTTTAAAAGTTGTAATCTCATAATATTATAAAATAAGAGAAAACTAAAAAATGTAGATAATTCCAACATCATTTTGAGTAATTTAGGACAAATAAAGACAAAGAACGAGATGGGAAAGGAGCATATGATATATAATTAAATATTAAAAGATTTAAGTATGATAACTTTATTCAAAAGCTCACTTCTTTTTATCCAGGTTCCCAAAAATAATCTTCATTAAAGTAATTTCAAAACTATGAACTTGATTAAATTTCTTTACTTGATAGAAAAACAATGATGCTCTATGGAAAAATAAAATTGAAATTTGTAATTAAAGTAAGTTTATTTAAATGTAATAATTTACAATAAATAAGAGATGAAACATATAAAACTAGAAACTACTCATAGTGTTGAAAATTAACTTAGTTTTAATATATCCAGCTTCACAGAGACTTAACATAAATTACAGACCTAATTATTTCTAGCTAATATATTATTCATTTAATTAATTGGATATATAAAATATATTACTCTAATGTTTAAGTTATTGAGTCTTTTAAGTTAAAAAATACTTTCAAAGGAAACCAAAATATAATTCTCAGTTAATTGAAAACTATTATGAGGTTTAGCAAAACACAATGACTATTATGTTGAAATTATTAAGATACTATGTAAACTAAATTTAACTAAGTCATCTTCAGATTGCTTGACTTTATTTCAGTCTATTGTTTTCTTAATTTTTCTGTTTTTGGCCATTTTTGCATAGCATTGTAAGTTATTTAAATGATAGATCTAACTTTTTCTAATAAATGAAATTACACAATCACAGAATATTTAAGAAAAAGCATGGGAGTTAGCTAAATTAGAGATTTTTTAATTTAATTCTCTTATCTATCTTTTATATAAAAAATTGATATCAAGCTTTCTTATATGATAGTCTGTACTCCTAATGATATGATTCTTAAAGTTTTCTATTACTAGATAATTTTCGAGGAAAATAAGTTGAATCTTTTTATTATATTGTACCTTTTAAGGTAATAGTACTTTTCTAGATTTTATTCTAATCACTGAAAGTAATAGGTTTGAGCTGTAGTTAGAACTTTATCTTCAGATTTAATTTATATATTAAAAAGTAGTATATTTTATATTTCATACCTTCCTCTTCTATTATTCCTTTAACTACGGTAAATCAATGCTACCATTTAAATCATTTATGCCTCTATAGCTTCTTATTAAGTTAAGGTATCAATCTAATGATGAATGGAAATAATTAAGATGGATAATTTGAAATGCCTTAGTTTAAGTGCTATTTGAAGTTAAGTTTGCATATAAGTTAGGTTTAAGGATTAGAATTAATAAGCGTTGCTTATTTAACTAGCATCCTTTATTTGAATATAGCTTATATAGTAAGTTTTAAAGTAAGAGGATGTTGTAAGTTAGTAACATTTTGCTACTTTGATAGAATTCAATTAAGTAAAACTAAATTGGTTGCTATTTGTTATGCTTATTTGAATCCTTCAGACATTTTTACAAGAAATTTTGAAATAAAATGAATCATTAAATAGACGTTTTTGGCTTTTAACTGCAAGGACTCTGCAAAACTGAAGTCAATGCGACAAATATGACTACGATAAATTAGTCTCAGAGTTGGGTTTAGATGGAATAGCCGAATGTACCTAACTTTGTTAGTTTTGCTTATCAAACTTAGAATAGCCAGTAAGATCTTAGTGAAAAGAATCAAGGTAGTCTGCAAGCTGATTTTCCTGTATTACTGTCTCAGATAAATAAATGCATATTCTCTCTTTCATTTTAAAAGTAAAATAGTTTTATAATTTATAATTTGATTTAAATGTTCTGCAGCAGTCTACACCGCCGCGTAAAATAAGTTTGCAAAAAGTTTTTTTGATTTATGTCTTGTTTTCTCTTCCTTGGTCCTATTTACATTTCTTGTTTTCCCTTCTTCCGTATTATTAAGGTACTTGTTTCACCACTTCTTTGATTCCATCTTTTTTTATATATATTCCCCTCTGCGCTACAATAGAGCATTTCTCTTTCTTTCTTTTCTCTTATCCAATATTCTCTTTTGTATTCCTGGAATTTCCTACATTTCCTATATAGGTGTCTATAGCTACCACAGAAATAGCATTTCTTCTTAATTCTTTTCTCTCTTGTCATTTTGATTACTTGCTCTTCTTCAATGTCCATTTTCTCTATCTTAGGAATTTCTTGCACTTGGCTCTAGATTATTTGCTTGTTCTGCTCTTGAATCGTCTTTATTGAGTCATTCATATGTTTCATTTGTTCCTGCTGGTGTTTCCAGATGTTGTCGAGCTCCCTTTCCCAGTTTACCATTCAGAGCTCTCTTGTATCCTGTTGCTCAATCAGGTCCATTAGTTTCGTATTTTCCATTTTAAGCTTCTTTACCTCTTGCTAGAGGCTTAGCACTACTTAAATGAACTGCTCCACGCTCATTTGTCCGGAAGGATAGACTTCCGAAGTCTCCTAATGTAGAGCAGACTTAGGTTGTTTCCTTGGCTTCTCCTAAGATGCCGGGATAAGTTCGTGGCTTTTCTTAGCCTGTTAGTACTCTTCCTTGGTTTGTGTTCCTGATAGATGAGGTCTGGATTATTTCGGTTTCTGGTTTTCTCTCCTATTTCTTGGAGGTGGTGTAGAAACCTTTCTTTAAGCCTTCCATTTTCAAATTTTTATGTGAAATAGTTTTATTTAAATGAATTTTACTTATTATTAAAGAGACTGAAAATAGAGATAAGCTATGAAGATAGAACTAGGAAACCTTTTTATATAAATGAGTGTGGTTCTCTTTATAAGTTTAAAAATATAATCTTGATTATTTTAATTTATAGATACTTGCTTGAATAACTAGAGAGGAGTTTATGATATCATTGCTATAAATTAACTTATGAAAATAAGCTTTTATTTATTGGCTATTTTTAACTTCCTTGCAACTTATTTGGTTTCAGCTTCTTTTTAAATAATTAGCTTTGGCAATCTATTAATAAATGTTTGGAGATATTTTAAGTAACTTAGTGGCAGGTAAAGAATTATTTTTATATGAAATTAGAAATTAAAAGAGAGTGTTAGAAAAGAATAATCATCCCTAAATGAAAATCAACAATCTATCATAGTGAAGCTTAATACTTTAATTTAAGAAATTAATTTTTTAATGGTAGATGTTTAAGATGCTTTATTTCACATAAAGCTCTTATATTCAAATTTGAGACCAAATTAAGAAACAACTTCAAGGAGAGTTATCTTAGGCAATGTAAGCATTAAATACACTGATTTTAGGTATTTAAATTGTAAGGCCTCTTTAGATAGCAACTTAAAGTCACCGAGGAGTAAAGCCTATTAATCTTTCTGTGTAGTTTAGCGCATATATCTATGCGTTGATTTCACAGATACTTTGAGATATTATTATAATTATTAAATTTCAGCGGCTTTAAATACTAAAAAAAATGGCGGAAAAAATGGAGGAGTTTTCCTTCTTAAAATATAGAAAACTTTCTTCTGTCTCTTATAAATAAGGCACTCCTAATAATAAATAGACTTGCAAAGATTCTCGATAATTTAGAAGTAAATATTCCTTAACTACTATAAATGAACTTAACTAGATATTTATAAATAGAATGCTTAAAGAATATTAGAATTAATAAAATCAGAATATGCCTAAGAAAAAATCTTCTTGCTGCTGCGACTTATTCTTCGCATTAAACTTTATAGGGTATTGCATCTGAACTTTTTATAGATTTAAGTCAAAATTATATAGATTAAAAAAGAAAGAAAAGAATAGAGATATTAGGATTATAATAAAGGATACTGCTACTAAAATAAGAAGCTTGTTGGCATAATTAGTTAATAAAGTGCATTAAAGGGGGAATCTAATAGACTTAATAAAATCTACAATTCCAAATCTAAAAGTCAATCAATTTTAATACATTTTGAAGTATATCTGATTTTAGATTGACTCGAAGAAACTTTAACTTGCATAAGATTTTATCTTTTCCTAGCGCTCTACTTTCACTTAAAAAAAAGTTAACCAAGCAATCTTTATGCAAAAGAATGAATAAAATTAAGAACTATTAAAGATAATAGAATTTGCTAATAAAAAATAATGAGATATGCATGATAGTTAGGAATTAACTAGACAAAGTCTTTTGTATTTATCATTTCTTAAGATATAATAATTATTATATCTTAAGCAACTTTAATACCTGTTTCTTATATAACTACTTTCAGCGTTTCTTTCTAACCTCGAATTAGTTAGTATATGTCATAAAGCTGAATTAAAGATATTCTTATATCAAAATCTTTAAAATTTGATTATTCAAAACTAATATAGCTCAGAAACAAAATGTAAATTTTAAAGAATTTACCAAAGTAGATAAGATAGGTAAATAGTGAGATTTATTAAAGATTGCTTAATAAAGTTATAGAATATTTAATCTTATTACTAAAGAGATTGCTATAAAAGCTAATGCTAAGCTTCTTAAATTAGTTTAGTATATTTAGATTATTATATTATTACTCATTGCTACCTCTAAATATTCAATCTCTATATTTATTGCTATAAGTACATTAGATACTTATTTCCATCTAATAGTTTCTGTCTTTACCTGAAATCAATGCAAAGATTGAAAATAAATGATTCTTGTAATGTAAAAGGTAGCAATTAGCCTTTATCATATTATTCAGAGTCCTTGGTTTTTAAAATGCTTCTATTTAGTTAAACTTAATAAATAGTGTAAAATTGATAAGCTAATTTTAAAAATTATCAAAATAGTAAGATTAATAATTAGTTAACAGTGGATAAATGTTATGAATAAGAAACTTAAATACTAAAAAGAATTAAACTAGCATTAGTTTACTATTCAATAAATATCATTTTTATTTAGTCTATATGATACTCTTAACACTCCTATTTTTAAATCTTTAGAAAGTTAATAATTTAGGAAATAATACTTCATATTATCATTTTAGGTTCTGCTAAAAAGATTTAACTGAGTAAAGGAAATGAGAGAAGCTAGCTTTTATTAATATTGAGCATATCATCATGAAAAGAGCTAATACTTTACCAATTAGCGTAACATGAAAAAGAGTTTTAATAAGTTAAACTAAACAAAAGAGATATTATAATACTATTTTTAACTAATATACATATTATAATCTTAGTAAATTTCATCTTTTACTAAAGCAACTAAAAGCTAGTTATAGCAATTTAATATCTGCTAAATTTGCCATGCTTTAGAAGAATTAGTTTAAAAGTTGTAATCTCATAATATTATAAAATAAGAGAAAACTAAAAAATGTAGATAATTCCAACATCATTTTGAGTAATTTAGGACAAATAAAGACAAAGAACGAGATGGGAAAGGAGCATATGATATATAATTAAATATTAAAAGATTTAAGTATGATAACTTTATTCAAAAGCTCACTTCTTTTTATCCAGGTTCCCAAAAATAATCTTCATTAAAGTAATTTCAAAACTATGAACTTGATTAAATTTCTTTACTTGATAGAAAAACAATGATGCTCTATGGAAAAATAAAATTGAAATTTGTAATTAAAGTAAGTTTATTTAAATGTAATAATTTACAATAAATAAGAGATGAAACATATAAAACTAGAAACTACTCATAGTGTTGAAAATTAACTTAGTTTTAATATATCCAGCTTCACAGAGACTTAACATAAATTACAGACCTAATTATTTCTAGCTAATATATTATTCATTTAATTAATTGGATATATAAAATATATTACTCTAATGTTTAAGTTATTGAGTCTTTTAAGTTAAAAAATACTTTCAAAGGAAACCAAAATATAATTCTCAGTTAATTGAAAACTATTATGAGGTTTAGCAAAACACAATGACTATTATGTTGAAATTATTAAGATACTATGTAAACTAAATTTAACTAAGTCATCTTCAGATTGCTTGACTTTATTTCAGTCTATTGTTTTCTTAATTTTTCTGTTTTTGGCCATTTTTGCATAGCATTGTAAGTTATTTAAATGATAGATCTAACTTTTTCTAATAAATGAAATTACACAATCACAGAATATTTAAGAAAAAGCATGGGAGTTAGCTAAATTAGAGATTTTTTAATTTAATTCTCTTATCTATCTTTTATATAAAAAATTGATATCAAGCTTTCTTATATGATAGTCTGTACTCCTAATGATATGATTCTTAAAGTTTTCTATTACTAGATAATTTTCGAGGAAAATAAGTTGAATCTTTTTATTATATTGTACCTTTTAAGGTAATAGTACTTTTCTAGATTTTATTCTAATCACTGAAAGTAATAGGTTTGAGCTGTAGTTAGAACTTTATCTTCAGATTTAATTTATATATTAAAAAGTAGTATATTTTATATTTCATACCTTCCTCTTCTATTATTCCTTTAACTACGGTAAATCAATGCTACCATTTAAATCATTTATGCCTCTATAGCTTCTTATTAAGTTAAGGTATCAATCTAATGATGAATGGAAATAATTAAGATGGATAATTTGAAATGCCTTAGTTTAAGTGCTATTTGAAGTTAAGTTTGCATATAAGTTAGGTTTAAGGATTAGAATTAATAAGCGTTGCTTATTTAACTAGCATCCTTTATTTGAATATAGCTTATATAGTAAGTTTTAAAGTAAGAGGATGTTGTAAGTTAGTAACATTTTGCTACTTTGATAGAATTCAATTAAGTAAAACTAAATTGGTTGCTATTTGTTATGCTTATTTGAATCCTTCAGACATTTTTACAAGAAATTTTGAAATAAAATGAATCATTAAATAGACGTTTTTGGCTTTTAACTGCAAGGACTCTGCAAAACTGAAGTCAATGCGACAAATATGACTACGATAAATTAGTCTCAGAGTTGGGTTTAGATGGAATAGCCGAATGTACCTAACTTTGTTAGTTTTGCTTATCAAACTTAGAATAGCCAGTAAGATCTTAGTGAAAAGAATCAAGGTAGTCTGCAAGCTGATTTTCCTGTATTACTGTCTCAGATAAATAAATGCATATTCTCTCTTTCATTTTAAAAGTAAAATAGTTTTATAATTTATAATTTGATTTAAATGTTCTGCAGCAGTCTACACCGCCGCGTAAAATAAGTTTGCAAAAAGTTTTTTTGATTTATGTCTTGTTTTCTCTTCCTTGGTCCTATTTACATTTCTTGTTTTCCCTTCTTCCGTATTATTAAGGTACTTGTTTCACCACTTCTTTGATTCCATCTTTTTTTATATATATTCCCCTCTGCGCTACAATAGAGCATTTCTCTTTCTTTCTTTTCTCTTATCCAATATTCTCTTTTGTATTCCTGGAATTTCCTACATTTCCTATATAGGTGTCTATAGCTACCACAGAAATAGCATTTCTTCTTAATTCTTTTCTCTCTTGTCATTTTGATTACTTGCTCTTCTTCAATGTCCATTTTCTCTATCTTAGGAATTTCTTGCACTTGGCTCTAGATTATTTGCTTGTTCTGCTCTTGAATCGTCTTTATTGAGTCATTCATATGTTTCATTTGTTCCTGCTGGTGTTTCCAGATGTTGTCGAGCTCCCTTTCCCAGTTTACCATTCAGAGCTCTCTTGTATCCTGTTGCTCAATCAGGTCCATTAGTTTCGTATTTTCCATTTTAAGCTTCTTTACCTCTTGCTAGAGGCTTAGCACTACTTAAATGAACTGCTCCACGCTCATTTGTCCGGAAGGATAGACTTCCGAAGTCTCCTAATGTAGAGCAGACTTAGGTTGTTTCCTTGGCTTCTCCTAAGATGCCGGGATAAGTTCGTGGCTTTTCTTAGCCTGTTAGTACTCTTCCTTGGTTTGTGTTCCTGATAGATGAGGTCTGGATTATTTCGGTTTCTGGTTTTCTCTCCTATTTCTTGGAGGTGGTGTAGAAACCTTTCTTTAAGCCTTCCATTTTCAAATTTTTATGTGAAATAGTTTTATTTAAATGAATTTTACTTATTATTAAAGAGACTGAAAATAGAGATAAGCTATGAAGATAGAACTAGGAAACCTTTTTATATAAATGAGTGTGGTTCTCTTTATAAGTTTAAAAATATAATCTTGATTATTTTAATTTATAGATACTTGCTTGAATAACTAGAGAGGAGTTTATGATATCATTGCTATAAATTAACTTATGAAAATAAGCTTTTATTTATTGGCTATTTTTAACTTCCTTGCAACTTATTTGGTTTCAGCTTCTTTTTAAATAATTAGCTTTGGCAATCTATTAATAAATGTTTGGAGATATTTTAAGTAACTTAGTGGCAGGTAAAGAATTATTTTTATATGAAATTAGAAATTAAAAGAGAGTGTTAGAAAAGAATAATCATCCCTAAATGAAAATCAACAATCTATCATAGTGAAGCTTAATACTTTAATTTAAGAAATTAATTTTTTAATGGTAGATGTTTAAGATGCTTTATTTCACATAAAGCTCTTATATTCAAATTTGAGACCAAATTAAGAAACAACTTCAAGGAGAGTTATCTTAGGCAATGTAAGCATTAAATACACTGATTTTAGGTATTTAAATTGTAAGGCCTCTTTAGATAGCAACTTAAAGTCACCGAGGAGTAAAGCCTATTAATCTTTCTGTGTAGTTTAGCGCATATATCTATGCGTTGATTTCACAGATACTTTGAGATATTATTATAATTATTAAATTTCAGCGGCTTTAAATACTAAAAAAAATGGCGGAAAAAATGGAGGAGTTTTCCTTCTTAAAATATAGAAAACTTTCTTCTGTCTCTTATAAATAAGGCACTCCTAATAATAAATAGACTTGCAAAGATTCTCGATAATTTAGAAGTAAATATTCCTTAACTACTATAAATGAACTTAACTAGATATTTATAAATAGAATGCTTAAAGAATATTAGAATTAATAAAATCAGAATATGCCTAAGAAAAAATCTTCTTGCTGCTGCGACTTATTCTTCGCATTAAACTTTATAGGGTATTGCATCTGAACTTTTTATAGATTTAAGTCAAAATTATATAGATTAAAAAAGAAAGAAAAGAATAGAGATATTAGGATTATAATAAAGGATACTGCTACTAAAATAAGAAGCTTGTTGGCATAATTAGTTAATAAAGTGCATTAAAGGGGGAATCTAATAGACTTAATAAAATCTACAATTCCAAATCTAAAAGTCAATCAATTTTAATACATTTTGAAGTATATCTGATTTTAGATTGACTCGAAGAAACTTTAACTTGCATAAGATTTTATCTTTTCCTAGCGCTCTACTTTCACTTAAAAAAAAGTTAACCAAGCAATCTTTATGCAAAAGAATGAATAAAATTAAGAACTATTAAAGATAATAGAATTTGCTAATAAAAAATAATGAGATATGCATGATAGTTAGGAATTAACTAGACAAAGTCTTTTGTATTTATCATTTCTTAAGATATAATAATTATTATATCTTAAGCAACTTTAATACCTGTTTCTTATATAACTACTTTCAGCGTTTCTTTCTAACCTCGAATTAGTTAGTATATGTCATAAAGCTGAATTAAAGATATTCTTATATCAAAATCTTTAAAATTTGATTATTCAAAACTAATATAGCTCAGAAACAAAATGTAAATTTTAAAGAATTTACCAAAGTAGATAAGATAGGTAAATAGTGAGATTTATTAAAGATTGCTTAATAAAGTTATAGAATATTTAATCTTATTACTAAAGAGATTGCTATAAAAGCTAATGCTAAGCTTCTTAAATTAGTTTAGTATATTTAGATTATTATATTATTACTCATTGCTACCTCTAAATATTCAATCTCTATATTTATTGCTATAAGTACATTAGATACTTATTTCCATCTAATAGTTTCTGTCTTTACCTGAAATCAATGCAAAGATTGAAAATAAATGATTCTTGTAATGTAAAAGGTAGCAATTAGCCTTTATCATATTATTCAGAGTCCTTGGTTTTTAAAATGCTTCTATTTAGTTAAACTTAATAAATAGTGTAAAATTGATAAGCTAATTTTAAAAATTATCAAAATAGTAAGATTAATAATTAGTTAACAGTGGATAAATGTTATGAATAAGAAACTTAAATACTAAAAAGAATTAAACTAGCATTAGTTTACTATTCAATAAATATCATTTTTATTTAGTCTATATGATACTCTTAACACTCCTATTTTTAAATCTTTAGAAAGTTAATAATTTAGGAAATAATACTTCATATTATCATTTTAGGTTCTGCTAAAAAGATTTAACTGAGTAAAGGAAATGAGAGAAGCTAGCTTTTATTAATATTGAGCATATCATCATGAAAAGAGCTAATACTTTACCAATTAGCGTAACATGAAAAAGAGTTTTAATAAGTTAAACTAAACAAAAGAGATATTATAATACTATTTTTAACTAATATACATATTATAATCTTAGTAAATTTCATCTTTTACTAAAGCAACTAAAAGCTAGTTATAGCAATTTAATATCTGCTAAATTTGCCATGCTTTAGAAGAATTAGTTTAAAAGTTGTAATCTCATAATATTATAAAATAAGAGAAAACTAAAAAATGTAGATAATTCCAACATCATTTTGAGTAATTTAGGACAAATAAAGACAAAGAACGAGATGGGAAAGGAGCATATGATATATAATTAAATATTAAAAGATTTAAGTATGATAACTTTATTCAAAAGCTCACTTCTTTTTATCCAGGTTCCCAAAAATAATCTTCATTAAAGTAATTTCAAAACTATGAACTTGATTAAATTTCTTTACTTGATAGAAAAACAATGATGCTCTATGGAAAAATAAAATTGAAATTTGTAATTAAAGTAAGTTTATTTAAATGTAATAATTTACAATAAATAAGAGATGAAACATATAAAACTAGAAACTACTCATAGTGTTGAAAATTAACTTAGTTTTAATATATCCAGCTTCACAGAGACTTAACATAAATTACAGACCTAATTATTTCTAGCTAATATATTATTCATTTAATTAATTGGATATATAAAATATATTACTCTAATGTTTAAGTTATTGAGTCTTTTAAGTTAAAAAATACTTTCAAAGGAAACCAAAATATAATTCTCAGTTAATTGAAAACTATTATGAGGTTTAGCAAAACACAATGACTATTATGTTGAAATTATTAAGATACTATGTAAACTAAATTTAACTAAGTCATCTTCAGATTGCTTGACTTTATTTCAGTCTATTGTTTTCTTAATTTTTCTGTTTTTGGCCATTTTTGCATAGCATTGTAAGTTATTTAAATGATAGATCTAACTTTTTCTAATAAATGAAATTACACAATCACAGAATATTTAAGAAAAAGCATGGGAGTTAGCTAAATTAGAGATTTTTTAATTTAATTCTCTTATCTATCTTTTATATAAAAAATTGATATCAAGCTTTCTTATATGATAGTCTGTACTCCTAATGATATGATTCTTAAAGTTTTCTATTACTAGATAATTTTCGAGGAAAATAAGTTGAATCTTTTTATTATATTGTACCTTTTAAGGTAATAGTACTTTTCTAGATTTTATTCTAATCACTGAAAGTAATAGGTTTGAGCTGTAGTTAGAACTTTATCTTCAGATTTAATTTATATATTAAAAAGTAGTATATTTTATATTTCATACCTTCCTCTTCTATTATTCCTTTAACTACGGTAAATCAATGCTACCATTTAAATCATTTATGCCTCTATAGCTTCTTATTAAGTTAAGGTATCAATCTAATGATGAATGGAAATAATTAAGATGGATAATTTGAAATGCCTTAGTTTAAGTGCTATTTGAAGTTAAGTTTGCATATAAGTTAGGTTTAAGGATTAGAATTAATAAGCGTTGCTTATTTAACTAGCATCCTTTATTTGAATATAGCTTATATAGTAAGTTTTAAAGTAAGAGGATGTTGTAAGTTAGTAACATTTTGCTACTTTGATAGAATTCAATTAAGTAAAACTAAATTGGTTGCTATTTGTTATGCTTATTTGAATCCTTCAGACATTTTTACAAGAAATTTTGAAATAAAATGAATCATTAAATAGACGTTTTTGGCTTTTAACTGCAAGGACTCTGCAAAACTGAAGTCAATGCGACAAATATGACTACGATAAATTAGTCTCAGAGTTGGGTTTAGATGGAATAGCCGAATGTACCTAACTTTGTTAGTTTTGCTTATCAAACTTAGAATAGCCAGTAAGATCTTAGTGAAAAGAATCAAGGTAGTCTGCAAGCTGATTTTCCTGTATTACTGTCTCAGATAAATAAATGCATATTCTCTCTTTCATTTTAAAAGTAAAATAGTTTTATAATTTATAATTTGATTTAAATGTTCTGCAGCAGTCTACACCGCCGCGTAAAATAAGTTTGCAAAAAGTTTTTTTGATTTATGTCTTGTTTTCTCTTCCTTGGTCCTATTTACATTTCTTGTTTTCCCTTCTTCCGTATTATTAAGGTACTTGTTTCACCACTTCTTTGATTCCATCTTTTTTTATATATATTCCCCTCTGCGCTACAATAGAGCATTTCTCTTTCTTTCTTTTCTCTTATCCAATATTCTCTTTTGTATTCCTGGAATTTCCTACATTTCCTATATAGGTGTCTATAGCTACCACAGAAATAGCATTTCTTCTTAATTCTTTTCTCTCTTGTCATTTTGATTACTTGCTCTTCTTCAATGTCCATTTTCTCTATCTTAGGAATTTCTTGCACTTGGCTCTAGATTATTTGCTTGTTCTGCTCTTGAATCGTCTTTATTGAGTCATTCATATGTTTCATTTGTTCCTGCTGGTGTTTCCAGATGTTGTCGAGCTCCCTTTCCCAGTTTACCATTCAGAGCTCTCTTGTATCCTGTTGCTCAATCAGGTCCATTAGTTTCGTATTTTCCATTTTAAGCTTCTTTACCTCTTGCTAGAGGCTTAGCACTACTTAAATGAACTGCTCCACGCTCATTTGTCCGGAAGGATAGACTTCCGAAGTCTCCTAATGTAGAGCAGACTTAGGTTGTTTCCTTGGCTTCTCCTAAGATGCCGGGATAAGTTCGTGGCTTTTCTTAGCCTGTTAGTACTCTTCCTTGGTTTGTGTTCCTGATAGATGAGGTCTGGATTATTTCGGTTTCTGGTTTTCTCTCCTATTTCTTGGAGGTGGTGTAGAAACCTTTCTTTAAGCCTTCCATTTTCAAATTTTTATGTGAAATAGTTTTATTTAAATGAATTTTACTTATTATTAAAGAGACTGAAAATAGAGATAAGCTATGAAGATAGAACTAGGAAACCTTTTTATATAAATGAGTGTGGTTCTCTTTATAAGTTTAAAAATATAATCTTGATTATTTTAATTTATAGATACTTGCTTGAATAACTAGAGAGGAGTTTATGATATCATTGCTATAAATTAACTTATGAAAATAAGCTTTTATTTATTGGCTATTTTTAACTTCCTTGCAACTTATTTGGTTTCAGCTTCTTTTTAAATAATTAGCTTTGGCAATCTATTAATAAATGTTTGGAGATATTTTAAGTAACTTAGTGGCAGGTAAAGAATTATTTTTATATGAAATTAGAAATTAAAAGAGAGTGTTAGAAAAGAATAATCATCCCTAAATGAAAATCAACAATCTATCATAGTGAAGCTTAATACTTTAATTTAAGAAATTAATTTTTTAATGGTAGATGTTTAAGATGCTTTATTTCACATAAAGCTCTTATATTCAAATTTGAGACCAAATTAAGAAACAACTTCAAGGAGAGTTATCTTAGGCAATGTAAGCATTAAATACACTGATTTTAGGTATTTAAATTGTAAGGCCTCTTTAGATAGCAACTTAAAGTCACCGAGGAGTAAAGCCTATTAATCTTTCTGTGTAGTTTAGCGCATATATCTATGCGTTGATTTCACAGATACTTTGAGATATTATTATAATTATTAAATTTCAGCGGCTTTAAATACTAAAAAAAATGGCGGAAAAAATGGAGGAGTTTTCCTTCTTAAAATATAGAAAACTTTCTTCTGTCTCTTATAAATAAGGCACTCCTAATAATAAATAGACTTGCAAAGATTCTCGATAATTTAGAAGTAAATATTCCTTAACTACTATAAATGAACTTAACTAGATATTTATAAATAGAATGCTTAAAGAATATTAGAATTAATAAAATCAGAATATGCCTAAGAAAAAATCTTCTTGCTGCTGCGACTTATTCTTCGCATTAAACTTTATAGGGTATTGCATCTGAACTTTTTATAGATTTAAGTCAAAATTATATAGATTAAAAAAGAAAGAAAAGAATAGAGATATTAGGATTATAATAAAGGATACTGCTACTAAAATAAGAAGCTTGTTGGCATAATTAGTTAATAAAGTGCATTAAAGGGGGAATCTAATAGACTTAATAAAATCTACAATTCCAAATCTAAAAGTCAATCAATTTTAATACATTTTGAAGTATATCTGATTTTAGATTGACTCGAAGAAACTTTAACTTGCATAAGATTTTATCTTTTCCTAGCGCTCTACTTTCACTTAAAAAAAAGTTAACCAAGCAATCTTTATGCAAAAGAATGAATAAAATTAAGAACTATTAAAGATAATAGAATTTGCTAATAAAAAATAATGAGATATGCATGATAGTTAGGAATTAACTAGACAAAGTCTTTTGTATTTATCATTTCTTAAGATATAATAATTATTATATCTTAAGCAACTTTAATACCTGTTTCTTATATAACTACTTTCAGCGTTTCTTTCTAACCTCGAATTAGTTAGTATATGTCATAAAGCTGAATTAAAGATATTCTTATATCAAAATCTTTAAAATTTGATTATTCAAAACTAATATAGCTCAGAAACAAAATGTAAATTTTAAAGAATTTACCAAAGTAGATAAGATAGGTAAATAGTGAGATTTATTAAAGATTGCTTAATAAAGTTATAGAATATTTAATCTTATTACTAAAGAGATTGCTATAAAAGCTAATGCTAAGCTTCTTAAATTAGTTTAGTATATTTAGATTATTATATTATTACTCATTGCTACCTCTAAATATTCAATCTCTATATTTATTGCTATAAGTACATTAGATACTTATTTCCATCTAATAGTTTCTGTCTTTACCTGAAATCAATGCAAAGATTGAAAATAAATGATTCTTGTAATGTAAAAGGTAGCAATTAGCCTTTATCATATTATTCAGAGTCCTTGGTTTTTAAAATGCTTCTATTTAGTTAAACTTAATAAATAGTGTAAAATTGATAAGCTAATTTTAAAAATTATCAAAATAGTAAGATTAATAATTAGTTAACAGTGGATAAATGTTATGAATAAGAAACTTAAATACTAAAAAGAATTAAACTAGCATTAGTTTACTATTCAATAAATATCATTTTTATTTAGTCTATATGATACTCTTAACACTCCTATTTTTAAATCTTTAGAAAGTTAATAATTTAGGAAATAATACTTCATATTATCATTTTAGGTTCTGCTAAAAAGATTTAACTGAGTAAAGGAAATGAGAGAAGCTAGCTTTTATTAATATTGAGCATATCATCATGAAAAGAGCTAATACTTTACCAATTAGCGTAACATGAAAAAGAGTTTTAATAAGTTAAACTAAACAAAAGAGATATTATAATACTATTTTTAACTAATATACATATTATAATCTTAGTAAATTTCATCTTTTACTAAAGCAACTAAAAGCTAGTTATAGCAATTTAATATCTGCTAAATTTGCCATGCTTTAGAAGAATTAGTTTAAAAGTTGTAATCTCATAATATTATAAAATAAGAGAAAACTAAAAAATGTAGATAATTCCAACATCATTTTGAGTAATTTAGGACAAATAAAGACAAAGAACGAGATGGGAAAGGAGCATATGATATATAATTAAATATTAAAAGATTTAAGTATGATAACTTTATTCAAAAGCTCACTTCTTTTTATCCAGGTTCCCAAAAATAATCTTCATTAAAGTAATTTCAAAACTATGAACTTGATTAAATTTCTTTACTTGATAGAAAAACAATGATGCTCTATGGAAAAATAAAATTGAAATTTGTAATTAAAGTAAGTTTATTTAAATGTAATAATTTACAATAAATAAGAGATGAAACATATAAAACTAGAAACTACTCATAGTGTTGAAAATTAACTTAGTTTTAATATATCCAGCTTCACAGAGACTTAACATAAATTACAGACCTAATTATTTCTAGCTAATATATTATTCATTTAATTAATTGGATATATAAAATATATTACTCTAATGTTTAAGTTATTGAGTCTTTTAAGTTAAAAAATACTTTCAAAGGAAACCAAAATATAATTCTCAGTTAATTGAAAACTATTATGAGGTTTAGCAAAACACAATGACTATTATGTTGAAATTATTAAGATACTATGTAAACTAAATTTAACTAAGTCATCTTCAGATTGCTTGACTTTATTTCAGTCTATTGTTTTCTTAATTTTTCTGTTTTTGGCCATTTTTGCATAGCATTGTAAGTTATTTAAATGATAGATCTAACTTTTTCTAATAAATGAAATTACACAATCACAGAATATTTAAGAAAAAGCATGGGAGTTAGCTAAATTAGAGATTTTTTAATTTAATTCTCTTATCTATCTTTTATATAAAAAATTGATATCAAGCTTTCTTATATGATAGTCTGTACTCCTAATGATATGATTCTTAAAGTTTTCTATTACTAGATAATTTTCGAGGAAAATAAGTTGAATCTTTTTATTATATTGTACCTTTTAAGGTAATAGTACTTTTCTAGATTTTATTCTAATCACTGAAAGTAATAGGTTTGAGCTGTAGTTAGAACTTTATCTTCAGATTTAATTTATATATTAAAAAGTAGTATATTTTATATTTCATACCTTCCTCTTCTATTATTCCTTTAACTACGGTAAATCAATGCTACCATTTAAATCATTTATGCCTCTATAGCTTCTTATTAAGTTAAGGTATCAATCTAATGATGAATGGAAATAATTAAGATGGATAATTTGAAATGCCTTAGTTTAAGTGCTATTTGAAGTTAAGTTTGCATATAAGTTAGGTTTAAGGATTAGAATTAATAAGCGTTGCTTATTTAACTAGCATCCTTTATTTGAATATAGCTTATATAGTAAGTTTTAAAGTAAGAGGATGTTGTAAGTTAGTAACATTTTGCTACTTTGATAGAATTCAATTAAGTAAAACTAAATTGGTTGCTATTTGTTATGCTTATTTGAATCCTTCAGACATTTTTACAAGAAATTTTGAAATAAAATGAATCATTAAATAGACGTTTTTGGCTTTTAACTGCAAGGACTCTGCAAAACTGAAGTCAATGCGACAAATATGACTACGATAAATTAGTCTCAGAGTTGGGTTTAGATGGAATAGCCGAATGTACCTAACTTTGTTAGTTTTGCTTATCAAACTTAGAATAGCCAGTAAGATCTTAGTGAAAAGAATCAAGGTAGTCTGCAAGCTGATTTTCCTGTATTACTGTCTCAGATAAATAAATGCATATTCTCTCTTTCATTTTAAAAGTAAAATAGTTTTATAATTTATAATTTGATTTAAATGTTCTGCAGCAGTCTACACCGCCGCGTAAAATAAGTTTGCAAAAAGTTTTTTTGATTTATGTCTTGTTTTCTCTTCCTTGGTCCTATTTACATTTCTTGTTTTCCCTTCTTCCGTATTATTAAGGTACTTGTTTCACCACTTCTTTGATTCCATCTTTTTTTATATATATTCCCCTCTGCGCTACAATAGAGCATTTCTCTTTCTTTCTTTTCTCTTATCCAATATTCTCTTTTGTATTCCTGGAATTTCCTACATTTCCTATATAGGTGTCTATAGCTACCACAGAAATAGCATTTCTTCTTAATTCTTTTCTCTCTTGTCATTTTGATTACTTGCTCTTCTTCAATGTCCATTTTCTCTATCTTAGGAATTTCTTGCACTTGGCTCTAGATTATTTGCTTGTTCTGCTCTTGAATCGTCTTTATTGAGTCATTCATATGTTTCATTTGTTCCTGCTGGTGTTTCCAGATGTTGTCGAGCTCCCTTTCCCAGTTTACCATTCAGAGCTCTCTTGTATCCTGTTGCTCAATCAGGTCCATTAGTTTCGTATTTTCCATTTTAAGCTTCTTTACCTCTTGCTAGAGGCTTAGCACTACTTAAATGAACTGCTCCACGCTCATTTGTCCGGAAGGATAGACTTCCGAAGTCTCCTAATGTAGAGCAGACTTAGGTTGTTTCCTTGGCTTCTCCTAAGATGCCGGGATAAGTTCGTGGCTTTTCTTAGCCTGTTAGTACTCTTCCTTGGTTTGTGTTCCTGATAGATGAGGTCTGGATTATTTCGGTTTCTGGTTTTCTCTCCTATTTCTTGGAGGTGGTGTAGAAACCTTTCTTTAAGCCTTCCATTTTCAAATTTTTATGTGAAATAGTTTTATTTAAATGAATTTTACTTATTATTAAAGAGACTGAAAATAGAGATAAGCTATGAAGATAGAACTAGGAAACCTTTTTATATAAATGAGTGTGGTTCTCTTTATAAGTTTAAAAATATAATCTTGATTATTTTAATTTATAGATACTTGCTTGAATAACTAGAGAGGAGTTTATGATATCATTGCTATAAATTAACTTATGAAAATAAGCTTTTATTTATTGGCTATTTTTAACTTCCTTGCAACTTATTTGGTTTCAGCTTCTTTTTAAATAATTAGCTTTGGCAATCTATTAATAAATGTTTGGAGATATTTTAAGTAACTTAGTGGCAGGTAAAGAATTATTTTTATATGAAATTAGAAATTAAAAGAGAGTGTTAGAAAAGAATAATCATCCCTAAATGAAAATCAACAATCTATCATAGTGAAGCTTAATACTTTAATTTAAGAAATTAATTTTTTAATGGTAGATGTTTAAGATGCTTTATTTCACATAAAGCTCTTATATTCAAATTTGAGACCAAATTAAGAAACAACTTCAAGGAGAGTTATCTTAGGCAATGTAAGCATTAAATACACTGATTTTAGGTATTTAAATTGTAAGGCCTCTTTAGATAGCAACTTAAAGTCACCGAGGAGTAAAGCCTATTAATCTTTCTGTGTAGTTTAGCGCATATATCTATGCGTTGATTTCACAGATACTTTGAGATATTATTATAATTATTAAATTTCAGCGGCTTTAAATACTAAAAAAAATGGCGGAAAAAATGGAGGAGTTTTCCTTCTTAAAATATAGAAAACTTTCTTCTGTCTCTTATAAATAAGGCACTCCTAATAATAAATAGACTTGCAAAGATTCTCGATAATTTAGAAGTAAATATTCCTTAACTACTATAAATGAACTTAACTAGATATTTATAAATAGAATGCTTAAAGAATATTAGAATTAATAAAATCAGAATATGCCTAAGAAAAAATCTTCTTGCTGCTGCGACTTATTCTTCGCATTAAACTTTATAGGGTATTGCATCTGAACTTTTTATAGATTTAAGTCAAAATTATATAGATTAAAAAAGAAAGAAAAGAATAGAGATATTAGGATTATAATAAAGGATACTGCTACTAAAATAAGAAGCTTGTTGGCATAATTAGTTAATAAAGTGCATTAAAGGGGGAATCTAATAGACTTAATAAAATCTACAATTCCAAATCTAAAAGTCAATCAATTTTAATACATTTTGAAGTATATCTGATTTTAGATTGACTCGAAGAAACTTTAACTTGCATAAGATTTTATCTTTTCCTAGCGCTCTACTTTCACTTAAAAAAAAGTTAACCAAGCAATCTTTATGCAAAAGAATGAATAAAATTAAGAACTATTAAAGATAATAGAATTTGCTAATAAAAAATAATGAGATATGCATGATAGTTAGGAATTAACTAGACAAAGTCTTTTGTATTTATCATTTCTTAAGATATAATAATTATTATATCTTAAGCAACTTTAATACCTGTTTCTTATATAACTACTTTCAGCGTTTCTTTCTAACCTCGAATTAGTTAGTATATGTCATAAAGCTGAATTAAAGATATTCTTATATCAAAATCTTTAAAATTTGATTATTCAAAACTAATATAGCTCAGAAACAAAATGTAAATTTTAAAGAATTTACCAAAGTAGATAAGATAGGTAAATAGTGAGATTTATTAAAGATTGCTTAATAAAGTTATAGAATATTTAATCTTATTACTAAAGAGATTGCTATAAAAGCTAATGCTAAGCTTCTTAAATTAGTTTAGTATATTTAGATTATTATATTATTACTCATTGCTACCTCTAAATATTCAATCTCTATATTTATTGCTATAAGTACATTAGATACTTATTTCCATCTAATAGTTTCTGTCTTTACCTGAAATCAATGCAAAGATTGAAAATAAATGATTCTTGTAATGTAAAAGGTAGCAATTAGCCTTTATCATATTATTCAGAGTCCTTGGTTTTTAAAATGCTTCTATTTAGTTAAACTTAATAAATAGTGTAAAATTGATAAGCTAATTTTAAAAATTATCAAAATAGTAAGATTAATAATTAGTTAACAGTGGATAAATGTTATGAATAAGAAACTTAAATACTAAAAAGAATTAAACTAGCATTAGTTTACTATTCAATAAATATCATTTTTATTTAGTCTATATGATACTCTTAACACTCCTATTTTTAAATCTTTAGAAAGTTAATAATTTAGGAAATAATACTTCATATTATCATTTTAGGTTCTGCTAAAAAGATTTAACTGAGTAAAGGAAATGAGAGAAGCTAGCTTTTATTAATATTGAGCATATCATCATGAAAAGAGCTAATACTTTACCAATTAGCGTAACATGAAAAAGAGTTTTAATAAGTTAAACTAAACAAAAGAGATATTATAATACTATTTTTAACTAATATACATATTATAATCTTAGTAAATTTCATCTTTTACTAAAGCAACTAAAAGCTAGTTATAGCAATTTAATATCTGCTAAATTTGCCATGCTTTAGAAGAATTAGTTTAAAAGTTGTAATCTCATAATATTATAAAATAAGAGAAAACTAAAAAATGTAGATAATTCCAACATCATTTTGAGTAATTTAGGACAAATAAAGACAAAGAACGAGATGGGAAAGGAGCATATGATATATAATTAAATATTAAAAGATTTAAGTATGATAACTTTATTCAAAAGCTCACTTCTTTTTATCCAGGTTCCCAAAAATAATCTTCATTAAAGTAATTTCAAAACTATGAACTTGATTAAATTTCTTTACTTGATAGAAAAACAATGATGCTCTATGGAAAAATAAAATTGAAATTTGTAATTAAAGTAAGTTTATTTAAATGTAATAATTTACAATAAATAAGAGATGAAACATATAAAACTAGAAACTACTCATAGTGTTGAAAATTAACTTAGTTTTAATATATCCAGCTTCACAGAGACTTAACATAAATTACAGACCTAATTATTTCTAGCTAATATATTATTCATTTAATTAATTGGATATATAAAATATATTACTCTAATGTTTAAGTTATTGAGTCTTTTAAGTTAAAAAATACTTTCAAAGGAAACCAAAATATAATTCTCAGTTAATTGAAAACTATTATGAGGTTTAGCAAAACACAATGACTATTATGTTGAAATTATTAAGATACTATGTAAACTAAATTTAACTAAGTCATCTTCAGATTGCTTGACTTTATTTCAGTCTATTGTTTTCTTAATTTTTCTGTTTTTGGCCATTTTTGCATAGCATTGTAAGTTATTTAAATGATAGATCTAACTTTTTCTAATAAATGAAATTACACAATCACAGAATATTTAAGAAAAAGCATGGGAGTTAGCTAAATTAGAGATTTTTTAATTTAATTCTCTTATCTATCTTTTATATAAAAAATTGATATCAAGCTTTCTTATATGATAGTCTGTACTCCTAATGATATGATTCTTAAAGTTTTCTATTACTAGATAATTTTCGAGGAAAATAAGTTGAATCTTTTTATTATATTGTACCTTTTAAGGTAATAGTACTTTTCTAGATTTTATTCTAATCACTGAAAGTAATAGGTTTGAGCTGTAGTTAGAACTTTATCTTCAGATTTAATTTATATATTAAAAAGTAGTATATTTTATATTTCATACCTTCCTCTTCTATTATTCCTTTAACTACGGTAAATCAATGCTACCATTTAAATCATTTATGCCTCTATAGCTTCTTATTAAGTTAAGGTATCAATCTAATGATGAATGGAAATAATTAAGATGGATAATTTGAAATGCCTTAGTTTAAGTGCTATTTGAAGTTAAGTTTGCATATAAGTTAGGTTTAAGGATTAGAATTAATAAGCGTTGCTTATTTAACTAGCATCCTTTATTTGAATATAGCTTATATAGTAAGTTTTAAAGTAAGAGGATGTTGTAAGTTAGTAACATTTTGCTACTTTGATAGAATTCAATTAAGTAAAACTAAATTGGTTGCTATTTGTTATGCTTATTTGAATCCTTCAGACATTTTTACAAGAAATTTTGAAATAAAATGAATCATTAAATAGACGTTTTTGGCTTTTAACTGCAAGGACTCTGCAAAACTGAAGTCAATGCGACAAATATGACTACGATAAATTAGTCTCAGAGTTGGGTTTAGATGGAATAGCCGAATGTACCTAACTTTGTTAGTTTTGCTTATCAAACTTAGAATAGCCAGTAAGATCTTAGTGAAAAGAATCAAGGTAGTCTGCAAGCTGATTTTCCTGTATTACTGTCTCAGATAAATAAATGCATATTCTCTCTTTCATTTTAAAAGTAAAATAGTTTTATAATTTATAATTTGATTTAAATGTTCTGCAGCAGTCTACACCGCCGCGTAAAATAAGTTTGCAAAAAGTTTTTTTGATTTATGTCTTGTTTTCTCTTCCTTGGTCCTATTTACATTTCTTGTTTTCCCTTCTTCCGTATTATTAAGGTACTTGTTTCACCACTTCTTTGATTCCATCTTTTTTTATATATATTCCCCTCTGCGCTACAATAGAGCATTTCTCTTTCTTTCTTTTCTCTTATCCAATATTCTCTTTTGTATTCCTGGAATTTCCTACATTTCCTATATAGGTGTCTATAGCTACCACAGAAATAGCATTTCTTCTTAATTCTTTTCTCTCTTGTCATTTTGATTACTTGCTCTTCTTCAATGTCCATTTTCTCTATCTTAGGAATTTCTTGCACTTGGCTCTAGATTATTTGCTTGTTCTGCTCTTGAATCGTCTTTATTGAGTCATTCATATGTTTCATTTGTTCCTGCTGGTGTTTCCAGATGTTGTCGAGCTCCCTTTCCCAGTTTACCATTCAGAGCTCTCTTGTATCCTGTTGCTCAATCAGGTCCATTAGTTTCGTATTTTCCATTTTAAGCTTCTTTACCTCTTGCTAGAGGCTTAGCACTACTTAAATGAACTGCTCCACGCTCATTTGTCCGGAAGGATAGACTTCCGAAGTCTCCTAATGTAGAGCAGACTTAGGTTGTTTCCTTGGCTTCTCCTAAGATGCCGGGATAAGTTCGTGGCTTTTCTTAGCCTGTTAGTACTCTTCCTTGGTTTGTGTTCCTGATAGATGAGGTCTGGATTATTTCGGTTTCTGGTTTTCTCTCCTATTTCTTGGAGGTGGTGTAGAAACCTTTCTTTAAGCCTTCCATTTTCAAATTTTTATGTGAAATAGTTTTATTTAAATGAATTTTACTTATTATTAAAGAGACTGAAAATAGAGATAAGCTATGAAGATAGAACTAGGAAACCTTTTTATATAAATGAGTGTGGTTCTCTTTATAAGTTTAAAAATATAATCTTGATTATTTTAATTTATAGATACTTGCTTGAATAACTAGAGAGGAGTTTATGATATCATTGCTATAAATTAACTTATGAAAATAAGCTTTTATTTATTGGCTATTTTTAACTTCCTTGCAACTTATTTGGTTTCAGCTTCTTTTTAAATAATTAGCTTTGGCAATCTATTAATAAATGTTTGGAGATATTTTAAGTAACTTAGTGGCAGGTAAAGAATTATTTTTATATGAAATTAGAAATTAAAAGAGAGTGTTAGAAAAGAATAATCATCCCTAAATGAAAATCAACAATCTATCATAGTGAAGCTTAATACTTTAATTTAAGAAATTAATTTTTTAATGGTAGATGTTTAAGATGCTTTATTTCACATAAAGCTCTTATATTCAAATTTGAGACCAAATTAAGAAACAACTTCAAGGAGAGTTATCTTAGGCAATGTAAGCATTAAATACACTGATTTTAGGTATTTAAATTGTAAGGCCTCTTTAGATAGCAACTTAAAGTCACCGAGGAGTAAAGCCTATTAATCTTTCTGTGTAGTTTAGCGCATATATCTATGCGTTGATTTCACAGATACTTTGAGATATTATTATAATTATTAAATTTCAGCGGCTTTAAATACTAAAAAAAATGGCGGAAAAAATGGAGGAGTTTTCCTTCTTAAAATATAGAAAACTTTCTTCTGTCTCTTATAAATAAGGCACTCCTAATAATAAATAGACTTGCAAAGATTCTCGATAATTTAGAAGTAAATATTCCTTAACTACTATAAATGAACTTAACTAGATATTTATAAATAGAATGCTTAAAGAATATTAGAATTAATAAAATCAGAATATGCCTAAGAAAAAATCTTCTTGCTGCTGCGACTTATTCTTCGCATTAAACTTTATAGGGTATTGCATCTGAACTTTTTATAGATTTAAGTCAAAATTATATAGATTAAAAAAGAAAGAAAAGAATAGAGATATTAGGATTATAATAAAGGATACTGCTACTAAAATAAGAAGCTTGTTGGCATAATTAGTTAATAAAGTGCATTAAAGGGGGAATCTAATAGACTTAATAAAATCTACAATTCCAAATCTAAAAGTCAATCAATTTTAATACATTTTGAAGTATATCTGATTTTAGATTGACTCGAAGAAACTTTAACTTGCATAAGATTTTATCTTTTCCTAGCGCTCTACTTTCACTTAAAAAAAAGTTAACCAAGCAATCTTTATGCAAAAGAATGAATAAAATTAAGAACTATTAAAGATAATAGAATTTGCTAATAAAAAATAATGAGATATGCATGATAGTTAGGAATTAACTAGACAAAGTCTTTTGTATTTATCATTTCTTAAGATATAATAATTATTATATCTTAAGCAACTTTAATACCTGTTTCTTATATAACTACTTTCAGCGTTTCTTTCTAACCTCGAATTAGTTAGTATATGTCATAAAGCTGAATTAAAGATATTCTTATATCAAAATCTTTAAAATTTGATTATTCAAAACTAATATAGCTCAGAAACAAAATGTAAATTTTAAAGAATTTACCAAAGTAGATAAGATAGGTAAATAGTGAGATTTATTAAAGATTGCTTAATAAAGTTATAGAATATTTAATCTTATTACTAAAGAGATTGCTATAAAAGCTAATGCTAAGCTTCTTAAATTAGTTTAGTATATTTAGATTATTATATTATTACTCATTGCTACCTCTAAATATTCAATCTCTATATTTATTGCTATAAGTACATTAGATACTTATTTCCATCTAATAGTTTCTGTCTTTACCTGAAATCAATGCAAAGATTGAAAATAAATGATTCTTGTAATGTAAAAGGTAGCAATTAGCCTTTATCATATTATTCAGAGTCCTTGGTTTTTAAAATGCTTCTATTTAGTTAAACTTAATAAATAGTGTAAAATTGATAAGCTAATTTTAAAAATTATCAAAATAGTAAGATTAATAATTAGTTAACAGTGGATAAATGTTATGAATAAGAAACTTAAATACTAAAAAGAATTAAACTAGCATTAGTTTACTATTCAATAAATATCATTTTTATTTAGTCTATATGATACTCTTAACACTCCTATTTTTAAATCTTTAGAAAGTTAATAATTTAGGAAATAATACTTCATATTATCATTTTAGGTTCTGCTAAAAAGATTTAACTGAGTAAAGGAAATGAGAGAAGCTAGCTTTTATTAATATTGAGCATATCATCATGAAAAGAGCTAATACTTTACCAATTAGCGTAACATGAAAAAGAGTTTTAATAAGTTAAACTAAACAAAAGAGATATTATAATACTATTTTTAACTAATATACATATTATAATCTTAGTAAATTTCATCTTTTACTAAAGCAACTAAAAGCTAGTTATAGCAATTTAATATCTGCTAAATTTGCCATGCTTTAGAAGAATTAGTTTAAAAGTTGTAATCTCATAATATTATAAAATAAGAGAAAACTAAAAAATGTAGATAATTCCAACATCATTTTGAGTAATTTAGGACAAATAAAGACAAAGAACGAGATGGGAAAGGAGCATATGATATATAATTAAATATTAAAAGATTTAAGTATGATAACTTTATTCAAAAGCTCACTTCTTTTTATCCAGGTTCCCAAAAATAATCTTCATTAAAGTAATTTCAAAACTATGAACTTGATTAAATTTCTTTACTTGATAGAAAAACAATGATGCTCTATGGAAAAATAAAATTGAAATTTGTAATTAAAGTAAGTTTATTTAAATGTAATAATTTACAATAAATAAGAGATGAAACATATAAAACTAGAAACTACTCATAGTGTTGAAAATTAACTTAGTTTTAATATATCCAGCTTCACAGAGACTTAACATAAATTACAGACCTAATTATTTCTAGCTAATATATTATTCATTTAATTAATTGGATATATAAAATATATTACTCTAATGTTTAAGTTATTGAGTCTTTTAAGTTAAAAAATACTTTCAAAGGAAACCAAAATATAATTCTCAGTTAATTGAAAACTATTATGAGGTTTAGCAAAACACAATGACTATTATGTTGAAATTATTAAGATACTATGTAAACTAAATTTAACTAAGTCATCTTCAGATTGCTTGACTTTATTTCAGTCTATTGTTTTCTTAATTTTTCTGTTTTTGGCCATTTTTGCATAGCATTGTAAGTTATTTAAATGATAGATCTAACTTTTTCTAATAAATGAAATTACACAATCACAGAATATTTAAGAAAAAGCATGGGAGTTAGCTAAATTAGAGATTTTTTAATTTAATTCTCTTATCTATCTTTTATATAAAAAATTGATATCAAGCTTTCTTATATGATAGTCTGTACTCCTAATGATATGATTCTTAAAGTTTTCTATTACTAGATAATTTTCGAGGAAAATAAGTTGAATCTTTTTATTATATTGTACCTTTTAAGGTAATAGTACTTTTCTAGATTTTATTCTAATCACTGAAAGTAATAGGTTTGAGCTGTAGTTAGAACTTTATCTTCAGATTTAATTTATATATTAAAAAGTAGTATATTTTATATTTCATACCTTCCTCTTCTATTATTCCTTTAACTACGGTAAATCAATGCTACCATTTAAATCATTTATGCCTCTATAGCTTCTTATTAAGTTAAGGTATCAATCTAATGATGAATGGAAATAATTAAGATGGATAATTTGAAATGCCTTAGTTTAAGTGCTATTTGAAGTTAAGTTTGCATATAAGTTAGGTTTAAGGATTAGAATTAATAAGCGTTGCTTATTTAACTAGCATCCTTTATTTGAATATAGCTTATATAGTAAGTTTTAAAGTAAGAGGATGTTGTAAGTTAGTAACATTTTGCTACTTTGATAGAATTCAATTAAGTAAAACTAAATTGGTTGCTATTTGTTATGCTTATTTGAATCCTTCAGACATTTTTACAAGAAATTTTGAAATAAAATGAATCATTAAATAGACGTTTTTGGCTTTTAACTGCAAGGACTCTGCAAAACTGAAGTCAATGCGACAAATATGACTACGATAAATTAGTCTCAGAGTTGGGTTTAGATGGAATAGCCGAATGTACCTAACTTTGTTAGTTTTGCTTATCAAACTTAGAATAGCCAGTAAGATCTTAGTGAAAAGAGTCAAGGTAGTCTGCAAGCTGATTTTCCTGTATTACTGTCTCAGATAAATAATTCTTTATTACTCAAATCACCTAAAAAATCTTAAAAAATTACAGTTTAGAATTGCAGTTAATTAATATAAGCATCCCCTATGAGAATAGCTTAATGAAATTATTTACCTGAAGTTAATAATTGTAATCAAACACCATAGTAAATCATTTAATCAGGATAGAAGCAAAAAAAGAGCATAAAATAAATGTACAGTGAAGAAGAAGATATGCATATTTAAAGACTTAGAGCTAATAATATTAACTGATGCACTATTGCTAAGCATCTTAACGAAAAATACCATTAAAATTAAGATATAAGAAGCGGAAAATAGATAAGAGAAAGGTATAACAATCGTTTAGATCCTAATCTCAAAAGTAAGTTTATTATATAGAGTAAAAATGAACTCAAAGTGAAGACACTATTCTTTTATAAGCATGGGTTAAATTTGGTAAAAAGTGGGCAATTATTGCTAAAGAATTAGAGGGAAGAAATGAAAATTAAGTAAGGAATAGATTCAAAGGCCTTTAAAATAAACATAAATCTACTTTCAAGGAATGAGTCCCTGAGTTTATTTCGGAATAAAAATTAGAAAATGATTTTTCAGCGTAAACAAATTTGAGTGAGAATACAACAAATTAAGTGGTAAATTAGTCTATTTAAAATCAAAATGACAAACAATTTGAATTTCTCAATACAACTGACAAAAAGAATATTCAACCTTAATAAAAATCTCAAATTATTGAAAATCTTAGCATAAAAATTCCTAAATAAGCTAGCTTGAATTCTCATCATGATATTCTTTGTAGAAATGAAATTAGATCTAACATAGAATAAAGATTGCTAAAATTTGAGCAATAAGATTAAGAAATAGATTATGAAAATGAGCCATTTCTTAGTAAAAAAGAATTACAGTCATTATATGCTAAATCTCAATCGTTAGCCGACGATAAATTAGAAGAAAGTAAGTGAGACACATTTATAACCTAAGCTAAAATACCTACAAATTCAGCTATCGTAAAAAAAGGATATTGTGACACTCCTTCAACAAGTTCTATCATTGCTGATTTATCTTTAAATAAATCCTAACGCTAAATAACTTTAATATGTTTAAAAATTTTATTTTGCTAAACCATAAAAATGATTTAATCTATCTTCATATTAATCTTTAAAATATATTTATTACATGTTGAGAAGATAATCTTTTATTAGATCAAATTACCATTTTATACTAGTTTATAATATTACAGTTATGTAGAATTTGGCAAAACTTTCAAAAATTTAGAATAGAGATCTTGATTGCTCATATTTCATTATGTTAATTAAAATAAATTTTCAATCCTTCTTTCATTTTAATTAAAAGGCTAATATCGCAAAAATTTATTAAAGGTAAAAGTTCGTTTAAGATAAGCATTAAAATTTAGTATTTTCACATATAGTAAAATAAAAAATTTAAAATGCTTCTTGCTTTTTAAAACTTTCATTTTTATATTTTTAGACTAAAAGCATTTTAGCTTTAGCTTCTATCTTAGAAAAATAGCAGTAATTTTATTAGCGTTAAAATATTAGGCTTATATTATAAATATGAAGTTATTGATTGCTTTATGTGTTGTAAGCCTTTGCTTATCTCAAATGCCTGTTCCAAATGGAAAGGAAGGTGTTAATTACGGAGGAAAGAAATCTTCTCATACTCTCGATGTTTACTACGATCTCCTTTGCTCTGATTCAGCAGCCTTCCATCCTGAATTTAAAAATTTCCTAAATTTGACTTTTCAAGGATAAAGTTGGTACGATTTATTTGACCTTAACTTCCACTTCTTCCCACTTCCTTATCACAGAAATTCTTTCTTAGTAACCTTAATTAGCCCTTACATCAAGGAAAATTTGGGAGGAACAGGAATTTGGTAGCTAATGGACTGGGCATTTGCATATTAAGGAGATTTCCTAGGTGCAGCAAAATCATTAACCGAACCTTAGGTGATTGACAAAATTTGCCAAGAGACTAGTCAAGCTATTACAGGATTCACCAAGCAACAATGTAACAATATCTTCTATAATGACGTAGGAAGTAAATGGCAAATGGCTACAAGAATATCTTGGAAGTTTGCTTGCTATAATGGAATTACAGGAACTCCTATTGTTCTTTTGAATGGTGTAATTATACCAGATATTCCTACAGATGCCCTAGGAATGAGTAACTATTTTGCTGATTTCTTCAATGGAAACAGCCTAAAGTTATATTAGAAGAAGTTCCTGTGATCCCCTTAACACCTAGAATTAACTTTATTAATTACTTTGAAATTTAAATCCTTCTATCCTTTTATTCTCTATTATCCTCTAGCTTTTCAATTGTATCTTTCCTGCTTCTACAATTTTTTACTCCATAGACATTAAATACCTGATGCATTGCTATAATTAATAAATTCCTCCTATATTGGAACTAATAAATATCTTCGTTAGTTTTTTGAGAATAGATAAATAGAATAGTTTCAAGCCATTTAATGAAAGAATAATGATATATAAATAATTAAAGTGGCTTTAAAGCCTAATACTTGCTTAATTTAAAATAGCACTTAAAGTAAATGGAATTATGCTTAAAGCTTTCTATATACATTAAGTTAATTAATTATCAATCTTCATTTATAGCTTAATTTAAACTAAGCACTAAGACTTAAGCATCAATTATAAGAATTAAGCAGTCTTTATAGCTCTGTAATTAATAAATTGGTATATAAATCAGCTTTCATTAGCTAGCTAAGTATTAAACTAAGAAGGGTAGATAGTTACTAAAATGTTAGTTAATAGACTATTAATACAAAGCTATAATTTACTTTATAAAATTAAATTCCTTTAACTTTATTAGTAGTATTAGAGAAGTTTTGCATATTAGATGAAGCTTTATAAGTAAAGATCATAAATAAAGTACCTTAGCATGATATCATAGAGGTAAACTAAAATCGAGAATGTATTAGTAGGACTTTTGCTAAAGGTATGATATTAAAATAGAGTTAAGAGAATGGTTATTTATAAACTAAACAATATATTTATTAATAAATGTCGCAGGCTCAATTTAAGAAAATAGAAAGAACTACCCTAATGATATATAGAGATTGCCTAAAGTTAATATATAGAGTTTCCGAAACTGTAAGATTTTATTTTAGGATATTAAAAGACTTAATTTGATTAAGCATATTAGACAGGAATTTATTAGAAACAAGCATATAGCAAACCAAGAAGAAATTGAGGACCTTCGCGATAATGCTATTAGAGGTCTTAGCAATTATTTCTTGTTTCATGTGAAAGATAATCTAGTTAATATTAAAGTCGAAGATTAGTGAATAAGGGATAAACTTTTAATTTTTTAAGTTTATTATATAATCTAGTTGTTCTATCTATCTCTAAGTATAGTGCTATAGCTTAAGTTTAGAATTATTAATAAAGCAATCTATTAACTTATTTCTAAATGCATTTTAAATAGAAAAATTGGTATTTTTGAGTCTACAAGAAATATAGATTGATTTAATATTTTATAATTTAAAATATAAAGAGAATTCATAAAAATAACTATAAGATAGCTATATTAAAGGATGTAATTTATTTATTCCTTAGGGAAAGCAACTATTATATCATCAATTCTTGTTATATTCTAGGACTATATAATATCAAAAATTACTTTGTAAACAATTATTTTAGCATTTCTCAAAAACTTATCATTTCTAGTAAATAAATCAGGGCATTGATACTTATAAAAAAGTTAAAAGAATAATGCATAATAAACTATTAAATGAAAGCAAATTTACGCAATAAAAATAATAAAACAACAAATTACTTATGAAAATTTAAGGAAAAGATGAAGATTAGCCACATTCTAAACTTAAATAGGACTTATATTGTAGAAAGTCTTTTTGAAGTAAATTTAAAATATAAGTTTTGTTTTAATTAAAAGTAATTGAAAAGGTTTAAACAGTTGTTAAAATTTCCTTTATAATAAACATTTATCGTTGCTGTTATTTGATTATTATCTTATTCCTTTAAATTAGATCATATAATTAGTTTTTCGCAATTTTTATGGTAATTTTCAATAGGATTTGTTACATAGTATAATCAAATCTCATCAAAACATGTATAAATAGCGTAATATTGCGAATGGTACAAAAATTTAGGCCAAAATTAAAGTTTATTTATAATTTAGCATCGTTCATGGTGATATATAGCTATTTCAATAAAAAGAGAATCTGTGGCAATAAGATAATGAAGAGTAATTAAAATTAATATAATATTAGGTATCTAGTTAATAAAATATAATAAATCATTTCATTTATATATTAGCCTTAGCAAAAATGATACCAGTAAAGATAGTTAAAGTCAATAATTATCAAGATATGCATATATAATAAGAGACATGAAGCTAACTTACTTCAATAAGATAAAAGATTTACGATAAATTAATTTAGCTCATTATTCATAAGTTAAGAATCTAATAATTCTAGGATTTATTATTAGCTTGTTAAATACACAAAATTTTAAAATTTAAATGATAAGTTTAATATTTATAAGTATTGCTAATAATGAAAACAGATAATTAGATAAGCTACATCTCAACTTTTAGATCTATCTAATTATTTAATATTTTATGCTTCTTTCAACTAATTTTCTTCTTAATTTCACTCTATCAATTATAAGAATTAATATAACTAAATAATATATACTGTATTCTTAAAGAAAAAAGAAAAGGTATAGTTTAAAGAAATTATTTGGAATTAAGTATATTTAAAAAATTTTATTCAGAAAAATTAAAACTGAAAGTAAATAAAAGCTTTAGAGTAAGAGTACAACCAATTTTATTTATTAATGTATTCCTCTATCTAAGCTTTTTTAGTTATAGAAGATTTATTCCAAGAAAATACGCTGAACTTATTCTTTTTACAAGAAGAAACAAATAAATAATTTAGTTATTAAATATTAGCTAAGTTTTCTAGATACTGTAAATGTATAAATATTGCTATTTAATTTCTAGCTATTTTATTTGATGACTTTATAGTTTAAATTTAAGATTTTAATAAGGCTTATTCTTAGAAATTTTTTATAAGCATTAACTTTAGAATTAGTTATTTATAATTATTTTACTATAAATCAGCAAAAAATCATAAAAAATTGGGTAGCATATACTTTATAGGATAAGTAGTCTTCATCAATATTTTTATGTTTTCTATTTTTTAAAAGTTACATTTTACAAATCAAGCGAAATTTTCAAAAATTTGGAAGTTCTTTTATTTTTGAAATAGCTATTCTAAATTACCTGGCTTCAAATACTTTGCTTAGACAGAAATATATAAGCAACTTCTAAATAGATTTATTAATATTAGAAGCATGATTATATAGTAATTTATTATACATAATAGTTAAGCAAAACCAATAAACATATTAGCCTTATTTTTTTAATTATAAAACAAGTGAAAAGCAGAATAATATATAATTACCTTAGTATAATTTGCATATTTACTCTTATTAAACTCTTATAACCTTGCTTAAAAACTAGAAAAATCAATGTTTAGCATTAACAAAAGCATTTTTGCCTACTTTAATGTTATATACAAGTAAGATGTTTCCTTTAGTGAAATAAAATTATCTTCAAGTTTACATTTTAGTTTAATCAAGCATTTACTAATTAAATTTGTAGAGATTAAAGTTATAGGAAGTAATTATTAAAAGCTAAGATGAATTATTTTAATAAATACTTAGATTAAGCAATGCAAATTAAAATTTTTAATATATCTAAGTCCTCCAATATTTAGCTTGCCTCTCTATTAATTGAGTTATATATGTAATATGTGATTAAGTGTCTTAAATCATTTTAAATTATTATATAAGGAGTGTAAGAAAGTTAGTGATGAAATGTATTAAGATTACACAGATATTCATATGCTATGATGCTTTATATGATTATATTATCTTAAATAAATTAAATATTTCAGTCTACTATTTTCATCTTAGTCTCTTAATCCTTAAAGCCTTTTCAACTATTGGCTTTAAATTAGGAATAAATGAATTTGGCTCATTTTCTATCTGTTATTTCAATAGTTGAATATCCCACCAATCCTAGATTTCACCTGTTAATGGTTCAACTTTTTCTCCATAAATTTCTCCAAGAGAGCAAATAATGAGAAACTATGGTAGAGTTACTATCTCAATAGGTTTTCCTACATTGATATTATATCCTGTCTCTTCAAGTACTTCTCTTTAAGTTGCTGCTTTATAATCAGCATCTCTTAATTCTACTTTTCCTCCAGGTGGACCCCATGCATCTAAATGAGGACGTTTGTATTCTTTTACAAGTAAAACCTTATCACAACCCTAGTTGAATATAACTGAAGAAACTGCTAGTATCTTGTCCAGTCCTTAGAGACGGATATATTTACTTATAGACATTATTATTATATCAATTAATAATCTGCAGAGACTTTGTTTATTACAATATATTCAATTACTCACTCATCTCAATCTACTCTTTTTCCAATATTCCTTTTACCAAAATTCTAAGTAAAGAAATTTCCTCTCGCATAAGGCTATTAATAAGAGATATATGAAGAATAGCATAAATTAACTTGATATAATTAGTATTTACCTAATTTTATACTTTATTCAATACATCTTCGCTAATAAAGCTACTTTTTGAAAAATGAACCAAAAATATAATTATTCTAAGTGAGTGATCATGTAATTTCATAAAATCTCTTTGCAAAGTTAAATTAGCTTATATAAGCTTTGCAACTAAAATGATGAAGCTAGTCTCTTGAATATTACTCAAGAAGTTAATTAGCAATATTAAATGAAGAACGACTAACTGCACCAGTTCTTAAATATAAACTAAAGCATAGTGAATATAAAGAACTAGTTAATTATTAACTTATAGCTTCTCTAAAGACCAAACTATAACTTTTACCTTCTTCTAGCTTTTTCTTAAACAAATGCATAGGATTAACAAATATTAATTAGTCATTAATTTATTAGTTTTCTTAATAACTTTAAGCTTTTTTCTAAAATAAGATTAAAAGCAGGAAAACTTCTTGCTTATTATAATAAAGCTAAAAGATGTAAAATTTAATTATTTAAGGAATTTAAAGATAAATAAGTCTCATGAATAAAATCGAAAAGATTGTGAATTAATAGGATAATGATTTGAAATTATTATTAATAGTTGATATAGTAAAAGATCCCTAAATAGATATTATATACTATATCACTAATTTAGTGAGAGCTTCATATAGATTATCTAGTTAAATTAATCTGATTTCCTATTCATTAGATATAATAGAAATATGCAAATTACATATAGCAAGTGTAAGCTAAAATTATTATTAGCATGCTCAAAATGTTTAACATCTTGCATAATTAAAGAGGATAGAATATGATTCTTTTAAATAGAAGAGTAAAATGAAAATGAGTTATTCTAATTGAATAAGTTAAATATGCAAATGATAACAAATAAGCATATTACTGTATTAAGGTTTTTATTATATCATATATTGAACTATAAATTTTTATATCTTGCTCTTACAATCAATTACTTAAGCTAACTATAGTACCTGTATAGTAATAAATATGTACCAGATAGCTGAAATTACCAATAGTTAAATATAATTTTATTAAATTAGACGAAATAGTAAGAAATAATGATTAACTAGATATAATTATATTATCTTAAATTGCCTAACTAATATCCAACAACTACTAATAAATCTTATATCTATGTTATTTCTTAACTAGAAAGCAAAATTACTTAACTTATCATTATTTTATCAGAAAAATTTAAAATATAATCACTAATAAGAGCTATGATTGATAGTTAAACTTTAAATAGTAAGACTATATAATAATTGATATATTTACTAAAAGAGAAGCTATAAAGTGTTAGATAAGCTTCTCAAATAATAAATAGAAGCATTTTTATATTTTATATATAATAAGTGATAGATATTAAGCTTTAAAATAATAGAATTATTTATTAATTTAATAATCTAATTAATATGAGATATAACTAACTGCTGGTATAATAAATAATGAAAAGGGATAAAGCAAAGCTTATTGCTGGATAGAAGATTATTAATATTAAAAAAGATTGTTAATTTAAATATTTTTAAATTTTTAGAATTTAGATCGTCAATGCTAGGCTTTTCCTTGCTAACCCATACTAATTGCTGTATCTTTTCCTTCTTTTTCATCTCCTTAAGCATTATAGTCAAGGAGCTTTTAATTGAGGGCATCTTCATCTTCTTTAAAGATTTTATTTTTGTTATAATAATAGTAGTAGATATAAAAAATCAGCTGGATTGAGAACATAGCTAGTCCAATTATCTGACCTACAACTATGATAATGTCATTTACGATTATTCCATAAATTAGAAAGCATAAATTCATTAAACCCATTAATATGCTAAATAAAATAGGAATAAGTCTATGATTCTTAACCTTAATCACTTAGCATATTTTTTCTAAAGGAGAGGCATATAGAAAAATAGCTATAATAAAGGTAATTGTTGAACAGACAGTAAAGGGTTCTATTAAATAGAGGAAAGTAAAGAAGCCAAAAAAAGCTGCTTAAATAGGAATCTATATTAGAATAGCCTTTAACACGTCATATTTTAAAAAGCTGTATATTAAGAAAAATATAAAGCCTAAAATTCATCCTATTGTATTTAGTAGTCAGACAGGAGGTTGATTTTACCTGATTCCATAAACAGTCCAACCGCCGCAGTTAAGCATTTGCAATAAGTAAGAAATTCATGTCAATTTGTTAGGATCTTTTTAAACGAATCCTCAATAATGCATGTACTAAATTGGTGCACAGAACATCAAAACGCCAAAAACATTCGCAGAGTATCCGAAAATGTTACCAACTAGTTCCATTTTTTTAATGAAGTAATCACAGTTTTCTATTTTATTTTAATTGACACAATTGGTTAAAAATTTCGATTTCAACGTTAAAAATCAAATGGAAAAGAAGAAACGTAGACATGTTCTTATATTTTAACCATTGAGTAAATTAAAAAACTTATATTAAAGGTAATAATATCATTATTAATTTCAATTTGAGAAGCTCTGATTCTAAAGATCTTCAACCATACTACCCATGCATTCTAAATAAAACTACATAGAAACTTACCAAAAAGTCCTACTAGAACTCAAATTAATTCTCGCCAATTATTGATTCTTATTTCTTCTTTACTTATTTCCTTTTATCTGTCTACAGCTATTTTATTTTGATTTCTAACTTTTAAATTTATTGGCTTTTTTCTTCAAGTTCTATTACTTACATTCTTAGCTATGCGTTTTCGCCTAACAATTATTTTAACTTTCCACCTTCTTGTCCTAAATTACGATATAAGGCTGACTAACTATGTTGAACATCTTAAGCTACAGAAGCTCTACGTCTTGAATCTATTTCAGATTTGAGATGCTCAAACTCTTATTGACTATTATTTCCTTATTTTATTAATTCATTTTCTTATTACTTAAGTTAGCTTAATATTGTTTTAATCTAGTAATCATCTCCTGAAGCTAATGCTTACTTAATTTTAATTAGATAATCTGTTAATTTTTTTACCTTTTATAAAGCCATTAAGTAATTATCAGATTCCTATCTCATTGTAGATTTTGATTCTGAGTATGAAGTTTCTAATTCCTTTATTTTTGTTTCATAAGTACTTATGACGCTACTGAAGTGCTTTCCGAATGTTTTTTCAACTACTTCTCTCGTTCTTTCGTCTAACTAGTCTCTTTTACTAAGAATAATCATTGAAAGCTATTTAATAGCAGCCATTATTTCTGCATTGCTGAATTGTTCTTCTTCATTACCTATAAAATCCTATTCAGTTTATATATATTAATCGTTCTAAGAAATTGTTCCTTTTATTATTGACATTTCGCTCATAATTGATAAATCAGAGTTATCAAGTATAAAATTTGGTTGAGATACTTTTTGCCCTATGCTTTCTTCTATTGTAACTTGCTTAAAAGGTTTGAAGTCATCAGTTTAAATTCCTATATCTTCTGAAGGAAGCCTATAAGACTTGGAATTTTAATAATTGTGAGTAGGAAGACTCTTTATTTATTAAATCTACTTTTCATAGTTTTGTTGTGTTAACTTATTCTGCTAAATCTGAATTAAGTAAGTTTCATTCTCTTATTTAATTTGAATGTATTAATTTCTAGTCTTTTAAAGTTCTTCTTACAATCCTTTTATAGTATCTTGGTAATGTGCTTCTAATCGCGTTGCTTCTGCTTCTACCGATTTTATTTTAAGTTTATAATTCTAGATATCTGTTTCCATTTATCTTTATTTGAATTCCCTGCCTTAAAGTAGCACTTCTGTTGAAATTCTAGTGAAATCTTCTCGAGTACTCCTAATTTGTTGTCTTAACGTATTTAGTTCATTTTCTTAATCTAAGTTTATTTCTTCTAGCTTTTAGATTGTTTCGAGTTGCTATTATGTAAGAGTAATTAAATCAGCAATTTGGTTCTTGCTTAATTCATCTGATTTATTTTAAATATGTAGAAGTTGTTGATGCTCAATAATTTCATTTTGGAATTATTATATTTGAGACTCAAGACTTAGGACTTATTTCGTTAAAACAACCACTTTTTAATTTTCTGATTCTTTAGAGCTTAAAAGGGCTTATATTTGAACTCCTATTTATTCCAGTTATTTTTCCATTTACTCTCTCTATTAACTTTGTTGTTGTTACTTAATTAGTTTTTCTAGGCTGGTTTTAGCAGTTAGTAGTTTTTAAGAAGTTTCTTTATCTATCTAGTTTACATGATGCTTTTGATTCATATTATCAATCACTTCCTACTTTTCTTTTAGTTTACCTTCTAATTCTTTAACTCTTTCGCAAGCCTAACGAACATCTTTTTAGGCTTATTGCTTATCATTTTCCAGAATTTTCACCATTAAGCTTAACTCCATATCTTCCACAGGTGTATAATCAGATATATCCTTAGGTTACAATTTCTCTAATTTATTTTGCTAATTAAGAAGTTCCTTTCTTTATGAACTAAGCTTATTCAATTCTTCTTCTAGTTCTTTTACTCTTTGAGCGCATTTTGATTCTCTATGCGAGCATCTTCCTTTAAATCCACTAATACTCTATCTCATCCACAAGCATTTTTCACATACATGTTCATCTTCAACTTCCTTAGAAGCAGATTACTAATTGAAACTGTAGGCTATTTTCTTTATATACTAGGCGGGAATAGTTCCTTCCTCTAAGAATTCTTCATTATTAATAAAAGATTCTCTTTAATAGGAAAAAAATCCTAAGCTACTTTTTACACTAGGAGTTTGCTTTTGATCTTTCTATTTTTTCTTAATTGAATTAGATAAAGGTAAGCTACTCTCATTCTAAGCTTAAAATTTTTAATCTCCAAACAAATTAAAAAAGTTATTAACAGGAGTAATTAGAATTTAGTTAATTGTCTCATATCCATCAAATTCTCTTTCTTATGTTATTTAAATTCCTGTTTAAATACTTTCTTGCTATTCCTCATTTTGTCACATTTTGTACTTTTTAGAAAAAAATTAAATTAATAACGCTATTTCTCAGGGGAAATATATATCTAACTACTTAGATTAAAATATAATAAGGAGTCATACTGGTAGCTATAGCCAATATAACTTGAGCTTCTATTTGAAATGTTTAAGATGTTCGAACTTGAAGTTAATTAAGTAATAAAAATAGTCCAATTAGTTAGATTCAAGTAAAACGAATCTGATATTTAAAAAAGAGGTTAGTAATTATCTAACTAAGAGAACAGCCTAAGCTAAGTGAAGTTTATTAATAGTATTATTATTTAGGTTTTAATATAAAAAGAGAGGATTAAGCTATTAATACTAAGATAAAAGCTTTTAACTAATTTGGTAGAATAATTTAAATTAAACAAGTTTATTAGTGAGCAAATTATATAGTATAGTTATCTATCTCTTTAGACTAGTTTTTACGAGCTTATTCAATTAGCTTTATAATTATTTTTATTATTATATCCAAAATATTAGTAACCAATATTATATAAGCTTATATCAAGCTTAACTAGAATAAAAGCTTTAATTACCTAAAATAATGACAAATAGACAAAACTTATAAATTAAAACTTTAAGCAAGAAAATAAAAAATTAAGTTAAGTTTGCTAATAAAATTTAGGAGTTAAACAATAAGAAAATATCATAATATTTTAGTAGAAGATTGTACTTAGATAATTTAAACAGTAATAACTATAGAACCGTTTATTATATCATTTATATAGAAAAATAATAGATATATAATTTGATAATTTATATCACTTATAAAGCTAGTGAATATGCCTATTGCTATATATATTTAATTTGTACTTTTAAGTATTTCATAATATTTTGAATTTTAATTAACAATTATAAGTCGTTCGATCTTAAAGAAGCATAGAGTGATAATAATGAGATATTATAATATAACCTAGCTGCTTTTATAAGTTATAAAGATATGATAGTTAGTGATTTCAGGAAATTAAAGATATATTTTAAGCTAAATTTAAGAGTTTAAATAATGAATAAATAAAATATCAAAGCATCACCATAATAGTAAGAAGATATATTACATATCTTTCTATTCCGTTCTCTGTAAGTTCTTGCTCTTATTCTTGATTTTACTCACTTTCTTTTTCTGTCATAAAAGTAACTTTGACAGATTAACTATAAACACCAGTAAGTACTTAAGAATAATGATTAAGTACTATAGCATAAGCAGTATAATTAGAGGAAGGATCTAAATACTAAACGAGTAATTCTAATTCTCCTAAATCATCATAAAGTGAATAATTATATTATTGAACTTATTAATTCTTCTAATCAAGTCCAAGGCTAATCTACTTATCTGTTAAATCTTATGTAATTCCAGCTGTTTTTAAAACTGTAACGAAAACAAAATCTCTTTAGCGTCCATCCTTAAAATAAAGCAGCACGGAATTTTGCGAAGGTCTTACTTCAAAAGTTGGCATTTAAGGCTCCTGTCTTTATCATATTTGGTACTAATAAACGAGACTTTGCTGAGATATAAATTATCATGATAAATAGCCTCTAGTAATACGAGATTTAGTTAAGTAGTTTTAGAAATTTTGATTGCATTGCACACATTTTACAGAATAATCAATTACATTTTAAGGATCACCTACAATAGAACCAGAAGGATCTCCTAGCACCTAAATAATTATTACATAATATGGATATCTTGCTTAGTCATCAAATTGAGCTAAGTTAGAAACTTCCGAGACGGAAATAAATTTGTTCTGAAGTGTATCAAATGCATAAACCCAATCATTTTCTACCCTTTTTAAACGTGAATTTCATCCTACTGCTTAACATCAATAAGTCGCAATTAGTTCTAAAACAGAGTCTTATGGAGGAGATTTTTCTGAAATTTAAATCAGAATAAATTAATCTTATCATGGTTTTTCAGTTTTTAAAGGTATTGTAAGCATTTCACTTTCTTTCTGGAAGGAATTTAGAAACTAAATATATAAAATATAATCTGTGCTTGCTCAGATTCCTAAACCATAATGTTATATGGATTTGCTATCATCTTGAAAATAGAAATAAACAGAATTAGACTTATAGTAACCATTCTACAAATATCCTTTATACTGGTATACTTAACTATCAGATACCAATGCTTGTATTATTTCGTCGGCATTATTTTTAAGCGTTCTGTCTGTTAAATTACCAATGTTTTGTTCTTAACCCCATGCAGAAAGTTCGCTTCATGAACTTGGTCCTGTTTATCCAAGAGGTAGAATAAGTCATTACAATTCACCAGGGCCATTAGGTGTAATAACTAAATTATCAAAGCCAAAAGGATAAATAACTTAATTTTCTTAATTTACAGTTATTTAGCTTTCCTTTTAAATAATATTCTATTCTATTACTGTTATACTTATTACATCTGACTTGTTAGTGAAATAAGCTTAATGATTAACTCCTGATAATTCAAAATAAATGTAGAAAGTGCTTGCATACTTCTTGTAATCAAAATTTTAAACATCTATCTAAAATGAAGACTATTCCATCCAAGGTTTATAAATTAGTTAGGGTGGCTAAAGTGTAATTTTAGCATTGGAGGTTCTATTTTCTTGTATTTCCAAATCTAAAACAAGATTGATTATTAGTTCTTAAGCAGGTGGAATGCTGATGCTAATGTAAATTGGATTGGAGATCTAATTATTAATTATTTAGAAAGAGTCATAGACAAAGTTAAGTCTTCCTTCATTACCTTCAGAATCGAATATTAATACTTTTGTATCTGCCATTTCCCCATAATACTATTGAGATTAATTTAATTCAGATCATATTATATATCTTTAGGAATTTCCTTCATAGTTTTGAGCATTTATTCTAAACAAAATTTATGTTTCGTCTTTTATCATAAAATTTTTTAAGGTTTATATTTCCGTTAGATATTAAAATGAAATTCCTTTATCAGTTGAATTAAACTTTACTAGCGCAATTGCACAAGGATGAATACTAGAATCGTATAAATTTTCTCCTGTAGCTATGGAGTAAAGTTAGCTTTGCTATCCGGCTATTGCTTAAATAGGATTATTGTCATCTACTCTAACTCCATTTTTATCCAATATTCAGAAAAGTTTTTACTTCTCAGAAAACCCGACCCATGCATTATTTAAAATTGTGTAACTCCTTGAGTTAAAAGTGACAGTTTGCTCCTAATCATTAGCATCATTAAACATACCTATTGCCAATTTTGATGAATATTTCTCATATTTTACTCATAAATTATCAGATAAATCAGAAGGAGTAGGGTCATATCAATTAAAATCAATCGAATCATCGTTTCGTACTTTACCTATTTATGGATTATTTATACCTTTTACTGTGAGAACATAATTGTAATATTAATTTTTAACAGCCGTTGTAAAAGCAGTATCAGCATATGAATTCCACTCTAAAATTCTACCCATCATATTGAGTGTGTAATTATAAATGCAATTGGGTAATGTATAGAAGATAGAATCTTGAATGGAATACGTGAATTCGTTTTAAACAGGAACTTTGAAAACATCGCATTCCATTTCTTATGAAAATTGTTATTTCTTAGGAATTTATTTGAATTCTTCAGGAAAGTATAAAACAAATCTTCCAGTACTCGCTTTTACCATCGAAATCTATGCTAGATTTTCTTTTTCAAAAATTGAAAATCAAATTTGATAATCATCTTAACCTCTGAGATGCTATGCTGCTTATTAATCTGAAAACATAACTTTAATAATATTAATTCAAGGTTAAGGTTGCTTGAAATTGCTATATGTAACCTCATAGAAATATTTGACTGTATTATTCTTTTCCATTAAGAAGATAAAGAACTGAGCATTGTTTTCTTTAGGATTTTTAACTTGAAGCAAATTTATGCAAAGGATATTGCTCTAGCTAATAGAATAGTTATTAAGCTTAATCTTTATAATGTTTCTTTTGACTAGGCAATCAACGTTCTATAAGAACTCCTCTTCTAGTTATATCAAGCAGGATATGCGATAGATATAATAACCTTCATCATCTAGAGCTTCTTAAAATATTCCTTCAGTTTCCCCTACATAAAAATCATAATACTGAGAGTTAAACTGAATTCAAATTTCTCCGGAAAAACTTTGTGTTTAAGTTCATTTTAAGTAAAACGAATAAAGACTAGGCTCTCCAAAGTTAAAAGGAAATACAGACATATAAGCACCTTATAAAAACTCAGCTTATTTTTAAAGTTGAGCATACTAACTATAACTTACATTAAGAGAAATTGGATCAAACTTATCTACTATTGCTTAGTGAAACTTGCTGATCATTAATCACGCCTGATCTTCTCCTGATATTGCCTTTTATGGATTTTTAGCAATTTAAGTACAAAATATTTGATAGACTTAGTTTTTGTAAACAGTTTCTCTTAAATAAAAGTATAAAATGGAATCAATCTATTCAATCTCTGCCATAAAATCAGTAAAGCAATGTTGTAGAGCATTGAATTATGGATTAATTGTAAAATCAAATGGTATTCTCAATTCAAGTCTAGGTTCTTACTCTTTGAATGTAAAATAGCTAGAATAAGGAAGGGTGGTTTAAAGATTGAACTTTAATAGTAGATCAGAATATGTTCAAGACGAAATTGAGGAAGAAATTCTTACATTATCAGGAACCATACTTACATCCAATACTTATACCTTTTTTTATTTATCTCTAGACACTGCAACTGCAAACTAATTTCCATTAATATCTCCACAGTTACTCTGATCTGATTAAAGATTAGAACAGACATAAACATAAGAATCTTTTTCTCCTCAATTAGATAAAATATTCACTTTATAGAAAAAATTTATAAGAACTTCGTTTTCATCTTAAGCCTCAAATGCAACAAATGTGCTTTTGAATACTATTTTTAATGGCCGATTTTCAGGAATATCATCTTTTAACTCACATGATATAGAAAAGGTCGTTTCATTTATGCTTTTGCAAAACTTATCATCTACCTCAATTCAAGTTGGGACAAAATTTAAATTCCATTATATTTATATTTCACAACCTGCTCCTAGAGGATAAGAGGGTACTAAATAGAAATAAGCAGTGAAATCATAAATAGAATAGGAAGATACTTAAGAAGGTTGAAATTTTACAGAACTGAAACCGTTACTAGCCTACTATATCATAATAGAGTGATAAGTTATTCCTGCTTCTCCTTCATCTCCTTCGTTTCCGCAAGCCATATAAGTCTTGAATCCTTAATCTTGCAGATTGATATCTGTTTGCTCTCCATATGGTATCTATAGCTTAGTTATTTCAACGTCGTTAGTTCATTCAGGTCAAACGTCAATATCATGGTACGTCAATAGCATTTGATAATTGAGTTAATCAGCATCAGCCACTTCTCACTTTTTAATAAATGTTAAATTACCACCTTCAGCACTAGAGACTACATCAGATATTTATTCCTGATATTTTAAATATCTCGGTAATACAATTAAGCATCAAGAGTATGATCTCATTCCATATTTCATTTTTTAAAACACTTGTATGTCTTACAAGGACCCATGTTCAAATTCTAAATTAGGCATTTTATAATTAAAATAAAGCTTATTATTAGTGAAGTAGTCTCTTATTGGATTATCTTATTCCCATATGTATAAGGGGCCATTTCCATTTTAAACATTCTAGATAGAATTCGATTATAAAATTAAAGCTCTATAGCTATAGCCTTTATAATCCTACACATAAAAGATAGACTAGCAGTATAAGGGATTTAATCTTTTCGTTACAAATTAAGTTCTTACTGGAAATAAAACTCAATAAGTAATTTCATCTTTTGAAACATAGTCATTTTAAGATATCAATTTTAGTTTGTAATTCTAGACACTCATTTAAACGTCTAAGGTATATCCATTTTTCCTATTTCCGTTTTATTCAATTGAGTGAGGATAATTATTTGCCTAATTGCCAGAAATTCCGAAATATTAATCTGTAAAATATAGATCAGGCTGCAAGCATTCTATTTCAGCTCAAACATTTTACAATTTATTACTTATCTTAATCTAAAAATCTCATGCTAGTTAGTCTAAATCATATTCACCCTCTTAGTTCATTCCTGGTAATTTTATTTAAGATATTAAAAAATCCCAACCTCCTTCATGTTGATTACCTCCTGCATTAAGTTTGAAACATTCTTCAAGACAGTGATTATTACCGTCATTTCCTTAGTTTGTTGGTTCTACATCTTTTCAAAAGCAATTCATGGTGTTTGTTGTTTAGTAAAATTTGACAGTAGCAAACATACATACTTCATATTAATGAATATTTGGATCATATGATGGAAAAATTGGGACTCTTGATGTTATAGAAGACCATAACGGCTTTTATGGATTTTTTAAAGCTGTAATATAAAAATTTTGCCATTAAGTGTTCTAAACTTTATACCTAGAAATTTTCAAAACATTATCACTAACTTATACTGAAGTAGCATTATAATAATTTAAATTTTAATTATAATTCAAATGATTCTCACTCGATACTAAAATTTAACCGTTTCCAAAGTTATAAAAATCCTCTTTCAATTCCATTGTTATTGCTAATAAATCGTTCACAGTTTCATTGTAAGGTATTGAAATTTATCTGCATATTTCACCACAACTTATCTTAAAACTTGTTGCCGTTCCAGCAGTACCTCCTCCATTAAAATCCCATCTTAAAGTTTAACCTCCAAAGAGTGTGTAAGAATCATCAATACTAATACCATAATCTTCATTATTAATGCTATATACAGCATCAATCAAATAAAAATCTTTTGTCATTGCCACTATTTTTGCCAATCCATTGTTACCCAGAATTTTAACCTGAGTTCTAACTCCAATAGTTGGTGGAGTTCATGTAGCAGCATAGTTCCTAATAATTAGCGTTTGCTCGTCATCTCAATAAGTTTGGATTGTGGAATTAACAATATTATCTAATCCTTTATAAACATAAATGATGTTTTTGGGATCAGCTCCAGATCCATCAGCTTTTACCATGTCATTAAGTGAAATTTGAATGAAAGAATCTTCGACTAAATTATGTTCCATTTAGAACTCAAAGTTAACAAACATTTTTATATTCTGAGGCACTGTCTTCTAGTATATAAACTAGCTATATCTCTCTGAGTTGCTAAACTCTGCTATAACATTTTTTATCGATCCCATCTCAATTTTATCCTAGAAAATCACATCTATTGCTTTATTATATATAAGAACAGGACCTCCTTAGTAAGTATATCTTTGTGATTAGAAGCTAAATAATAATTAGGAGTTGCTAAAAGCTGCATAAGGATTAACGACATCTTGTATCCAAAAAGCACAATATTGGTCATTTACATTTTAATCCTACTGATTACTAGGATTAATGATTCCTGCTAGCCCATAAATTCTTAAACTATTTTGAAATATTTAAAAATCCATTTTATAATGTTATGGATTGAGGTCACTTTATTTGTGAACGCTTTTAAATTTATTTTCTGTTCATTCTGGAAATTATGAATACCCAGATCCTTATCCTAAAAATGCGCTTTATACTAAAGAAATTTGTTGTAAGTTGAATGATTCTGGAAAAGTAACTATGATTTCATCCCCTCAGTACATAGTCTAAGTAAGAGTTAGTTATATTTCAATGTTAGTGTTTTTCTATATATTTCTAACTACTTTTTCATATTATTTCTCTCCTGTTTTTGAATCCACTGGAACCTAAAAATGTACTATAGCGTTTGCAAATGGCTTTATTTTAGGACCGAATCCTAAAGTAGCGTAGTTCCAGCTTAGATACTCTATTTATCCATCACTTGATAATATTCAAAGTGAAAATGGACTAGTAGTAACTAATGCTTCAGGATTTTAGATATTCTTTACCTGAACAGAGTAACATTTATCCTATTTAAGTCAGGCTTTATACTACTGAGCTCCCAAAGAATATTCTTTAGGTCATTCAATAACTACCTAAACAGTCTCTCTTACTTCATAATCTTACATTTCAGGTTAGAAATAAAAAGTATAGTCTGCATATAAATTTCCGTTTGATATACTCGGAATAATTTAATCAGGAAATCATCCTTAGTCACAATAAAGAATTCTCCTTGGAAAGTGTAGTTTTTTACAATTCACAATCTAAAACAATAGTTAGGCTATAATTCATAAAATAACCATTTTATCACTATTAAGATATTCTTAAATTATAAACTTATCTTTATTAAAGCGAGTCCCTATTAAGTATTAAGCTTATTAATAATATTACATGGATTTCTTAATAGATGGTAGGAGTGTGTATGAACTTTGCTTAGTAGCAGAAAAGATAATTATTTTAACTTTAATATATTTTTAGACTTACTAGGTTTATTTAATATTGAATTAGTCTACTATAGTTTAAGCTTTTCTTTTAAACACTATTTAAATCATAATATTATACTAATTTACTCATACAATAATAGGATAAGCAGTGATTTATATTTAATATCTCTTTTGCCTATCTTATTAATAAAGCAATACCATCTTTAGCATGAGCTTTTTATCTATTAGTTAAAAATCTGTGTTTGAAAACGAATAATTAAGAATTTTTATTTATTATTATGAAAAAGATAGAAAACTCTATTCTTATGTAAGTATCTTTAAATAACGTATCGCTTAAGAACTATGTAATTATATTATCTCCTACTATTTTAAGTATTGCTTTGATATATTTACATAAAGTGTTAGTGTCGCTTACTTTTTATTTAAATTTGTTTTATTGGCTTTACAATAGTTGCTCAGAACTGACAGTTTGTAAACTTTATAGATGTATGATTGCTATTATATTGCTAATTAGTTTATTCCTCTTGTTTTAGGATTTTACCCAAAGATTAACTAAATATGGGATATTAATACGTGACTGGATCTTTATGCATCTTACTACTTAATTGGGGATTAATATTTCCTAACTCTTATTTTTCTAAAAAATCATTCAAATATATTCAGCTATAATAAAATCATATATAAGATACTAGCAGTAAAATAAAGCTACTCACTAAATTTACCAATTAAGTAATTAAATTTAGCTTAGATATCCCTTTAGATAAAAATTGATAAGCGGCTATATTGATTAGAGTAAAGGATTATACCAAAGTATTGGATAGTAATGATATAGTTAGAAATTAGAATTGATTAGTTAGGTTTTTATATTATAATTAGCTAAATTACTAAGATTTTTAATAAATGGAAGAGCTAATTCCGCTTGTTAATAAACTACTTGATATTCTCTAAAAAGGTGATGTAAAAAATCCAATCTCATTACCATAAATAGCTGTTGTTGGATCTCAATCAAGCGGAAAATCAAGTGTTCTTGAATCTATTGTTAGATAAGATTTTTTGCCTAGAGGGATAGGAATAGTTACAAGAAGACCTTTGATACTTAAATTGATATAAAATAGAGAGAATTAAAGTGTCTTTGCTTAATTTGAGCATCAACAGAATGTTAAAATAGAAAATTTTAAGTTTGTGACTGAGGAAATTATAAAGGAGACTGAAAAGTTATGCGGAAACAATAAAGGAATTTCTAGAGAACCTATTAAATTATAAATTACTTCTCCAAATGTTCTTGATTTAACACTCATAGATTTGCCTGGAATTGTTAAGGTTCCTTCTGGAGAATAGCCTCCTGATATTGAAAGCTAAATTACCAATTTAATTCTTGAGTTCATATAGCCATAAAATACTATTATATTAGCTATTACCGCTGCTAACACTGATTTAGCTAATAGTGATGCTTTAAAATTAGCAAGATAAGTTGATCCTGCAGGTGATCGAACTATAGGTGTCCTTACTAAATTAGATTTAATGGACAGGGGGACAAATGCAGTTGATATGTTGACAAGCAATATCTACTCTTTGAAGCTAGGATATGTGGGTGTAATTTGTAGAAGCTAGGAAGATATCGCTAAAAATAAAAAGCTAGACAAGCATCTTATAGATGAACAGAAATGGTTCTAATAAAATAAAGATTATGCAGAAATAAACCAGAAAATGGGAGTTGCTTACTTAAGTAAAAAGTTAAATCAAAATTTAATCGAACATATCTAAAAAAGCCTTCCTTAAGTTAAAGAGTAAATCGCTTTAACTTTACATGAATCTATCTAGGAGCTATAAAGCTTGGGTGAGAGCCTTGAAGGTTAAGAAGCAAAGCGAACAGTATTTTTAGATATATTGAATGGATTTTAAAAGCAATATAAAGACAAATTAAGTGGATTTCATCTTGACGAAAATATGCGTAATTAATTACTTGGTGGAGCTAGGATTCAAGAATTATTGAATATCTACAGACAAACAATTGAATAGGTACATCCTCTAAGTGGATTATAAGATTGTGAAATTAGAAGCATTTGGGCTAATTGTGGAGGATACAAAGGATCTCTTTTTATTCCTGAAAATGCCTTCGAAACTTTAGCAAAAAAGTAAATAATGGTATTAAAGCCATGCAGTTAGGAGTGTATAAGAAGTGTATATTCGGAGTTACTACAAATTTTAGCTAGTATTAACCTAAAAAATTATTAAAGATTTCCATTTATGAAACAAACTCTATTTGAATAAAGCGTTAAGTTTCTGTAAGAATGTTAAGCTCCTGCTGTTGTTATGGTAGATAATTTATTTTTTATAGAGTCAAATTATATAAACTTTTGAAACAGTAATTTAGTGCCTGCAAATGAGGCTTTAAAAAAGGCATAATAAATAGTTTAAGAGGAAAGCTCAGAAGAAGAATAGCCAGTAGCAAAAAAGATACTGATGAAGAAAACATCATAGCTCCATTTCACTAATTAAGAGTTGCATATGCCAGGATATGCCGAAGTAATGAATTTGAATCTATAAATGACAAAAAAAGAAAGATGCATCACCATTGCTATAAAGATTCTACTAGAAAACTATATTAAAATAACAAAGAATAACTTACAAGATATTGTTCCAAAAATATCAGTTTCTTTCCTAATAGTGCAATCAATGGATAAATTATTTGACTACTTAGTTAATAAACTTTTCATTCCAGAAAAAATTGAGCAACTGATGCAAGAAGCTCCAAGTATATAAGAAAGAAGAAAAAATCTGGGATTAATGATAAAAAATCTCTAGTAATGTCTAGATGCTTTAGTTGAGGTCAGAAATGTCAAAATTTTGTGAGAAATCGTATACTTATAATAACTTTAATTGCTTCATTGCTTTAAGAATTTTTAAACAATCATATATTTGAAAAGTAAGCATTTAAAAGACTTTATTATCATCTTTAGCTTAAATATGCTCTTTAAATTAATAGAAACTAAAGAAAAGGAAATACTTTAATACATTTGATAATTAGCAAGAGGCTTATGATAAAGAAGATTTTTGGATAGACGAAAATCAATATACTAATAAGGTTAATAATAATCTTAAGAGAGATTTTCTTCATATTTTCCGAAATTTATTTCGAAACTAAACGAGTTATTGTAGATTTCCTAATTCTCGTAGCTAGGAATATTCTCAAGGCTCTCACCTACATACATAACTATGTCAAACAGTCTTTTCTTTACTTCTTCACAAAATTTATTATGTTTCTACTTTTTCTTTTCCTCTGATTTCATCTCAAATTGTTTGGGAGTAACTTCTATTAGTATTTGCCATATTTCAAACGGAATTTTTTTCTGAAGCATGCCTAGCAAAAACTGCTACTTTTTTGAGAATAGATTTAAGTTAATTTCATAGTAAAGACCTGCTCCTCTTTTCAATAAATCCTAAAGTTCTTACAGTTTTTCTTAAACTAATTTGTCGTTCTAAACGTTATCACAAGAAAGATATGAAATATTAAGTAATTACGAATACCTCAGAATTTAATCAGAACACCCTAAGTCTCTTTAGAACAAGATTGAATTTATTAAAACGTATAACACTTCTTAAATCTGAGATTTATCCATCTTAAGAGGATTAAGCTTGTATACTGGTGAACTCATTTTAATTATCTATCCTTTAAATGACTATCAACTCTTTAATTTATTTTAAACTTGCTTTTCTCTATTTTTAATTTGAATCTCAGTACTTCTTACACTAAATTATAATTTAAGTAGTATTCAATACTGAAGTCAAGTGCTATTGTTATGCTTATTTTATCATTTATTACTAATTAAGTAGAATTTGATTAGTTGCTTTATTTTTGCATCTAATAAGACTATCTTTTGGAAATGGAGAGTAAAAGAATAGAGGTTATTAATAAAATTAAATATATAGGCATCTATTTAATCTAATTATCTGGATTTAGTTACTACTAACTTCTAACTATTTTTGAATATTTTAAAATTTAGAATTTTATTGATTTGCTACTTAGTTAATCATAGGGTGCTTAAGTTAATTCTATATCAAGTTCTCTTAATTTTGCTTGTATTCTAAAAGCATATATGACTAGTAATGTTTGGACCTTAGTAAAAGGCACACATTCATTTTAAGCTTAATAATTCCTTACAATTTTATATTTCATAGGTGTAAAAATATTTGAGCAAAAGATAAAGATAAATGTTGGTATTATTATAAAATATATATTATATTAGAAATATTTATAGTAATACTAAGGTTCCAAATTCTAAGGAAGAGAAGAAAAAACTGATTTTATTTAATTATAATCATTAAAATGTTCTTCAAATAGAAATAGAGTCCTGTAATGAAAAAACTAGTAAAGTCACATCCATACTATTTGCTCTCTTTTTCGCTTAGCTTTCTCTTAAGTTTTCAACTTTTTTTTCATCATCATGCTCATTATTAGATACCATATTCAGTATAGCAGAGTTGAAATCTCTTTCTTAAAAATGAGTTTCCATGCTATTTCTTCTTTCATTCTAAATATTGACTGATAGTTTTGCGAATTTTTAGATTACAACCTAGCTTCAATGTTTTTATTCCATATTATGTAAATTATGTAAATTATAAAAATTCTTAATCTTTTGATTATAAAAGTATATAACTTACATTTTAATTATCCAAATCTCTTCTTTTATAATTGCTATTCATTATAACTCAAATACTCAAATTCTTACTTTCTACCTATTTATTTTTAAGTACTCGATTTTCAAGAAAATTGTTAAAGCTTTTTGCATAAAGTAGAAGTTTAGTGGTCTAAAACTATGTAAACTACATTAAATCATTTAATCAAAGCATATAATATAATAAGGAAGAGTAGGGAGAGTAAGAAAAGAAGAAGTAAAGAATTAAAATTAAATTTGGATTAAGAAATACAATTAGCTTAGCTAGAAATTAGTTATTCTTCTATTAAAAAGCTATTTAAACAAAAGCTAATTTTATTGCAGTTTCATTTAATAATTTTATTTCATAAAATGAAAAGGAAAAGTATAATATCCATATTAAGATGATACCGAAAACCCTAATAAAATCTAAATATAATATAAATAAAAATTATATAATAGATTTTAATAAAGTAGTAGATAGAAGAAATAGCAATAGAGTGTTTGTAAATATATTTAATTAATAAAGAGTTAAATAGTTTAAAATAGAAATGTATAAGAAATATTCTTATTTCTTTAAGGTTAAAAACGAAAATATAAAATTGTTTCTAAGAGGTATTAGGCTATATGAAGAAAGCACTGTTTATCGTTATAAGAGAACAAGAAATATACTCTTGTTTCTTTCTTCGATTTATGGTTTTAAATGGTTAAGTAGAACTTATTTATGGGAAGAGTTTGAATAAAGATAGTAACCAAATATGCTAATTCCTAAATGGGTTTACTATGCTCGTAGAGAGCATTATAAAAATGATGAATATACTAGATTGAGAGAAGGCTATTTGGCTAACTTTACTTATTCTGATTGAGATGAAAAATAGTAGATGATGGTGCATGTTGATAGAGCAGGCAAACATTACTTTGAAAAAATAGTTCTTCCTAAGTATCATTATGGAGCATTGGATGATCCTTAATAAGTTGAATATTTTTCAAAGTTAGCTGTATATCATGTTAATAAAAATAAAATGTATGACTTAGATAATTATCTTCATCAAAAAAGCATAAGACTAGGAGACTTCTTCAAAGCTATTTATTATTATATGAATGTCTGAACTAAAAGTTGGGATCCTTTTTATTATCGTTTTGACTGGGAATATCACCAAGAAAGAGAAAACTTGATTTTTAACCTTCAAAGAAATGATAAGAAAAACTGCATACTGGATATTTTGTAGTATTATTGCTTGTATATAGAATAGTATCTACAAAATAAAAAAATTTGAGAAACTAAAGTTAGCATCTTAGATATTCTTAATTTCTTCTATTTATTTTATTTATATATATCAAGCTACATTTCACTCCTATAAATAGCTTTATTGTTATATATCATTTTGATTAATATATGCAAGTTATCAATATTATAAATAAGCATGTAGCCAATTAATAAAAATTCAAATGTGAGATTAAAAGTAGGATATCTTTATCTTAAAAAGAAATAGCTAATGCTGCTATAGCATTTTATTATTAGTTTTATTGTTTGATGCATTAAAATTTAATACTAAACAGTTATGATTCTTGAATAGTCCGCTTAGAGATTTAAAGTTAGGATAGTTTATTAATTACAGCTCTTTATATTATAGGTATATTGTAAACGTTTTAATAAAAAAATCTATTAAGTTTGTTGAATGAAAAAGTGTTTCTTAAGCTTCTGTAATCTAAATAAAGAATGCTTTAGCTTTCTTAAATTTACTAATTTTGCATGAAGAAAGAAAGGCTTGAGAGTGTAAAAATAAGAGGCCGATTTTTAAACTAGAATAGAGAAAAATGGCTTTAAAAACAGAAGCTTTGAATATAAACCTTTGAAATTTATTTCAAGAATCAATAAAGCAAGCACCTGGAATTCGTTAAGCTTTCTTAACGTGTATGGAGTAGAACTAGCAAAATGCATAACTTCTTAAGGTACTATATTTAAGTTCGGAATTTAGGAAAGATTCTAATTAAGAACAAATGCTCATTTTAATATTTTAAAACTCTGTTTAAAATATATAGAAGTTAGGAGCTGAGAAATTTTTCTCTCTTACGAGTTTCTTTTATGATTATATAATTTATAAGGTCTTATAAAAATATATTTGATACTCACACTAATTACTTTATCAGTCGACTAAAACTTTACTGTAAACCCTAAAAATATCTGAATCAATTAAAGCATACTTGATCCAGTTTTTCAAACTATTAAAAAAGCAAATTATTGATGTGCTTTCACTTAATTTTCTTTTTTTCTTCTTTTATCCATTTTGCATTTCTATCTTAGGCATTAATTTTAATGTTCCTCTTTCATTTAGCTAACTTGCTTTTATTAATTAATCTAATTCAAAAAATATTTTTGATGTTTTGACATTTTAATTGGATTAAATACAATAAGCATTAAAGTGAAGATAGAGATATTAAAATTGTTAACTTTACAATTTTTGGACTTTTATATCTAATTTGACATAAGAACTTAACTTAGAGTAGAATGGGTTTTATGCTTATTCTACATAATTAAAAGGTTATAATATTCCAATTAATTAATTTTCTCATTTTATAAACAACAAATATTATTAGTTTGTGATAGGAGGTAGCAATGATATATTTTATGGTTATATACAATTAGACAAAACTGAGTAATTTAAATTTTGATGGTTTCTGTATTTTATAAAATTAAATAGCACTAGAAATGCTTAAGAATATGAGTAACATGTATTTTATTTATATTTAACCAATTCATTAATAATCTCTATATAAAATAAATTTAATAAAATGATAATAAAATTATTTCATATCTTGAACTTTTAAATGCAACCTGATGAAGAAATTTTATTATATTTTTGACTAATTCAAAGATTGTTCATAATTAATATTATTTTATATAATACTCTTTCAGTATAACTAAAGCTGATATTTTTAAGGATAGAAAAAGCGAAATAAAATAAAAGATGATAGAAATAAAGATCTCTTAAATTTAAGTATTTTGATATGCAATTTTGCTTATTCTTCATTTTGATCTACTTAGCTTTGCTTCTTCTTTTATATAAATTTTTCGAATTAAGTTTAAATTCATATGATTAAGGTTAATATAAGGATATTTATCTCAAAGTCGTTAATAAAAATTATTTTAAAAGTAAGTTTTTCACTCCTCGAGTTCTAGTTTTTCTACCTGCTCAATTCTCTTTTTCAATTTTTCAACATTTTTCTAATCTTCTTCTTTAAGTTCTGGATAATGTTTGAATATAACTTTCTGAATTATTTAGACTCTTCCATCATAATCTAAATTTTAAACAGTCTCAGCTATTCTAATTTGCAAATTACAGTCTTGAAGAAATCGGATTTTCCTAGAATTAGATGGGTTATTAATGAATCTGATTTAGTTGATTGGAGCTCTTTTGTTTTCAAGTACAAGCTCTCTTTGTTTTCTTTCATTGATAGCAGAAGGAGAATAGTATTAAATTTATTAGTAATAAGCGTTTGCACTTTACTATAATTGGAAAAGTTTGAAAAGCAGAGACTAAGCAGAGTCTTCAGGTAGTAAACCCCAAGACACAAGAACTCCTAATGACAATCCACTTCCTACTTTAACTAAAAGAGATGACATTTTAATATCTCTTTATAAATAAAAATACATAACATCATATACTCTTAATAAACCATAAAATAACCTTATCCTTAAATCTATTTAATCTTCTACTTTAACCTTATTTGCACAAGAGTCTAATATATTAAAGTTAAGATATTACAATAGTATAATTAATAAAAACCAAAAGAAACACTGGCTTCTAATAAACCATTGAAAAATAAGAATATTATTAGATATTTAATATTCCTATATTATATGAAAACATCTTCCTTATATACTCTCATTTATTTAATTATAACTTTATGAAAAATCTTTATTATTGCAAACTAATATTACTTAGCAAGATATCTTAATATAGGCTATAATTTTTTCTAGTATACCTTTTTGTATGAGGAGTAAAATAGACATAAGTTATGATTTAAATGTTAGTGCTTCGTATTGTATGCTTTATTAAAAATATTTCTGTAATTTTATGCTCAAAAGTTTTAATTTATTTGAAGCTTCAATAAATTAAGAGTCTTTAGTATTTAATGTCTCTAAATTTATTTATAATAATAGTTTCTTTTATTTTATTAGATTTAAGTCATTAAGATGGAAATATTAATGAATAATCAGATAAAAACAGCAATTTATATCCATAAAGAGTCTTAATTTGATTTTATATATTTAAAATTATGAAAATTAGCTTTAAAAATTTTCAGATTACTTAATTAATTAATTAATTAATTATATTAGTTCATGCGTTTGGTTCTGCTGAGGGGTTTGAAGATTTAATAAAATCAGTTGTCCATTAGGCAAATAATTATGGAGCTAAATCTATAATTTAATGTATTTCGTATAATTGCGGTTCTGGTATTGAGCCATCTTTTCTTTGTTTGAATGATACTTCCATTTTTGGAACTCCTGAATCTACTTTTGTTCCAATGATTTGGAATGGTTCGTCTCTTTCTTAATCTTCAATTATCAAATTAGATTTATTGTATCCATCCTCACTTGATACTATTTATATCTTATTTTATAACTAATCTTTATTTTCAGTACTTTCATTTTCGCTTTAAGAAGAAGAACTAACGCTATCTAAAGTAGTTTTTCTTTCAGATTTACATTTATTACATTTATATTTGTACTTATATTTGTATTGAAACTGATTTTTAGACGAAACATTGGAAGAATCATTTGTAGGGAGTTGAATTTTGGTCTATTATGGTTCAATATCTTCAGTAATTTTATCCTTTTTTAAATCTTTAACTTCTGATCATATTTTCATTAAAAGGTCATCATCTAATTTTAGATTTTGATTTTCTTAATTTTATTTACCTTAAGCCTCTTGTTTTTTGGTTGGTATTTCCAAACTTTTATTCTTTTTATGTTAATTCTATTATTTTTCTAGGCTTTTCTTACTTTATTGCTATATTTCTTTTTAATTGCAATTATTTAACTTTCTTTTTTTCTTTAGTTAAACTTCATCCTATAATTTGCTTTTCCTTTTTGAATTTTTTGTCATTGTAGTTAATATGCTTCCCTCTTATGTTGCTTTATTTTATTTATTTATTTATTTTTATACCATCATGCTAATCTAATTTTAAGCTTTATTCTTCTCAACCGAATTTTTAGTTTTCATGCTTTTATTTCTTTTTATTATCTTCGAAGGTTCTTTATGTTTTTGTTCAGCTTGTTTTTGAGCCATCTTTTATTCTAAGATATTTTTAATAGAACTAAATAAGCGATTTCTGCTATTCCTTTACTTATTCTTTTGTATTTTATCATTTTATGATAGATTCCTCTGAAATTATGATTAATTCCTTTTATGTCTTGCTTTAATTTTTAGCTCATCTTGCTTTAAAGATTATTTAGGCTAGCTTTTAGCTCTCTGTCCTTATTTTCTTTTTAAAATAGAACTCAGAGGATTTTCAAAGGAAGATAAAGAGGGCAAACTTGTTTATCTTTTTTCCTTTTAATTTTTTAGATTTTCAGGTTTCTCTTTGAAGTTGCTTTTCTATGCTAGCTTCAATTATTAGTTTCTGCTACTCTTCTGTAATTTATTTTTTACTAAAACTTTTTAGTCTCTGGCTTATTTTCTAGTCTGTAAAGGTTTATACTTTTTGAGTAATTGTTTCTTATATTACTTCAATGTACCCTACAGCAAATGGTTTTTATACTAAATCTCAAATTACTTCAAGTCCGCCTTCAAAAGCTATAAATTTTCTTTAGGTTCTCATGTTTTTTCTGAAATATCATATCCTCTTCATTTGATCAAATATAGAAATTGGTTATTTTTATCCTTCTTTTTATCCAAAATTTCTTCTACGTCATATAAGCTTTCAAAAGATTTAGACATTATTGAGATTATAATTAAGTTAAAATATGAAGTTTAAATTTAACAATTAGAAGATATTAATTACTCTGTTATTTGATTCTAATCACTAGATATCTACCTATAAGCTCTTCTATTAAATTAATAACTTGTAATCTATTAAGATTATGACTCTAGCTATTTACTTTATCTCTTTTCTTATTTCCTAGTTACTTTATCTAATCTTATACTTTATTGCTTCTCAAATTTAACCTTTTAATCTCTAACTGAAAATTAAATCTAGAAAGAAAAATTGAAGATTTGAATAGTAAATTTATAAAGGCTAGTATACTCTGGATTATATAATGAGCATAGAAATTCTTTTATGTTTAAAGAAATATTTATAAGCTTAAAAGTATAAACTGATATAGAACTAACTATAAATTAGGCTATTAAAATAACTAAAAAGTTTTATAAAGCACTTAATTTTAATTGATTTATAAGGAAGACAATCATTTATATTTTATTAGTACTTTAATAGAATATAAATACTTTAATCTAATTAATATTAGGTGCTTTTATATAATTATCTAAGCATTTTTCTATAAACCTCTAACTTTTTAAATTAATAGGATTTTACTAAGGAATTTGCATTTAATTGAACAAGTGTTCCTATACTTTACCCCTCTTCTTTTATTTAGTAATTCAATAGTTATAATTTTGAATTTTCTTATTTAAACCTTCTTTAACTTACTTTAACGGACTAAATTTAAATTGATTTATCAATTTAAACAGTAGCCGGGGTGAAAACACAAAGAAATAGAAATGAGTAACGAATTTGGTAAAGTTAGAGTATAGATATATAAAGAAAATCTAAATAAAGCTAGTAAAGCAACTTATTTTATAATATATGCTTATATTGTTATATTTTAGATAGCTACAAGCATTCTATTATTATATGCTTTGCTAAAGTTACAGTTATTTTTGGGAGAAGTAATTATATTATTAATAGCCCTTGCTCTATTTACAATCTTACACTTTATATAAAAAGTTCTAACAATAGCTTGGGTCACTTTCTTAAAGGTATAGTTGTATGAAAAGATGGATATAAATTAAAGCTAGTAATTTAAACAGCTAAAATTAGTTAATAAAATAATAAAATTAGCATTATAAAAAGTAGTTATAACTTAAAAAGAAGATCTATTTTAAGCATAAACTATTTTGCTTTATTTACTCATCTAATGGTTGATAAAAGATCATATAACAGCAGTCTATATAAAAAATAGACTAGATCAATGTGTAAAGGTATTTAAAGATAATTTAAGCTGAGCTTGCTTATTTAGCAAAATTAAATTAATTGCAAAATTAATTTAAAAAAGGCTGAAAGTTAAAATTAAAAAGTGAGTTGTAAAGATTTAATAGAAACAAATTTTTAAGTATAAGTTAAATAATAATAGGAAACTATATGAACAGTTTGTATGTTTAATTTATACTAAAAAGGATTTATTCTTAACTACTAATAACAATTAAGTAATCTCCAGAAATAAACTCTAATTAAATAAATATTTGATTCTAAAATAAATAAAAAAGCTTATTATTAATTAAATCTAACCATATGAATTATGATTATGAATATGATTTATTTTTAAATTGTAATTTACAGTTAAGTTGTAAGAATAAGTTTAATAATTAAAATAAAGTTCTAGATAACAGCAAAAGCTCTCATCATTAAATGCATAAGAAGAAAAGTAGATTAATTGGGCTAATAATAGAACTATAAAAATTATTTGATAAAGATCTAACTTATTTCACTTTTATTAAATATGCATTCACCATTATTTTGGAAATAATTGCTATCTAATAGCATCTGCTTAATATATTCAAAAATATATGGAATTTTTAAATATAGACCTATTAAGTGGGAAAGATAAGAGAAATAAAATACAAATACCTAAATAAAAGGCCTAAAATATGTAGAAATAATTAGAATTATTAGTTAGAAACTACTTTAATCAAATTGTTTAGAGTAAAGTTACTTATAAATCACAACATTAGTTAGCTTTAATCAAAATCTATAATAAACTCTGTCTATGCAAGGAGCAACAATTAATAGGGAAATTAAATGATTAATAGAAATAACTCCTTTAAGATAGATAAGCAAATTTCGAAAAAATGTAATGTAAAAGTAAAAATTTAAAATAGTTCAATGATTGCTAAAAAAATAGCAACATTAAATATATGCAAAGTTGAGAATCATCTTAATCTCATATTATTACTCGGATAATCAAAAGTTTATAAATAATTTCCCTTAGAAAGAAGAGATAAAACAATGATAACTTCTTAGTTTTATAGTGGATAATTATTAAGCAGAAATATTTATTCATAAATTATCCGTTATGTAATGATAAATCAGATAATAACTAAATTAACCTATTTAATTAATTTAAATAAATAAGAGAAAAATGTAAGCTATTTAAAAGTAGATTAGATTGAAACTATTTGAACTAACTTAAAGAAATTATTGAGATTTTTATAATCAAAATAGATATAAAAAGCTAAATATTAAACTAGATAAAGCATATTCAATTTTAACTATCAATAAACTGTTTATTAAGTAATTAGTTTTTAAATATAATAAGAAAACTAAGCATTGTTATAAGCATAGTTTAATAATTTAAGTTAAATAAAATTTAAAAATTAAATAATTAGCTAGAATTTAGAGTATTATGAAGAAATCAATAAAAGAGTTAATTGTGTAGTAGAACAATTATATTATCTTTTAATGAAATTTAAACGTTTGAAAACTAAAATTATTTAAATTGTCTTGGTAATTTTTTAAATGTTCCTATTTGAAATTTACATTTTTTATAAAATAAATAAAATTATGCAATCATTAATAATTCTAATAATACGTATAACCTTTATTAAAATTCATATTAAGAGATACTAAAATATTTTCTCTAAATAAAGTAAATAGTTGCTTATTCTTTCTTTATATATACCTTTTTAACTTTGTTGAAATAAGAGTTTCTCTGTTTAGGAAAACCAAAATAGAAAATTAGTAAAAAAGTATATTTAAGTTAATAAATTGATTTTTATTTATAGTAGATAGAAGCTCAAGGAGATATATTAAGTTAATATAATGTTATGCTAACTTTTTTACCTTATCTTCCTTTAACTCCTTTAAAAAATTTCTAGCAGTTATTGCAGAAATAAAAATAAATATGTATAAATATCCTAAATTTTAGTTATTATAATAGAGAAATAATTTAAAATAAGTTAATAATAAAATTAATTATTAAAATATATAAAATCAAAAAATCTATTTATTAAGTCTTCACTTATTTTCCTTTACATCTTCATCTATAAGATTTTGTGCATTTTGGTAAAAAGATTAGTCTTGGCTTTCATTTTGTGAAATGTCTATACTTATTTCCTTATTTTAGAGGTTTATTTTTCCAGACTTGGAATCATTTCTCTAATCATTATAACTTTAAGACTAAAGAACACTGTCTTCAAGTTAAGATTTAATATTAGTTGTCTACTAAAAGTTTTAGTTTGCTGTATTAGACTCCTCTATAAAATGTTGTATAGCTTATTTCTTATTTGGAAATTCGCTTCTTTTCTAGTACTGAATTAATGAATCAGCAAATTTAAAATTTTTATTTTACTTAAATTTAGATTTTTATTTATTTAAATGATCAGAAAGTATTACTATTTAAGCGTTTCATTTAAAGGCAAACCTGAAAAGCATTACTTTATCAGGAGAATCTCACTTGAGAAGAATTTTGTATCGTCTTCTTCCAATTGCTAATCCAACTAAAACAATTAGAAAAATTCCTATAACCAGAATAATTTTAAAAGCTTATTCGATTTTAAAGCCTTAAGTGGCTTGTAAAATATAAGCAATTAGACTAATTCATGTAATTAAGCAGAGTCCAACAAATTCTCTTCAATTTAAAAAGGAATAGTTTCATGGCTTTACCTTAAAGTGAAGAATGGTAAAAGTAAACATTAAAACTAAATATATAATGCCATATATTTCCTCTTCTTGCTTAAAGCAACTTCTTATACTACTTAGCAGCACTAAGAAAAAGGAGTGAATTAGAATTCAATTTGGCTTTTTCTTGATATTTAAAGTTTAGAAATACAAATCTTATCAATGAGGCATTGACAAAATAGCTATAGGAATGAAGATAAATTAGCAAACTAAAGATAAGGTAATATATTGATAATGCTTTCTTGACCAGCATTTCAATTCGCAATCAAGTTCCAAAAAACTCTCACTATGATCTATGAAATCATCTAAATTATCATCTTTTCCTTTAATGCATTTCATTGGATTCATTAATATTATTGTAAAAGGAACTAAACTCATCTTTCCTATAAAAGGTAAAAAGTAATAAGCTACTTTTCCTATAAATCGAATTATAATTAGTCTATTGGAAATTTCGAAAGCACTTAAAAAAGAAATGATTAATACTAACCAAGTAAAGCATATTATTAAACAAAAATCAAATATGATCCAGTAAGTTTCTGAGCTTTCTTCTATGTTTGTAAAATCAAAGATGAAAAAATCTTTTATGGTTTATATATATTTACCAAGAATGTTCTCTAAATCTGGTCCTAAAGCAAACATTTATAAAAGTTAGAAAACTATGAAGAACATAAATAACTCATCTATCATAGTAGCTTCTGCTTGCTAAGAAGTTAGGTTATATTTTCTTTTTCTTCATAGTCAAATTCCCAAAAGTGTGAAGGCAAACATTATTGCAACAAAGAAACTATAGTATTTTATAAGTATACTTTTACCTTTCTAATAACTGAAAACATGTCTCTTAGTAAAGGGACATTATTAAAACTGATCAAATTAGTCTTCAGGTGTTTAAGTAGTGTTATCGCTTCATAAAAGTCCCAAATCTATAATATTTCAAATAATAGAACATGTTTAGCAAAACTCTTCTCTAGGAAGGATAATTGGAGAAGATTAGTTTCTACTGTAGATAGAATAAATGAAAAATCTTGATGTTTCTCTATAATTTAATGACTTAAGGTACTTAATTGTTCCTGAACAGCTTGGTTTTTGTAAGTTTCTCATTTGTTTTAAAAGAAGTTAAGGGTTTGTATAATCTTCTCCTTGATCTATTATATTTCTAATTGCATGAGCTATTATATAAGGTTCTTCAAACAGATAGCAATCCGCTAATACATCTGGGATGCATTTTAACTAATATTCATGCATATCTTAACCTATTTCTCCATATCACTAAGGTAATTATATAAATTATGATCCATGCAAAGTATACTTCAAATCTTCTACGTTTTCGATGTTGGGAATTTTATTGAAAAGTCAATTTAAACTCATCGTATGCACAAAATTAACATCACCTGGTAAATAATTAAGATATATAAGTTCTTAACCTACAATAGGTAATGAAGTAGCACTTCCAACAGCAAGTACAACTTTAATTTCATTTTTCATATAATCTCAGGCAATTTACTTAGCCATCTACTTTCTGCTTTCTTAAGTAGAGTTTAAGTATGGATAAAAAGAAATATTATTAAAGGTAGTTATTCCATTATCATCACACCATTTTTTTATAATCTCATAGCAAAATTTGCTTGTAGACTCGTTGTCTTCATAATACAATCCAATTTTCTTTCATTTTTTCCTTTTTATTATCTGAATAAAAATTTAAGATTTACTTCTAGGATCTCAGTTATTAGTTAAATACAAAGGAGTCTTAGTTGGAGATTCTAGCTCTAACACAGAAATAGTATCAAAGAAAGGTAAATTAAAATTTAAAATGGAATTAACAATTCTATAGGTTTAGAGAATTAATCAAAATGGTGAAGGAGGAATATGAACTAACCCTAATTTTTATCTATTTTGCATGAATGCTTAAGATATAGAAGTTACATTAACTTAAATACTTCCGTAACTCATAGGATTTCCTACAAATTAATAATCTGCTAGCAAGTTTGTTCTGTCATTTATGTATTTAATTGCACAAGGAATTTAGTTTTAATATTTTACTACTGAAATAACTTGATTTTCTGGTTGTAAGCTACTATCTAAACCAGTTGAATAACTGATTTGAATTTTAATATTATTCTGAGGAGGATTAATGGAAGTCGATGGCCAAATGATAATTTCTTTTTCTTATAATGTGTTGTTAATAATAGTAGCTACTTGAACAGCAGTATAATTTTGTGCATTTACTATTTAAAACTAAGTTATCAGTTAATTATTTTCAAACTTATTTCTGTAAATCTAATTAAACTGTTTCACTAAGTCTTCTTATCCCTCTAAGTTCTAATCTATTTCATCTATTATTTATCATAAATAAGTTCAGTAGAAATGTTCCAAACTCTTGGGAATTCAATTTAAAGGTGCTAAGCCAATGAGTCCATAGTTTAAAATTTTGAGTTTACTATTTTGATTTTCATTGTTAACCTAGTAAAAGAATGAAGAAGCTTCAAGTCCTAAAATTCAAGCATAGCCGTCATTTAAATTAAAAGCTTAACCATATTATAGAATAAGCTAAGTTCAACATGTTTGAGCGTTTAGAATATTGATAGGAATTCCTTTTAACCTAAGATATTTAACTACCTTACTTATAACTTTTTCTTTATTAAGGTCACTACAATTCTAGTTTAAAGGAGCGTAATGAAACGGAATGCTATTAGTAATTTTAAGTAAATTCATCTGGATTAGTTGCTCTATTAAAGAGTAATATCGTGTGTCTTATTAGTAAATGCCAGCAACGTTATTAAAATTTCAGTATTTTAGAAACATTTTTAAAGCTTCACTTTCTGTCTAATAAGATGGACTTATAAAGAAAGTATTTTAAAATGCTTTTGCCTTTTCATGCTTTTAATTCGATTTTTACCTTTATACAACAAGAATCAGCACCTGATTATTCCTAAAGATCTTCTACATAAAGAATGAAAAAGTGCTACTAAAAGTAATATCTGCTACTATCTATACTCCATTCTCTTTAATATCATTTTAAAGATTCTAAACTTATTTGTAATTAGTTAACTTGTAATTTATAAAAGTAAACTAGTTTTTGAATTCCTTCTGCTTAAATTCCTTTATAATATACTCAAGAAAACCTTAAGGAGTTTGATTTGAGCTTGCAATTCCAACTTTATAGCTAAAAGCCTAGGAGATAGGAATAAAAATGAATAAGAAGCTGATTATCATAAACACTTTTTTCATTTTTTATCTTTAAGTTTAAAACCTCTACTTAAAAATGGATTTGCTTTTTTTTGAAAACTTGCTTATTTTTTAGTAAAGAATAATATTGTTAATCCTCTTAAAATATAAATAAAGCATTCGAAGTTATTTAGACTTATAAGAATTATAGTGTGCTCTTAAATTATAATATGACAAGCTTTCCATTTTACTAAATAGTAAAATAATAATGATAAAACAGTTTGTAAAGAGTAGATATCTGAGGATTTGATAGAATACTATTTAAATAGAAGATGTATGAAATGTAGATTAATAAGTACTATTTCATTCTTTCTATAGTTAAAATTATTTTCTTAATTCTTAAATTTAATGGATCTGCTTTTTATAAATAGCCTTCTCGCAATACTTAGATGAAGGTAATATTTTACTTTTTTAATCATCCTTTTTTATTTAAGCATTAAGTTTCTTCTATAAACAATTAGCTTTCCAAAATAACTGTTAGAGTATAAGTTCCTATATGAGTTAGCAATGCATCTCATTAACATATAAGATATAATTAAAATTTTAAATCTTTAATTTTTCAATCAAAGCAAACTCTTCCAGCTTTATGAATAATTTCAAACTATTTTGAATTAAGCTAAGAAATATAAAGGCTTAAGAAATGCTAAAAAACCCAATATTCTAACAAGTATAAGCTTAATATCTTAATGATTATTTCAATTTATCTTGAGAATTTCCGTTCATAAGGAAATGCTAAACTTAACTATTGCTGAATATTTTAAAAAAGATGAGAATTATTGATATAATAATGAGAAATAGTTGCAACTGAAACTTTTAATACTTTAAAGTGAAGTTTACTTAAATAGACTGATATGACTATTAAACTTAACGTTAACGTAATTCTGAATTTAAGATGATATTCATTACTTTAGGCATTACATTTCTATTCAATTTAGGTACAAAAATGGAAGCTACCAAGATAATTTAAATTTGGAATATTTTTCTCAATTAATGAACTAAAAAAGAAAATAATAAAGCAATAAAATTAAAATTTTAAGCTGAATTAGAAACTCTAGTAATATAAATACTCCTAAACATAATTTATGAATATAAATAAGATTTAATATCAGCAAATATTTAAACTTATTAAGGAACACTTATCTTTACCATTTTAAGTATAACTATTATACTATATTCTTTAGAGATTATTATATTAATTCTAAAAAGCTATTTAAGAAGACCATAGTATTTGCTAATGCTTTATTTTTAAGTTATAATTTAATAATAAGTTTTAAAGTACATTTAATATAATTACTAAAATTAATAAAAATAAAGGAAATAAAGGAAATAAAATAGGGATAAATGGAACTATTTATACATTAAAATTTCTTTTTTAAATTAAAAGTAAATGAAAGCTTATTATTAAACTAATTAAGTTCTTGACTGCTTTTAATACATAAAAACTTATTAATTTTATTTTAGATCATTTACTTCAATAATCTCCTTTAGTAGTTCATAATGTTTATTCAATAGAAGAACTATCAAAATTTAAGAATGATAATATCAAAAGAATAATAGAAGGGTAATATAATTGATTGTTAAAACGAATTTAAATTGATTCAATTAAATTTAAGATTATTTAACAGAGAATAATATTTCTATTTATGCTTTAAATTAAAAGTATCTTAATGATAAATTAATACTCTAACCCATCTATAATCTATTTTAAGAACTATTATTTCTCACAATTAATGATTAAAAGCTTTTCTTGTAAAAGTTATAATCTTTTAATTTTCTTAAGTAAAAAAGTAAAAACTCTAAAATTAAAATTAGCTACTCAAAATGATTTTACCTCTTTTACATTTCAATCAATAAGAGTAAAAGCAATAAAATAAAACATTATTTTTAGTATATTCTTTTTTAATGAATCTAAATGCTATTATTTAAACTTTATGGAAAGATCTTATATAATAAATTAAATAAGATATAAGGAACCATTTTCAGCACTTTAGGAGAAATGTTTAATAATTAAAAAATAATAATTAATAGCTAATAAATTAATTATACTCTCCTTCTAATACTTTAAGAAGAGTTAAGCTTTAAATTACTACTTGTCTAAAAATAATTTTTTTTATAATGCTTGCTTGCTTTCTCTTCTAAAATTAGAATATATAAAATCAAACTAAATATTTATTTAATAAACTTAAATTAAGTAAAAATACTATTAAGCAATATTTAAGATTATTACAGTGTTTAGATATTAATTAGCATAATTAACCTTATAAATTAGATAATAATTCCTCAATTACTAATAGTTTATATATATTTCTATCCTCTCTTAAATACATAATAAATTATTATTATTATATATTTTAAAACCGCCATAGTTGTTCGAAGGTGAACAACAAGGTCGTCTTCATCAGAGGTGGGGAATTTAAGTACCCATAATTGACACATGTCGTCCTCTGCTTTGGTGATGCAATGAGACACAATCCTGCCATGTCCTTGGACCTCCAGCAAGTATTAAGATTACGAGTATTCTAAAATTATATCAGTATTGAACATTTTTATCAGTACTGAATAATTATACCAGTATTGAACAAGGTTTATCAGTATCTGATAATTTTATCAGTAACAAACATTCTTGTCAGTATGAAACATTTTTTTGAAGAGCTGCGCACCAACGAGAGTGCTACGCGCTCTATAACCAAATTTATTTATTTATTTATTATTTATTATTCTTGCTTCTAGTATCTACCCTTTCATTAATTCATCATCTTCCTTCAAACCATAAGATTTGCATTTATACTTTATTATATAAGTTTTCCTAGAACGGTATAGCTTTTATTCATCTTCCTAATATAAATTCATCAAAAAAATTTAACGTTAAGTATTTAACTATTTTTAAACAAAATTGAATTTAAATGTTAGCTCTAGCTTAATTTATAAAAGTATTAAAAGCTATTTCTTTATATATCTATTTTAACTTTAATTTTTATTACTTTTATTATTTTAAAGTTTGCTTTTAATAATATAATAATTTTACATTTTTTCTTAAAAAAGGAAACATTATTGATTTATGAAATTAATTATTTTTTATTTCATTTTATATAAAATTGAAGAATCTAAGAAACTTAATAAATTTGAAAGATGGTAAATTCAAATTTATATAGCATGCTTTAAAAATTGAAATAACTCTTTTATCATTCTATTGCTTGTTTTGATTATATTCAAAATATTAGTTATTCATTTATAACATTTTCATTACATTTAATTTCCTTTAGATCTGCTTTTGGTATTATAAAAGATAGCAAAGAGTTTCAATTGTCAAAGTGACAAATAGTTCCATTCTTATACCTTATTAATTAATAAAATCTTTTTAGATTTTAACTAGATATTCTAATGCAATTTCTTTGCAGAGTTGATTCATATTTTCTTTTTTATGTAGAATTATTCCAAATAATTAGTTTTTTAAAAATTAGCTATTTGTCTAAATGGTTAAATTTTAGTTTCATTATTAAAATATTTAGAAAAAATTGATGCAATTAGATTACCTAATATTTTTTTTAAAATTCGTTTAAGTAAAAAATTTTATTTCAATTATTAATAATAAATCTTCTTTATAGCATTTAATAAAAAGATCAAATCATATGTCCATCCTTTGCAAACGATACTATCTCTTAATTATGGCATTTTAATTCTAAAGAATAAATTTTACTTTCTAATTGTATAGATATATATACTAATACAACAAAGTTAAAACTGATCAGCGAAATTCCTTACATTTGTCTGTTGTTGCATCATAATGTTCTAGTCCTCATTTTATCTATATTAAATGATGAATTTAAGTTTATATGTAATTACTCTAATGTTTTTGCAAATCTAATTTGTAGTTTAATTCACTTAAAATGATTGAATAAAAGATTTATTTAATTAAAGTCTAATATTTTTCAACTTCTACCAATGAAGCGAAAAATCTGTCTTTCCTTTTGTATGTTTTAAATATTTATAAATGATCTATTATTTATGTAAATAAGTTAAAATGCTTATTTATTTTATATTTCTCTTTTATTAAGAGGTAATCAAAATTCTCTAGCAAATTAACTTTTAAATCTTTTTATTAAAGTTTTTTGATTTATTAATCAAAGTGTATTTGGTTTCTCTTTCTATAATTTAGAGTCTCTTAGTAAGAAAATGCTTTCTTAATATCTCTAAAAAGAGAAATTTCTATTTTGCTTTTTTCTTTATGAATTGCATAAATGAAACTTGAAAATTGCAAAGTATTTTAGTTATTTATGAAGTTAGTTTCTAAATATTTAGACTTCCAAATTTAAATTAACTTTAATATTGTTTTTATATTGGTTAATTAGATAATCAATTCATAAGCAAAATGTATTTTGAAAATCATTAAGCATCCAAAACAAAATAGGCGCTTTTTTAAATGAAATCGAGGCTTCTGATTAAATAACTTAAAAATTATGAAGTTTATAAAAATGAATTAATAGAGTGATTTAAGAAAAATAGTGAGATTAGTAGAAAATAGAATACATTAAATAAAGAAAAAAATAAGTAAATAGTCTATTAAATAAAATCTTAAAATTATTATTTGTGAAGAAAAAGCTTCAAATATTACTCCATAAAATAACTAAAAATTATCAAAAATAACTTTTGAAAATGCTTCCTTCAGAATACAGATAATATTTCTTTATGAAATTATAGAAGTAAATATTATTAAAATTCCTAGAGAATAAAACTGCTCTCATTATTTGAAGCCCAATGTCTGTGCAAAAGAAGAATATTATCCTAAATACTTCGAATAAAAGGAAAGTTAGATATATTAGGAAGTAATTTAACTTTAGTATACATTAAAACTATTATAATTAACGCATTTTAATTCATATTTCCATAGATAATTATAAACAATTCTTTTTTATTATTAATGGAGTACATTTTAGATATAGATATACTTGCAATTATTTTCATTTCAAAACAATCAATTATGTGCATTTTATTTGATTGATTATAAAATTGTATTGCTATATGCTAATATAATAAGTTTTATATGTTTATATATTATATCTCTAAATTATTAAACATTTAGTGATTAATAAAATCCAGAGTTTTTATCATCAAATTATAACAGAAGCTGCAAGTTTGATGCTCCTAGCTATTTTTTTTGCTCTTTCTTATGGATTTGTAAAGCTGTCTTCTTCTTAGTAGAAGTTGTAATCTTGTCAATTTTGTTTTTCTTTTTCAATTTATCTGTATAAAAACTTACAGTCCTATGTTTAAATTATTTATTTATAGATCATAGCAGCTCTCTAATAGCTTATCAAGAAATTATCTTTTGAGTTTTAAGTCTTGCTTGTTTTTTTATAGTTCTTTCTTAGTTATATTAACTGTTTGCTGAAAATTATCTTCTTGCTTTAAATAAATATCTCTTCCATGTCCATAAACGTGAGCTTATGAATTTGCTAAGACATTTTTTCTATCTAATTTATCTTATTAATTATAAAGCTTTATATCATTTGATCTAGTTCGAAACTGCATTGCTTTTGCATCATTATCTCTAATCAAATTTGTAGCTGTATTAATTCTAATTTTCCCTAGAAGGGATTTTGGTCGCCCTACAATTTTTTAATGCAGTTTCATCTTATAAGGGCGTATTAAACCTATTTTTTAAAGTAATTAATTCTAAGCTTCTGTTGATCAGAGATCTACAATTCTCATAGATCCCTTTTATCTTCTAAAATAGAAATCTATAGGCTTTTGCTTATCTCTTAATCAAACATTTCTCCTATCTTCAATTGTTTTTAACTCATACTGAAATTTCTCTAGAAATGAAAGGCCTAATTCATATTTTCTTTTAGGATTTGCTTTTATTTGTTTGTTATTAGATGGATTGGTTGCAGCAGTGAGCAACTCATTGCCTGCTGAAACATTTCTTCTCCTTTAAATTAGAGGAGTTTAAGCTTCAACTTAACATGATTAGCCATTGTTTATTACAATTTAGGGCTTCTGTAATGTCGTATTATTTTTTTTGTGTGTTTTACCTTTCTGAAGTTAATTATAACTTGCAGGTTGATAAAAATCAATAGTATTTCATTAAGGTATTCTATTAAAATAGGAATAGGAGTATTAATTAGCTTCATTCTTACTACTCTTCTGCTGTTTTTTCTTATTATTTTATTTTTATGCTGGTAATTATTTATATGACCGATGAGTGCGAAACTATTGAACTGGAGTTTATACTCTTTAATTTGTAGGAGAGTTTGGTTAAGATAAAAACTCTCTTTTTCTACCTATCATTTTTATAAGCAAAAAAGCTTTTAATCACAAAAACTATTAATAAATGAATATTATACAATAGTAGCTTTAGGTAGGTATTTGGCTGCTATTAGTATGAGAAGAAACTACACGATCATTATTCAGTTTAGTATTAAGTCTTATTATTAAGTTAACTGGCGATAATGCTACCTTTGTTACTTATTGTCTTATGTTTTGCTCTTATTAAATAATTAATTTCAGACTAAAGACAAGTGCTTTTTTGTAAGTTCTAGCTAGAATCAAATAAACAATAAGTAATAATTTTAAACAGACATAAGATTGCATGGCATTACAAATGATTTATATAGCTTAACTACAGTAACATAGAGCAATGGAAATAATTAAAATGAATATTCTAAGGTTTATTTAAGCATCCTTAAATATTTAATTAAACCTAATTAAAACAAATTAGCTTATTTTAATTTATTAGACTGAATATTTTGACTTCCTTTATCATTGTTTAAGGAGTTTAATCATATTATGTAAAAATAGTTCATTTGTTGAAGGAAAAAGCTTAAGATGGTTTAAAGTTAGCAGTAGCATATAATCTGAAAGCTATAATAATTTAGAGAACAGAAGGTACTATATAGAAATAAGAACTTGAATAGCTAAATAATTAAATACTTTAACTTAGTAAAATGTTTAATCTAAAACTCATTAATTGTTTTAGTTATTATATATTAGAAATATTCCTTTATTAATGGAGAAATCGCCATAAAAAACAGAAAAAGTAGAAATTTAGCAGGAATAGTAGACTACTAATGTAGTAACATAGAGTGAAGACTAAAAAAGGGAGGTGGAAGCTCCCGAAAAATAGGATAAGGAATAAATAAAAGAGGAAGTGTAAGTTACTGAGAAATAATAAAAAGAGCAACTGAAAGAATAGCCAAGTCAAGAAACAAATTAGAATTTAAGTAAAAAAAACGAAATCTAAGTAAAATAAAGTTTTTTGAAAAAAGTAGTTATAGATCTATATGAAGAAAAATTGGAGGATATGGAAATAAAAACTGAAGATATTTTACTTAGAGTATTATCTAAAACTTCCTAAGAATAAGAACTATCTTTATTCGATTAAATTATAAAAAATAAAATTAAGCCAACAAATATTTTAAAAATAGATGATTTCTTAACTGAGGAAAAACAAAAGATCGAAAACGAAAGTGAAGAAAAAACGGAGTAAGATATTTTAGATTCTTAACAAAATTAAGAAGATTTAATCATGAATGAAAACGTAAGGAGAAAACTAATAAAACCTACTTAGTTAGGTACTTCGCCTTCTAGTTCTGAATAAAAAGCTCCACTTAAATGTGGAGCAACATTCGCTCCATTAATCGAGTAAAAATTATAACAGCAAACAATTCCTTATAAACAAGGTTGACTAAAAAGCAAGAGTAAGGATAAACTAAAAGGTTGGCTAGAAAGATATTTTGTTCTAAGAAATAAATGCTTAAGGTATTATATAAAAAAAGAGGATGTTGATATAAAACCTGCTGCTGGAATTATTAATTTTGATTTTATTTCAGTTGATGTGTACGTGATCTAAGAGTAGGATAATACTGATTTAATTATATAGCCATAAGGAGAAGGTAGAAGAGCTTATTAGCTGAAGTGCTAGAATACTAAAGAACTACATGAATGGCTAATAGCAATTTATCAAAACATAATAATCTCTCGTGGTTTTAAGAAAGAGTTAACAGAAATAGCTCAACAAGAAGATTATTGAAAATTCGAAAGAATAACTAATTAGTAGTTTTGTTAGGAAGCTATGATGGGAGACATTTTATTATTTAGGGGAAAAAGTAGTAGCTCAACTTTTTTAAGAACTATAATGGGTTCTAGTTAATATGATCATGTAGCAGTTTTACTTAGAGACAGTGACAATAAATTATTTATTTTAGAAGCTACAGGAAATACAGGTGTTGATTTGACAGCTTGAGACTATTTTTTATTTTAGGAATGGCAAACTTGCTATTATTATATAGCTTATAGGCATCTTCATATTTAAAGAGATGGGGAATTTCAATAAAATGTTTTTGATTTCATAGCAGTAATTTTTTAAGTTTAGGCAGTTATCAGTTCAAAATATTAATTGGGAATTAGTAAGCTTTTTAGAAAAAAATCTATTATTAATCAAACACAAGAAGAGAAAAATTAATAAGGGTATTTTTGCTCAGAACTAGTTGCTTGCTTATATAAAAAACTAGGATTATTGGATTAAAATATTTCATCCTGCTAATATTGGCCTAGTAGTTTCTCAAGTTCTAAAAACCTGAAACTATTAAATGGAGCATATTTGACCCAGGAATAGCTTATTGATTTTTAGTGACTTATTTTAATCTAAATAATATAAAAATTAAAGAAAATAACATATTTTAACTACTGGCCTTATTAAACAACAGTTATAATCTTTATCCTTCCTCTTTTCCTTTACTTTTAGTTTAAGAATATTTCAATTTAAAAGCTTTTTTAAGCAAATAGGGTAAATCTCTTTATTTTATTAGTATTTTCTGAAATTAGTTTTAATACTACTAATACTTAAATTATCTTATAAAATTTACTAAGATTTAAATAGTTATAAATAGTTATAAATTATAAAAATTAAATGAGTAGTTATCCTTATATTAGGCTTATATTATCAGTTTTAAGCAATATTACAACAAGTTTTGTATCTTCTATCAATATAGTAACTGTATAAAATACAATTTATAACTTTTAAAAAGAAATATGGAAATAATTTAAAAGCAAGAAAATCAATTAATTAATTATGAGCCAGTTTATTAAATTTTAAACTTCTCTATTTCATTCCTAGGAATATTTTTCTATAATTAAAATATTACCAAATCTTCCCATGTTGCCTCTCCATCCCAATAAAACCATTCTACTAGTATTTTATGCTTTTTATTATCCTTTCGTACGATTCTTTTGACAAAGTACTACTAAGTATTCTAACATATTTTTGAGATTATATTCTCTGCCTTTTTTATCAGCTTAGGTTAGCTTTATTGCAAATTTCTTGAGATAGATTCTTATATTAATATATGGAATAAAAGTAAACTATACTTCTTTTATTTTTAGACTCCTAATTCATCATTTATCTACTTTTCATAATATTTTGAAACTTTTTTTAAGATTTAAATTAGATCTTATTCTTTAATTTATTTCAACTGTTTGGACTTAATTTACTTGTTTGAACACAATAATTTGTTTATTTATTCCTAAATATCTTCATTTTATTATTTCACTTAATCATCTTCTTTAGAGTTACTTTTCAGTTTCTCTTCTTTTTAGACTGGTTTACTTTTATTTTAGCCGATTTTTTACTTTTTAGTAATTTTAGATTCTATTTAATTTTCATATTTTTGAGGTGCAGATCTTGTTCGTTTGCTCGATTTCTCTTTATGACTTGAATTTGTCCTTTTTTAGTTTTTCTCCTTTTTCTCCTTTTTTTCTTTTTCTATTTTTTTGAATGTTTCAAAGTCAACATTTTTTCTCCATTCCTTTAAATTTTTGAATTCCTTTTATATTTCCTCTTCATTAATAAGATTATTCTACACTTTAAAACTTACCTAAAAGTAAAAATCTTCACTAAATATCTAAATACTTTATTAAAGCTTTAAACTTAATTACTGATGATCATTTTCAAAGATTTGATTCAACATTTTTTCAGAGTTTTAGAATCAGTTTTGCATTTCAGTAAGTTACTACTAATTCCTTAATTTAATGCAAGTTTATACTTTTTCTAATATTTATTTTATTTTGGAAAGAGACTCATCACTAGCATTAGCTTTCTCTTTAAATTCTTGTTATAACTATATAAACACTTACTATGACCCATTTTTTCTTCTGTTCTATTATATCATTGAAGTCCACAATCATTCCATTTCATTACTAATTAGAAAGTATGATAAACCTTTGCTTCAATTCCTCCAAACCCATTGAATACTTTTCTTTTTCTTCTTTCACAACTTCATTTAGTTAGATCTGTTCTTCGTACTCTTTTTTTAAGACTTATTCTAACTAATCGATTTTCTCTAGGGATTATATTTTCTTATGTAATATTTTAGTTCTATCTTAAACTTGCTACATTTACTATTTGGCTATTTATTTTATTTTATAGAAGACATCTTTATATTTATTTAAAGATTCGTTTAACAGATTTTGGAACTTTTTGATATTCAGTTCTTATACTTGTTTCTCACTTTCTATTTAGAGTTATCTAAAATTAGCGTTTTATTGCTACTCTTCAGTTTGTTCTAAATTTTAATTGAGAGTTGGAAGGATCTACGTTTGAGAGTTTGATTCATTTATGTTTGCTGTTTTGTTATTTTCATGATTATCGTTTTTGCTTTCAGTTTCATTCTTGTCTATACTTTTTTCACTCTTATTCTCATTTTCTATCTCTTCAATTTCTATAATTTACTCTTCCTTTAAATCTTAATTTGTCTGCAAATTTACACACGTGCAATGTTGCTAATCTTAGCATTTTTCGCAATTTTAGCTAGAAGGATCTAGCTGTCTTAAGTAGCCAACAATTACAGTTTACATGCTGGATTTATCATCCTTTTTGTCCTGTATGCTATCTTAAATTAGTTCTTATTGGTTGGATTCTGGCTATTAAGGTACCTCAACTTGCATTATTTTATAACTAAATGTTCTAACGAAATGATTTAAAAATAAACTTAGTTTATTTAAATAAAGCGCCAACGGAAATATTTCTATAACTTGTAACTATAATAATTAATAGAGCGTTTAAATCTATTTCTTTAAATAGTAGCCTACTGCTTTCTAAAGGAAATATAGCATCAATCAAATTTAATATTCCTTTATCTATTTTGCTTCTGTTAGTTTCTTAAATTATATGTACCTACTTTTAATACTCCTTCCGTTATTTAAATTATCTATTTACTATTTACTTAGAACAATGTTAAGAAGCTTTAAAGTTATATATCTTAACTGAAGTAAGTAGTATTAAGCAAAAAGCAAATGGAAGGTTCTAATAGTTTATTAGAGTAATTTGATAGTTAAGGAAATAGAAGTGGTAGATATAATGCTGTAGTAGTTAGAGACTATTGTAATTATATTAAATGTTTATTAATAATCAGCTTTTTGAATTAGGCTGGTAAAGACCTACTTAGTAGCCACTTGTAAAAACTAAGTAGTATATTCTAGGAAATATTAATGATAATTAGTGAAATAATCCAGCTCGTATCTGTGCTAAGTTTCGTCCTTATTGGATTGGTTAGTAACAAAAGAATGAGGAAGCTATTGAGTAGATTTAATAAGAAAGAAAGAGAAATTAATAGATGGAGGAATTTATGAGAAAAGAAAAGAGTAAGAAGAGATAAATTGAGAGTGTTGTAATGCTTACACGTCGTAAGATGGAAAGATAATAAATTGAAGCAATGGCCAATAAAAGTAAAGGCAAAAAAAACTAGCATAAATAAATAAGATCACAGACACTAGAAAATGTTTAATAGTCCTAGCAGTTCAAATAATCAGTCTGCAAATTTAAGTTTTCTTAAATTAACTTTTCTAAAATTGGGGAACAATTAAACATACAAACCAATGATCATATTAATGTAGTAAAGAGTGAAAATAACTCTGTCAATCTTCAAGCTTTTCCATACTCTCCAAATCCAACTTAAACTAATAGAAGAGCTATTGATGTTTAATAGAAATTGTAGTTCTAAGAAATAAAAAAATTGACCTATACTATTGACTTAATATAGAAGAGATAATAACAATAAGCTAGTGCTTAGGACTAGAAAGAAAAGTGGGCATAGAATTTCAGAAAACAGCAAAGAGAATAACTTAAAAAGCGAAAATAATAAAATTAGGAAGTAAGGATATTATGCAGATTTAAGAAAAATCTAATTAAATCAAATCTCCAACAAGCAAAACAGGGATATTGAACTTTCTTTCAAAGACTCCTTCCTAACGTATTTATTCCGAAACTAATGAAGATTTAAGATTTGGAAACAGAATATTAGAACTGGCAAAGCCAAAACAAATAAGACCTAAGAGCGCGTACTTGTCATCAGATTTCAACTTCTTACCAACTCCCGAGAGAGAAATAAAGAAGCCAATTAACGAAATAAAATAAGAAGTTAGAAAGAAGTTAACAATCAGTTCACAATATAACATGCAAATTTAATATTATATATTTTATCTCTTCAGTATCCCTTTTCTAATACCAATTTTAGCATAACTACATACATACTACAGAATTAATATAAACAAATATAGGGATAAAATAGTTACTTAAGTGAATTATGGTAAAAAAGACAACTTTAATTTTAAAATTAAAATTAATCTAAATAAATATAAAATCTAGCTTTAAAGTTAAAAATCATTTAGCAATTAGCTTATTTTAAAAAAGTGATTGTTTTTACAATACTCTTAATAACTTTTAGCCAGTATAGCTTTCAAAAGAAATAAAGTCAAGAACACTAAAGTAAAAATGTGACTATTGAATTGAGAAACTTGGAAACTGTATAAGAAGATAAAAGATTATATATTTTATAATATCATTATATGACATAACTAAAAGATTTAAAGATAGCGAAGGAGCTAGAGGAAGTATACAACGTTTCTTTTGTTTATATAGTAGAAAATTTAACAAAATACTTTTGAAATCATCAGGTTGATAACACATCCTATATCTTTTAAAGATAAAATTTTCTGGCTAGCCTTACTAAGAATTAATTTGGTATAAAAAAATATTTAGAAAAGGTGACTGTTATGAGATTTCAACCATGCTAGCTAAGTTAGTATTAGTCTTACTCATTTCAAGTTATTGACTGTGGAATTCATTTTGGTTGGTATACAGTAAGAACAGCTTCTTTATCAGAAGAAAATAAAGGTGGAATGTAATATTCATTTGAAGCTAATCCTATAAGATTTAGTTTGTAAACGCTTCAAGTATAATAGATAAGTTTTAGAAAAAGACTTAGGTTTTTAATTACGCTATATATAACTAGACTATGCAAATTGATTTCAATGTCTACTTGCGAAGTTTCGTTAATTAAATTGATTTAATTAAAAAAAAGGAAAAATTAAGGAATCAAATAGAGAGCGGATTCAGAATTGGCATCATAATTCAAAATTTTAGCAATAAGTTTAGATGACTTCTTCCCTACTTAAATTATGCAAGAGGTGCATCTTATTAAATTAGATATAGAAAATGCTGATCTTATGACGTTATAAGGTGCTAGAAAACTTCTTAAAAGATCTAAAGATGTTATAATTATAATGGAGTGATGATATCAAACTTTTACTGTGTTAGGTGAAGATTATGTAGTAGAGTAGTTACAATGACTGATCAAAGAATAATTCCATTTCTGATTTTAAATGACACATAAATAGAGTAAAGATACTCTTGCCAATGACTAAATAAAAATTGAGGATATTAAAGCGCCTAGCTTTTTAATTTAAAATAGGTTAATATAGAATGATTAAAATTTTAAAATAAAAAGGAAAAAGGATCTCTTGTTTTTGACCTTCTAATAGCAAGAAAAGAAACATTTAAAAATATGTAAAAATGATTTATTAACTTGTTAATTGTACTAAATATATATAATTATGCTATTAATATATAAACTGCTACTCTAATATATAGCTCATATAATCAATAAGTTGTAAATTAATTAGCAAATATAATTGCAATAAATAAAATAATTTATTTAGGAAAATAATACTTCTATCTTTTTAAAGAATATTAATAAGATTAGCTTATTCAAAATATTATAGTAATTTGATAAGTTTAAGAGAAATATAGTAGTAAAAACTATTATTAGGGTGATATATGATATTTTCAAAAATATCATTGAAGAATAAAAGAGCATGAGAGTGTACTAAAATAATGAAATTTCGTGTTAATATTTAACTATTTCAACTTTTCTCTTTCTTCAAGCATTCATCTATCCATGCAAATCCTTATTATACACCTTCAAAACGTAACGCACTGCAAGGTTATAAATATCATTTGAGCTGGAGTTTATTTAAATCTAGGCCTTAAATGATTTCTTCATCTGATAGTTTATCCTTGCTGTCCTGCTTATTAGCAAAAATAAGTATAAAAGGATTTTAAAAAGAATAATCTTCAAGTTTCATTAATTTCCATAACCAAAATTTAGCTCCAGATAGCATTTCATCATTCGAAGCATCTACCACAAAGACTATAACTTTAGTTTTTTTATATATAGCTGTTAGTTCGTCTTTATGGTCATGAAAATTTCTATCTAGATCAAATGAAAAAATATCAAAGTATTAGAATTTAACTTTTTTCACCCTAAAGGAATATTAAGTTAAGGTTATATCCTCACCTTCATTTACTATACTCTTCAATATTGTCTATTTTCCTGAATCCTTCAATCCAACTAGTAAAATTTTGTCACTATCTAATCTTCTCGTACAGCATAATTAATTTCCCATTTGAAATGAATATTCCTAAATTTGAAAAAACTACTTTAATGAAAGTGAAATAATTAAGACTTAAGAAAAAAAGGAAAAAGAAGCATTGAATAATAAATTAAAAGATATAAGATATTCATTTCTACTACATTTAAAGGAAACTAATTAAATAAAGCATTATCCTAGTAATAGATTAAATTATCTCTTCTTTTTCTTTCTAAGTACTATTATCACCACTAACTTAATCTATAATTCTATTTTAATAACTAAGAGTTAAATCTAAATCATATTGATAAGATGATATTTCTAGTAAAATAAGCAATTATATACACTAAATCTAGAGTTAAATATAAAAATATCAATAATTATTTGCTTATTAGTATGCTTCTCTATTCAATTAATCCTTTAAATATCATACTTTTATTTCTCCTTCATTAAAGATTTTTTCAATAAAATTTTATCTAACCTTATGTAATTTTGTCCATTAAAGAGAGTAATAAACTAAAGAGATACTTACTTAGTTTTAATATGAAAGTTAGATAATATTAACTTGAATATGTTGATATGAAACCTAGCAAAATAAGAAAAAGTTGATTAGAAAAGATAATATTATTGCTATGCTTTTACAGTAATGCATTTGAACTTAATTTAAAATAGTTTATATAAAAGTGAGTTTAATAAGATATAAGATATTTTATAACTAAGTGTAGAAGTAATCATCTTTCATTCTAATTTTTAGGTACTCTAAAGAAGGTTATAGGAATATGAAATAAACTATGATTTAAAAAATTAAAATGGATTAAATTAGAGTATTTGAATAACTTAGTTAGATCTATCATTCTGAGTCTTAGCAAGCTTAGACGTAAAGATATAAAGAAATTACAAAACGCTTTAAAAAGGAATTCAATACTGAACCTATGTTTTTTGCTCGTGCTCCAGGAAGAGTTAATATCATTGGAGATTAAGTTGACTTTATGCAATATCCAGTGCTTTCTATGGCAATTGAAAGAGACACTATTTTTGCTTTAAATTTTTGTGAAGAAAAGTAGTATATATTCATTAAGAATATGTAAAAGGCTAAATATCCCGAGCATGTTTTTGATGTTACTCAAGGTCTTAAATTTTTTGAAAAAGAGAGCCCATTAAACTGGCTCAATTTCGTAATTACAGGATATAAAGTAATATTTTATTTCAGGCTGCTGCTGCTTTACTAAATTTAGATATTCCTGGAGGAATAATGATTTTAGTTGAATCTAATTTGCCCAAATCCTCTGGTCTTTCGTATTCTAATGCTATGACAACTGCTGCTTGCTTGTCTTTTCTACTTTCAATTACAGGATCTGAAATTTTAGAAGATTAAGGAGAAAACTTTGAGTTAAAAGATATCAGAACTATTTCTAACGATTTATCAAAATTGTAAATAGCAGAGAGTATACAGAAATGCAAAGCATCTGGAGGAATTTCTAAAGGAAAACTAGATCAAATAGTATGTATAACAGGAGATAAAAATAAGGTTAATTTGATTACTAGCAATACAGATATTTAGATTAACGAAGTTACTATTCCAGAAGACCTTTGCTTTGTAATTGCCAATTCTAACTAATACAGTTCAAAACTATAAACTCTTGTAAAGGGTTATAACTGCAGATTAGCTGAAAGCCGGCTTGGAGTTTATTTATTATGCCAATTTATGGAGATAGAGCCAGTAAAATCACTTAAAGAACTTTAAGAAAAACTTGAATGTAATTTATAGGAACTGAAGGATTATATTAAGAAGTATCTTAAATCCTATGGATATACTATTTAAGAAATGAATTAAGTTTGTTAATCACTATTTTAAAAAGAATTATCTCAGGTTATCTCTGACATTTCTTATGCTGACTAAATTATAACTTTGAACAAATTTTTGCATCCTTATAAACGACTCATGCATGCTATTGAAGAAAATGAGCGAGCTATTGAGTTTTGCCAATGTGAAGATCCAGAAATACTTGGGTAAATTATGAATTAATCTCACGAAAGTTGCAAAACTTTGTTTGAGTGTTCATGTCCTGAAGTTGATAAGTTAATTGAGCTGAGTCTTAAGTCTGGAGCTCTTGGAGCAAAAATAACAGGAAAAGGATGAGGAGGATGTGTTGTAATCTTAGTAAGGAAGCAAGATAAAGAAAATCTAATTTAAAATTTAGAATAATTTTACTAGGAAGGGTCATAATGGATAACAGACAATCTTGACTATTACTTATTCCAAAGTTAGCCTGGAAGTCCAGCCTGTGCTTTAGATCCTTCTTTCTCCTAGTGGTTTTGATTTATTTAAACGATACAATTTAAATTTGATGTTTTATAATAATATAGCATCATTTCATCCTTACAATGGTAAGGTTGCTAACTTAAAAGTTATAATTAATGAAAAAATAGTTCAAAACAAGCTAAAACCTAAATTGGAAAAATAATAATTATGCAAAGTTGGCATTTATACAAATTAATTTGAATTAGATTAAACTTGATATCTAATAGTTTAAATTAGATGTAATATTTATTTTTGCTTACAAATAAGTAGTTAGAAAGATTAAATTTTCTATTAAGTATATTTTAATGGAAAACTATCTCAAATTTTACAAATTAAACTTATAGATATATTTTCTAGTAATTTATCAATCAAATCTTTATTAATTAATAAAAAGATAATAATATGATTGTGATTAATAATAAATTTTAATTATTTTAATTATCAATCATATTTGCTATTACTTATACAAATAAAAAATAATTTAATTACGATTTAATCCTTAATAGCTTTTAGCTAGCCTTAACTGTTCTTAAATTTATTTAATAACAATCTTTTATTTTAATTTTGCCTAATTATTTTAAATTTCTTGGTGAAAGCAAATTTATTTTATATATTATTTTAATCAAAAGTTTTAGATGCAATCAATAAAAATTAATCTGACTGAAAAGCCTTATGAATTAATTAAATTTGCTATATATTGTAATTTTTTTCGTAATTTTAATTAATAATTTTATTAAATTTGTCAAAGATATATTTGATATTATTTCACTATCAAGCATTATGAACTCAACCAACTAAAAGAGAAATTAAAACTTTTAAAGTCCTATTAAATTATTTATTTTATTGTATGATTATTAAAGAACGAGATTTTGTTAGTTTTAGAATATTTATCTTTTAAGAAAAATAATTTTAAATGTAATAGGAGAATATCCATAGATTAAAAAATAAATAAAAAGCAATTTGGTTTAAATTTTTTAAGCGCTGTCAAGCTAAAAAAACATATGTCTAGTCTGGATGCTGCTTTTCATTGCGTATTCAACATCCTTGTAATAAGAAAGCATTGAAATTTATCCTGAGTTTCTTGTATTCTTAATCTTTGCTTCTTCAATGAGTTTTTCTATAATAGCAATGATGCTGTCGTTAATAATGATATATTGATAAGGATTTAAATTGGGATTATTAAGATCATAGTCTTCCTTGATGCGCTATGGAACTAATACATAAATTATCTTTATTATTGTATCTATTACTACAGCCTTATCTTCAATATCTTTTGACCATTTAAAATTATTTACATTTTCATTCTCTGATAAAGCTCTTATTACATTTGGCTCTCCTTCTTCACAAGAACAAAAAAGAATATAGCCATTAGTTAGTCAGTGACGGTAGATGAATTAAATAGCAGCATTATTGATCATTTTTGCTAGACTATCCTTTTTTAGCTACATTTTAGGAATAGAAAGAGATGTTTGAAGCAAATCAAGTGAAGTTTGCTAAATGAATCACATGTGGCGCAGTTGATTATAATTGTTTTGATAGTGACTGAGTAAATCCTCATAGTTCATATTAATAGAAATCTGCTGAACATTAACATTATGACTTATCATATGAAGCATCATATTCAATTCAAAAGTCATATTAGTAGTTAACTATCCATTTCATTTTTTTTCTTATCTCTAAGAGATTGAACGACTAAATTAATGTGCGATTTATTCATGTTCGTTTGAAGTTTCATGAAGAAGGAGTTTAATGAAAAGAGCACACATTCTGAATAGGTTGTGATATCCTTCTTTTCAAAGAATACTTTCTATTTAGCGAAATAAAGTCATGTAAGCACAGAACTCAAAATGATTGAATCTTAACACATCAACTATTGCACAAATATGTGAGTACATCTACTCTTTCGATAAGTATATTTGCTTTTACTATTCAGCATTTTATTAATCTTGTACTTGCTTTGGCTCTTAAATTTACTTAATTTCATTCATATGAGCGAATGCCATTATCATTTTTTTAAGTTCTAGATCAACTTTCGAAAAATTCGTAGAAATTTCGCATTATATTTTGGATAATCCGACGCTAAAAAGACAATATATTTCTTACTTGGCAACTTTCTTTTGCAAGCATTTTCTCAAAAACAATATTTCGACTAGAAACTATTACCTTGTCTTGGTCGTCATTATTTTAAAGTTAATAAAAATTCTTAATCCTTTTTTAATTTTTAATCCTTTATATTTAAAAATAATTAATTGTTATAGCTGCTTTAATTACTAAATACTATCTATTCAAAGCAAATACTCATAAATCTTAAGTAATTTCTCTAAATTATTTAGCTAGTTTTAGCCTTTCTTTATTACCTAATAGAATAAGCTATTAATTTAAAAGTTTTATTCTATTTTTTAATATTACTTGAATTCACTCTTTGCCTTATCTACTTTCATAAGTATAACTTATATAATCTTTAGTAGCCAAAAATAAAGATCAATAATAAATTATAATAAGTTAGTGTATTCTAAAAACAGTTCTATGCTTTTAAAAGCTAGAAGTATATGACTTAGTTAATCCCTTAAAATTTAAATAATTACAAATTTGAATTTAAGAAATAAGAATTTCTATCAAAGCTACTCTTATTAAATAATATAGAGCAATGCTTAATTTAAACATTAGAATTAGTAGAGATCTTCTTATTAATCTTCTGATATTTTAATTAATACATTTGTATTATATAATTACTATTCCTTTTTCAAAATTAATTATTATGTATATAATAATTAATTAATAGTGTATGTTATATAGCTCTAAAGATTCATCAAACATATACTTGTAGAAAGTTATATCTACTTAATTGTAGTTTCTTAGATGATTTTCTAGATTTATCACTCTTATAGGCATCTTTTTATTAGTGCAATCTGTAAATGCTTATTATTTTTAGATCTTTATATTTTAGAAACTTTCCTTTGTGTGTTTCATAGAGTACTGGATTCCTTTTATGGAATTAATAATCTTTATTACTTTAATTTCAACTATAAATTGTATTTGAAATGTTAGTTTTATAGAATTAAAGAGTACTAACTTTTATATAATGCAAGCAAAACAGTACTATTGGTAAGCATAGATGTATTAACTTAATGTTATCATTTATTTTAAACTTAAGCTTTGTAAGCATTAAGTCCATATAAAAATAGAGAAAGGCACTTATTATTGTAATTTTATGGTTAGTTAAGGTTAAATAATGCTTTTATAGCATATCATCCTTATTTAGAATAAGTTTAGATTCATTTTTGCTTTACTAGATAAGTAGCCTCTATGGAATGACATGTTATCTTATTTATATAGAAAAGCTAAACTTATTTTATTAAATTATAACTAAAGCTTATTCAGAATTAAACTAAAAATACAAGGAGTAACCACTTAAACGCTATGCTTTAACTCATTAATCATTAAAAGGTAGAGGAAAATAGTGGGAGTAACTTAAGTATAAGTAGTTTAAAATAATCTGATAAGATAATAGGAAAAGTTATAAGCACTCTTTATTTATATTGAATTACCAAAGATCATTTTATATTTAAGTCATAATAAACACTCTAACAGCTAATTTAGTAATTAATGACTTTTATATTAAATAAAGATATTCGAAAGCTTTAATTATCACTAGAACTTTAACTATGCTAGAATAGAGCTTAAATTAATTATGGTTAACTAAAGTGCTAGATGGATAAACGTTAAGGGAAGTTAGTTTGTAGATATAAGATGTAATTATAAATAGGGGAATTTAACGATCATAGTTTCTGTTATTTTCTTAATTATTAGTGAAAAAATAGATTTATTAATAATGGGAAACAAGTAATAGACCAACAAAACTATGCCTTAATATCACTAGAATATTATATCAAGTCAAAGATTTTCTGAGTAAACTTAGATGACGAGGAATGAGAACTAGAATGAAAGAAAAGAGTAAATAAAGATATAGAAGGTTCCCTAAAGAAAAAGCATTCCTGGCTCTGAAATTTTTTTTACGACTAAATCGTCTTTAGACCAAAATTAAAATAGAAGCAGAGTAAGAAAAAATATGATGTGGAAAAGTTAGGATTCCAATATTTTTGGAAGCAAAATCTCTTAAAACTCTTAAGAGATTTAGAATAATAAAAGTGAGGCGAAGAAATTGAATGGTGCACTAATGAATGGAAAGCCAGTTGTAGATGAGAATTTAGAAGCTAATCAAAGCTCTGAATCATCTGCTAACTGTGGATCTTTTGATCAAAAATTAATGGAAAAAGTATTTTTCACACAATTAGAGAACTTCAACTAAGAAGAAAACTTAATTGAACAAGGTAAAATAATTCAGACCTTAGAAGATAACTTATGCACAATTTCTAGTGAAGAGTAAAGCTTACAAATAATGACGGAAGAATCTATCATTATGTTTAATTTTAACAGCAACGTTTCAGGTTATCTCAATAGGCCGTTCTTAACTCCTACTCATACTTCTCAGCTTTATAAATTCGAAAACGAAATATTTAAAAGTAAAAAGCCAATTTATAAAGTAGAAAATTAAAATACTTGACAAGAAAATTCCTCCAGTTAAGATAATAGAAGTAATAAAAGGAAATACGAAAATAAAATAACATAAAACTCCAAGTAAATAAATACCAATTAAAAAAGCTGCTATAAATCTTCTCAACCTAATGAATAGCCTAATGGAATTAACACCAAAATTTCCACCTGAATCTGTTAAGATTATACCATAGATATTTAGTTTAATTTTACTAGTTTTATTCCAAACCTTATATCTATTAAAATTATTATGTTTATATAATTTTATAGAAGACTGCTTTATTCTAAATTACTAAAGAGTATCCAGCCTATTTTCACTATTTATAAGAAGAACAAATATTTTTAATGAAGACATAAATTAGAAATGATTTAATCAAAGTGTAAACTAAAAAGGGTAAATAAAAGAAAGAAATCAAGCTTATAGTTAATACTCATTATAATTATATATTCAATTGTATTTTCTAAAGAAGCGTTTATATATGTCTAATAAAATTAGTTTTAATTTAAACTATAACAAAGTGTCTCAAAAGACAAAGCATTAAAGAATATTAATTAACGTTAGTATTATGAAAAATTAGATAAAAGTATTATATATAAGAAATATTATAACTATCTGTAGGGCTTTCAAACTTGATATCACTAAAAATAAGCGAGGAAGGGTTCTAAAGAGAGATATTATCTTATTAGAGTATTCTCGCTAGAGTGAAAATTCGAATGTAGGAGAATTCCTAGTCCAAGATTCTGGTCCCAGTTCATATATCTTCCTTTTCATTTCGATCAACAAGGTAGCAGATTCAAGGTGAAGAAGAATTGTAAAAGAAGAGTTTCTTTATCTATCATTTATTTTATATACGGCTTTAATTTTAGAGGTTGTTGTAGTTGGATCAAGATTCATAAATTTAGGATATACAAAAAATTTCAATTTGGAAACTATTGTATCTCAAGAAGCGCAATAATAATTTTAATTAAGAGAACTAATTTAATTTTTTAAAACTAAATTAGTGACAAACCCATTAATAGTGAAGTCACATTAGTATATTATATTATTTAATGTTATTTATTTTAATTACAATACAGTAAACCCATGCATTTGTTTCTAAGTTATTCAACTGCAATATAAAAAAATAAGCAAGCATTTATTTTTTATATCATACTAAGACAGGGTCTTAAGTGATTCTTTTGATACTCAAAATATTTATAAAGATTAAAAAAAGTATGATGAATTTTAATTAAGACACTAATATGTCTTAAAAGGAATTAATAATTTAATAGTTGACATAAACATTAATTAATAAATTATTAAATCGATCTTATAAATCCATCATATAAAACTAGTCATTCAAATTTAGTATATTTCTTAGTAAATTAATAGAGAATAGTGTTTTGAGAAATAAATCATTGTTATTAAGGATGCAGTTTTATTTTTTCCAGAAGATATGTTGAATAAACTGAAGATGCGTTAAAATCTATAATATCTTGATATATAATTATAAAATTTTAGTAAATAGATTTTTACTTATATTAAAATGAAATTCTAGCTAGAATTTAAGAGCAATTAATTATATTTCCAATATTATATTCTCTTAATATCTTCATTAGGTAATTCAAATAATAGCATGCTTTCCTGTAAGCTACTTTTAAGATTATAGTAGTTATTTTATATAGCTAGCTAATTTCATTTATCTTATATTATTTAATTTCTTGCTACTTTTCCTTACAAATTAATCAAAATCTTCTTTCTAATAATTTCTAAAGTTTTTACTAAGAAGAAAATTATTTTTATAGTAAATTTAATTTAGTCATAATATAATTAAAATAAAATTACATATTTTTAGTCTAATTTTTATACTTTTAGTGTAAGAATCTCAGTCTTTACTAGCTTTATAAATTACTAAATATAAATAGCCAAGTAACCAAAATTGGGTAAGATTAGTTAGGTATTTTGAATATAATTATTATAAGAGCCAATGTACTAGAGATATATCTTTCCTAATTTTAAATAATAGTCTCTTAAATATGAAATGGAATTATACTAGTTCTCTTTTTCAATCTATTAAGAAAAGTACTAAGCATTACTTTTTTTAATTGTATATCTTATAGCTAAGTTTTTAATTACATTAACAATTCTTATAAGCATATTAAGGATCTAAAGCTTTTTATATAAAACCATAAAATAATTATAAGAAATCTTTGGTTGTTTAGGGTTATGAATTGTATATAGATTTCTCTTTTCTCCTTCTTGTTGACAATCATTGTAATTAATAAAACCATGACGCTTTAATATGCTTATTTAAGAGAGGAAGAATGATAATAATAGAAAACATTTTGCATAGATTGTATAAGATAGAAAATTAAGTATATAACTAATTAAAAAACTATAGGATATTCAGACTGTTTTGCTTTGAGTAATTAACGAAGTAAAACATATTTCTTTGTACAATTAAATGAATTCATAGGTATTTTTATGAGCTTAGAAAGATAGGAATAAGGTAAAATAATTATAATGTATAACTAATTTGTATGAGTCTTAAATACTTTTTATCTTTAGTTAAGCAAAACTTCTATGCACTATTTTATTTCATTATTCAGCTTAAAGAATATTACTCCCTAAAATTATAAGATTATCTTAATTGTTAATCTAAAATACATATATAACATATTATCTTCATTATCATTGAAACCTAAAGTAACAGATTTGCTAAAGATATTAAATATTAAAATTTTAAGTTATTTGCTATTTTTCATTTATTTAACTATTAAACAAAGCAAGCGAGTTTGAAATAAAATCTAGAAATAGTAGCAAAAGTAGATTTAAATAAAGAGTTTAATTATGCTGAAAATAACTAAGCTAGTATAAGTAATAAATTAAAAATAACCTTAAAAAAATTTATATGCTAAAACTAAGAAGAAGAACTTATAAATTACTACTTATATTTTTATTTAAAAAATCAGATATAAAGTGTACTGTAGATTAGAAATATTAGCTTAAATAAAGAAATTGAAATTACTTAAAAAATTAAATTCTAAAAGTGGAGTATTTGGGATAATTAGAATATTAGAAGCTGATATTCATTTATGCTATTAAGGAATATAATTAAGGGATATTAAAGAAAGCTTTAAATAAAAATAAAATTTGCGACATTTAATTTTATCATGTTCATTTACAACATTTTTTTTCTTTGTCACCTATATTTTTATTGTTTATAGAATTGAGATTCACACCTTTAGGCTATGTATCCATCTCAAAATTCTTGATCTACCTTGCCATTGATTAAAATGTTTCGTTTACATTTATGTTACTCTTGGCACTCGTTTCAAAGAATTCAATACTGAACTCATCAGCTAATTCTTTTCCTCTTTCATAAGAAACAACTTTCGACTCCGTTATGTCGCATTTATTTCCTATTAAGATTTTTGCGACGTTCTTGGATGCATGCTAATCAATCTGCATCATCCAGTTTTTAACATTTTTGAAAGAAGTTTCGTTAGTGACGTCATAGGCAAGAATGATACCTTATGCTCCCTTGTATTAAGTAGTGGTAATAGTCCTAAAGCGTTCTTGGCCTGCTGTATCTCACTGAATTAAATGTTACTATTTATAATTTAACTTGCTTATCATCCACTTAAATAGTCTTTACTTTGAAATCTATTCCAATTGTAGCAAGATGAGATGGAATAAAAGTATCATCATTATATCTAAGCAAAAAGCAAGTCTTTCCCACTCCTGAATCACCTATAATAAGCAATTTAATCATTAAATCATGATAATCACCTGTATCTCTTTCCATTTTTATTAACAAACCTCTTTTTAAATCCTTATACTTTAGAACCTAAATACCGTTCATTTTAAACTACCAGAACGTAACAATGCTTAATGATAAAGTAAGGAATAGCATAACACAGACTATGCATGAATAAGTTTATCAGAAAAGTATAGTTAAGCAATATTATGCTCAATGATTGCTTTCATTGAGGAGACTGCTACTATTTCTTTAATAAGTCTATTTATTAATTTTCTTTCTCTTTCTTTTTGAAAAGCTTTAATAATGCAACAAAGCATTCTGGAAATAGAGCCAAAAGAGCTAGAATTTCTTTATAAAACTAAATAAAATTCTAATTAAACCTTAAGAATAAGGAACATTAGCAAGGAAAACGTCATATATAAAATCAAAACTACTGCTTAGTATGATTATTTTGTCAAACCCAATACTGGAGTTTTGAGTCCTGATGAAAACATCGAAATCAAAATTACGAGATAATTTTTGGAAGATGAACCTAATTTAATAAGGCAGATGTTTATGGTGTAAGCAGCTTAATTAAAAAAAGAGAAATTAGAGATATAAGAAGATATAAATAAAGCATGAAATAGTATTGATGCCTAGAATTTTCAGAAATGAAAACTTAGAGTTTTGATAAAACAAGAGTAAGATTTAAAAGAAAGGATAAGTTAATAAAGCTCCCAGATTGAATTGCCCATTAACTAGTTAAATTAATTAAATACATAAGAAAGCACTGATAAAACTCCTAAAACAGCAAAAGAGTTTACTTTTTCAAGATATTCTCTAAAATCTGAAAACGATGAATCAGAGCAAAAAATTAATAATCCAAATAACGTATTTTTTAAGCCAAAAGAAGTGATTCTGCTTCCAATAACTCCTAAAACTAAATTATGCGTAAAAAGGAGTTTCAAAAAGCTTCTAAGTTAAAGTATACAATCTATCTAAAAATAGAAAGTGACGATTAAATAGGAAACTCCAGAGAAATAATAACTTAGTAATGCAATTTCCGCAGAAGAATAACAATTCAAAATCAAGTTTAATGAATAAACTTCTTAGACAGTAAGTTTTTAACTCAGATTCTTTTATATAAGTAGAAAAAATACATAGAAAATGAAAGGGACGAATTGAAAAAGCAATTTTGCACAATAAATACAAATTATAATGATCTCTTAAAGCATATCCCTATAGAATAAGAAGTACCTCATTCAGTTGTAACCTATATAATTGTTTTTTTAGTAGGTATACTTTTAGGAGCTTATTTCCATCGAACTTTATTTGGTAATTAAAACTATAATTTTATATTAATTGAGTTTACAGCTTTTTGAATTGTACTAGTCTTTTCTTTTTTATAATTAAGACTATTTACAAGTTAAAATATGAAAGTTATTGGTGTAGTGGTTTTGCTATTTCTCCTATTTAGTCTTATTAATAGATTTAATTATTTTGGATTTATAATAGCATTATATGATTTTATCACTCGATTGGTAAAGCATGAAATTTTTTGTTTGCATAAATATAATATAAACAACAAATTTTGGAATTTAGTTATAAACTGTATATATAAACAAAAATTTAAACTAATATATAATAGCCTTTATAGCGCTAACCTCTTATTTATAAATCTTCTACATTTTAACTTTTGCTTTAATGTCTCTACCTAAAATATATGTTTATATAATTTGATCGTATCAGTGTATCTTAAATCCCTTAATTTACACCCTCAACTACCTTTTTAATGATCTAATTTTTATTTTAGTATGACAAATAATTAAACTTTTTAGTATTCTTAGTCATAAATACAATTTTATAGTCTCTTCCAGTAGTTATTGAAGATATCATTAAAGAATTGCAAATAAAAGGATTCTTTTATGTTAATTAATTTTAATACATTTAACCTTCTTATATTTCAAAGAAAGATTTTAATTATAATAAATGAATTTTTATTGTTCTTTTATAAATAGAATTTAGAGACATTTGAATAGTTAATAAATTTGAGTTTTTTAGAAGATAGTAGTCTCATATTTTTCTACTTTGCCAGAACTAAATTATTTTTTTGGCAACAGGCAACCAAAGTTTGTTCTCTTCCCATGAGATGTTGCTAAGCTCTATGCAAATTTCCATGGCTTCATTTGCTTTATTCTGGCTTAAATCTATATTAGATATTACTTTATGTCATTATCATTAATTTATTTGAAATGTTGACTGTCATTGTACTAAGACGAATATAAAGATCACCCAACTTATTGTTCATATCATTCCTTAATTTATTGTTACTCTGCATGAAGAATTACCAGTGTTTGAGATCATTCATTGAAAGCTTGCGTCCAAAAGTCTTGTACAAATTTTTAATCTACTAAACTTTTTTAATTTTGCTATTAAAGTTGAAGTTTATCTCCAGTTGAAGTAATTTCTTTAACTTCATTTGAGATAGGAGGAAAATCTTATTATTTTTAAGGAATCTTTTGAGTGTCTTATCATGTAGATATTGGCAACTTTCCTATTTAATTATTAAGTGGATTTGTTTCTTGCTGGGTTTGCTAAAATTACCGTCCAACATTTTATTAAGATTAAGTTTTGATAGGCTACGTAAGAACTGGAGATGGAGGAGGTATAAATTAAATTTGATTATACTAGAATTTAATAGACTATAATTACTGCATGCTTGATTGCATAGATGTGGCTTATTATTAAATTTTTTATTAAATTTCAGAAGATATTTAATTTTTTGGAGGATTTAAAGAATCAACTTAAGCAACTACTGGTGTAGAAGAAATAGAAAACTGCTGTGTTGTTTTAGTTTATCCAATCGAGGTTTTATTTGCTGAAGTAGTTCCTATAGGAGGAGTTTTTATTTTATTTTAACCAGCAGCTTGCTAATAAGCATTTTATCCTTAGCTAAAAACTACTGGCTGGCTTCCAAAAGATGTATTTTATTTACGTCCAAAGAGATCATTTTCTTGAGTTAAACGTGTTTATGACATAAAGCTTTAATTGATATTTTTATTCTGAGGCTAGCTACGCTTATTTTACTGTTAGCCTACATTTTCTTGACGCCATGGAAATTAAACTGCTGATTTTAGACCAGCATTCTTAGAAATTCTATCTTACCAAATAAGAGTCACATCGACTTCATTCTGAAGGAATTCAAAGAACTAGACTCCTAAACCTTCGCTGGAATATATTTTAGCTAGTTTAGCAAGTAAGCTTTAAAGATGCTAATTAGACTAGTTAAAATTAAGAATTTATTTATAGCAAATAGCTTTTTCTAGAATGCATAGCATCTTAGAAGCATATTATTTATAATTCTGGAATTTGCTTTATTTTAAGTCATCTGTCCATAGCTACATTACTTCATTATAATTTCCTGAAATTAAATAACATAATAAAGCATCCTTTTGAAGATTTTCACTAGCAAGTTTTTATCCAATTAATTCAGCAATTTCTTAAATTTTCTCAAAAGTTTAAGAACGATGTAAACACATTCCCAGTACTTCTTTCCAGTTTTCAGATTGAAAATTTTGAATTAAATCTTAAATTTCATTGTTTACAAGAAATTTCAAATTCTCTTTAAGGAAACTATCATTGTTATGATGGAAAAATAGTTGCTTTGCCATTTCAAAAGTTTCCTAACCACCCATTTATCCAATAAGAAGAGCTTCTGCGAATCTATTGCACTTGACTGAACAATCGATAGCACCTTCTAGATTTCCTATTATGAGATTGTGCTTTATCAAGTTTTCTATTCCCTAACTTCAATCATTATTTATAGATACCGATTATGTTTACCAATTCTAAGAAGAACCTGCATAACTATACTATTCTCCTTATTACTATATTGGTGAATTTAATTCAGGATATTGCTAAACTTCTTGCTTTTGGGCTTTTACGCTATCAAAGAATCCTTCAACATCTTCTTAAGAGAGAGTAGCAAAATCAAAGTCTTATATGAATTGATTTTCTTTTGGTTAACCACTAACTTTGGATTCTTTTCTTACTTCCTGAGGTTTTTTACGATGAGATTTACCTGTCAATTTTTCAGTTTCATAGATAACAGAATTTTTATTGAATCCCAAGGCAGACAGTATCTCAAGAAGATCTTTTTTAAGAATTGCACAAATTAATTTCCATTATTACGCTTCAAATTCATCAGTAGATTTTTCAGTGATAAGTTCGGAATCTCCGTCTAGTTATTTGCAGTTTTTCCAGTTTTAGAGTGACTTTTTCAACTATTCTTATAGTTCTTTATTCTTCTATACGCTAAAGATACTAAGACTCTTCTAAAGTTCTAATTTTTACGCATTTTACTACTTGCTTTACTTAATTATCTTATTTGAGAAACAAACAAAATTACCATTAAATGAAAAACTAACTCCAGATTTTCTAGGCACGAAATTAGGGCAAAATTTAGGATTATAATTTTACTTTTCATAAGGTTCAAGCTAATTCAATTATGCAGTCAATGGAGTTCCTTAATCATAAATAGATCTAATCTAAAAGGTTTAATTATGTTGTACTGAGATAATTCCTTTCCTGTTCGGTACCCATTTGACTTAGCAATCATTTGTAAAACATTCTGTGCTTTCGTTGCTTACATTAAGATTAATCTCTAAAACTACTTCTCCTTTTTTATAATCCCAAATAAGTCCTCTCCCCGAACTTTCAGTAGTTAGTAGTAATGAAGTGTCATGAGGACACCATTCAGCACTATTTATTCCAGACGCATGCAAGTTTTGAATTTCTTTGACTGCATTATTAGGTTATCTAACATCCCAAAAGGTTATTGTTGGTTCATTGTAAATTATAATTAACTAAAGAGATATCTCAGGGTTTCATACTAAACCATTACACTTTCTTTATTTTTGAACTTTGTCTTGAAGTATGAATCTTGTTTAATTTTCTTTAACGTCCCATACTCTAACCACTCCCTCTGAATTAACTGAAGCTAAAATATTAGTTACTACTGGATTCCATGCCACACATACTACTTCTCCAAGTTCTCCTTAATTAATGCTTGGCTTGAACATGTATTTTGATGGATCTAGTTTTGGACGTGCTAGTCATGCTTCTATATTAAAAACGAAAACTTCAGATGCCGCTCCAGCAATTAAGCTTGGTTTTGTAGGATTGATTGAAATTGAATTAACTGATGACTTGAAAGGATGGTCATCGAAAATTAAAGGTCCTCCTGAAATATTCTAAGGATCTCATAGTGTAATTGACCCATCTACTCCTCCTGAGATAAGCAAACCTTAACTATATATCTCCCTTGATGCTTTAAAAGGAGTTCACTACAACTAACTTATAGATGTATGCCAACTAATAGATTCCGCAATTTATAAATGAAAATTCTCATCATAATGAATCATAGAAAGTTGTGAATTAGTAGCTACAGCAGCCTAAGAACTAGTAGGACTTCAAACAAATTTGTTAATGTTTTCTAATTTCTACTCCATTTATTTAATCTTAGTAAGTCATTCATTACCTGCTACATTTAAAGCTTATTTAAAAGATCTTAAAAGTCAACTATTCATTTTGATTAAAAACTAACTGATACTTATAAAAAATACACAGATTTAATCATACCCTCAATTTTTTTAAATTCTATCTGAAATAAAAAAATCATAATGATTCTATTTCCTTTATCTATACATAGACAGATCAAATTTCTAAATATCATATTAGATCTGAAAGATTATTGTAATAAGAAGGAAACAACTTAATAATAGTAGAAGTTGGAAACTAATAGTAATTATGCTAATTGCATAATAGATTAGCCAAGTTATCTCTAAAAGGCATTTTTGGTATTTATCTATTTGCTTAATATAAAGATATTTAGATTTATATCTTTAAAGATTCTTTCTACGTTATTTCATTAAAGTAGTCGTTTGAAGGGTACTGACTAATACTTAAAATAAGCAGTTTTTAAATTTTTAGTATTAAGATATTGATTTAGTATCCTACTAATAGCTATAATAAATTAAAGGCTAATTGATATATAAAAATAATATTAGATTTAGTTAATAAAGGTAAGGTTTTATTTAGTTTAAGACTATTTTAAAGAAGAGTAAAAATATTAATTGTTCTTCATCAGAAAATGTAGATAGATAGATGAATCGCTTTATATAGTATTTATAAAAAGTAAAAAGAATAGGATTTAGAAGTTTAAAAATAATGTATGAAATCACATATCTGGATGCATTTTTGGTGGAGGTCTTGGCTAGCACTTTATAATTCCATCTACTCTTATAATTTGTTCGGCTGCTTCATGCGCACTTAACAAGGCATGCTCTTTCACTTTTAAACATTCAGATATTCCTAATTCTTGCATATTCCCTACTATTCCACGTTCAATGTCTAAACCATATGGAAATTAAGGGTCTTAGCTTAATTTTGCCTATAACTGTGTTAATAAATCGACTGAGTCCAATCCTGCATTGCTTGCTATTATTTTAGGAAGTTGCCTTAAGGCTCTAGCAAAAGCTTATATTGCAATTGATTTTTTACCAGCTGTTTGTTTAGCAAGTTAATCAAGCTAATCAGCCATAGCAAGCTCAGTATAGCCTCCTCCCCAAATAGTTTATTTTGATTGAATGGCTTCGTTCACAACACAAATTGCATCGTGAATACTTCTTCCCGCTTCATCAACTACATGTTTGCTACTTCCTCTTATAACGATGCTTGAAGCTTGTGCTTTTGGACATCCAGTTAGTCTTATTACCTCTGAATCTCCTATCAAAAATTATTCAAACAAGTCACAAGTTCCGAACTTTATTAAGTTAGGGTCTGCGAAACTTCCAATTATATCACAATCTAATACTTTGCTTAATCTATCTATTCCATCCCAATCAGTATGTTCAACAACTGTAATGCCTGCTTCAGATAGTAGCTCTTCAGGGTAGAAATATATCAAGCCTTTGTTAAAGATTACATCAGGCTTACAGGCTATAATTTGGTCTATTTTTGATTTAATTTTTTCATTTTCACATTCTTCAATCTCAGCCATTGTTTCATATGAAGTAACGTTTGCTCTAACTCCGTGAGTCTTTAATTTATCAAAATCTAATGGAACATTAGCAACAGCAATTTTGGGTTTTTCTATTTTCTTTTTGTGTCTATAGCAAACCTTTTTTTCAATTATAAATCCTTCATCTAGCCAAGAGTCTCTTAATTACCCTCCTTCTTTTTTAATAACTTTGATGTAATTCAAATTATTATCTCCTTTTAGTCTTAGTACAGCATCTACAGCCATTTGAGCAAAATGCTTTTTTTCTTGTGTTACCAACTTTGAACTTAGGGTAGTTTGAGCAATATTAATCAAATCTCTTTTAAATATTTCGGGATTTTAAGAATTATTTTGTGCTAAACCTCTCAATACTTCCTTTGCCTTCATAACTGCCATTCTATAACCTTAAATCACTATTTATGGGTGTATTTCTTCAACCAAAATAAGTTTCTCTGCTTCTCTAAGCAATTCTCCAGCTAAAACTACAACTGTTGTTGTACCATCACCTACTTACTCATCTTAAATTTTAGATAAGTCAACCAATATCTTTGCAGCAGGATTGTCACAATCAAGTCACTTCAAAATAGTAGCTCCATCATTAGTGATGTTAAGACTAGAGTATGCTGATTTATGCTTTAGTATTTTATCCATTCCTTTTGGTCCAAGGGTTGTTTTAACCATATCTGCTACTGCAATCGCTCCTTCGAAGGCTACATTTCGGGCAATTTCTCCCTTAGACTCCTCAGCCTTTTCTTTCAATAGCTTAGGTAGAACATTTCCTGTTTTATCAATGAATCCTACGTGCTTAGACATTATTAATTTATGATATAATGAAATGAATATAATAAGTGAATGTAATAAATGAATAAGATTGTCTTATCAGTATTTCTATGTTTACTAAAGCTCTTTTAATACTAAAGCTTCCTCAAAAATACTTGGAAGTAAAACTTCATAATCTTCACTTCTTTCTACAGCTTTAAACTCTTCAGATTAAAAGATCTCTAAGCTTTCTTAAATGATCTTTAGGTTTTATTTCTGTATTATTAAGTTACTTCATTGCTTTAATACTTTGCCTTTTATTTGTTCATGCTATTCCCTTTCATCAACTCTTTTTTCATATTCATTATGATATTCTTTGACTAAACGTAAAAAGAATCCTGCTCCTCACTAATTCTTCACGATTATAGGTCAGTTTTTAAGTAAGTTTAAGGTAAAGTTGGAGGAAGCTCTAAAGGAATAGGGTCAGGTGGTGATTATTCAGAGTGGAGTATTGGACTTGAATCATAAGTTTGTTATCAACTCAACGTTAATCTCTCGCTTTCTAGAAGCAAAGCCATTTTTTTTAATTTAATAGCATAAACTTAATATCCATATAATCAATCTAGCACTTCCTTTATTCTACTCTCAAAGCAAGCATAGTCTAAATAAAAAATGACTTAATAAACTATAAATGGTAAAATTAATCTTACTTAGGATATAATTCTGTAATTTTAGCCTAGCTAATAGCTATTTAATTGTAGGTAATAGCTATACTAATTCTATCTTATTCTATTATTCTTAACTGTATGATATTTTATTACTCCTTCCTTGCTATTTTTATATTGTTTCTATAATCTTATTAGACCTTTTTCTTGCACTGCTATTTAATAGAAATTGATAAATACTTAAAATGCTATTACATCTTTAAATAACTAACTTATAAGGAAATAGTCTCAATAAGAAATTATCAAATTAGGTTTTTTATTATTGCTATCATTCTCATTGTAGATGCAATACAAAAATAATAAGTAATAAGATTAGTTAACTATAAAGGATTTTTAACTACATTTATAGAGAATTAAAGTTACATATAGCTTCATTTAATATAAGTGAGATGCTATTTAAGCTTATCAATTTCATTATTAAAACATATTATTAATTTGCTTTCAAATTATTTAAACCTCAGTTTGGTTTTATTCAAATTTAGGATAAAAATCCAGCTAATCTCTTACTAAAGTAAGTATATCAATTATTTGTGTAATTTTACTTTTATATTGCAAAGCAGATTATTGTAAAACCTTAAAAGGTGATATAAAGATTGAGTTGGTAGCTATTTAGATACAGATAAATATTATATTTAAATATATTGGATATTGCTTTATGTAATGTCTACATGTACTTAAATAATAATATTGCTTTATCTTAAATTAACTAATTAAGTAGAAAGAATCCCAAAATAGTTAGCATTATAATTTATAACGAAAATAACTAATGGGATCTATATATTGCAAGCGTAAAATACAACTTATAAAGTTAAATAATTTATATAGAGAGTTATTAATCCCACATTTGTAAACACTAAGTTTGCTAGAGCTAGCTCTTATATTCCATTATTTTCCTATATGCTGAAAGATTACTTTTTCAGTTTAGTTGATTCAGGATAATGATCAAATTACTTAATTAGCTCGTTAAATTTTTCTTTTTCATGCTTTTCCTTCAAAGTGTTTTCTCTAATTTTAAACCATAAATTACCTGCAGGTTTAACTTGTTTATTCGATAGATTCTTTGAAACTTTTTACTCTCACGAAATCATCTTTTTCCTTTCCTAGCCATTTTAACTTTTTTGATATCTGTATTACCAAAAATTACTTCAAGCTGTTCTGATCTTTAACGCTATTTTTGTAAATATTATTCTTTTAATTTTTTCCTTTCTTATTTCAGATATTACTAATGTTGAGTCTGAAGCTACTTTTACTCTACTTAATTAAAGTTATCATTTATTTTCTACTCAATAGAGTGTCTTCATTTCCATTATTTATTTTGAGAGTTATTTTTATTTTCATTCACTACTTAAATTCTCTCTTAGTGCTTGCTTCAGCTTCTTTAAGCAACTTATTTAATACGTTCTGTAATCTCCTTAGTTTTTTAATTTTATTGCAACTATTTTTCAAACATCTTCATCATTTTCATTTTATTGATATTTTCAAGCTAATTTTTAAAGTTCTCAAAAATTTATTTCTTTTTTTAGTTTTGATTAAATAATTTTAACTTAACTGTTTCCACTTATGCTTATTTGAAAACTTAGGAATCTGATAGTTTTTTTGACAAGCTGTGAAATTAATCATCAAGAGTGCGTTTTTCCATCAACTCTTAAATTTGTTGCTTTTATAAAATTTTCTATTTTATCTTCCAATTCCTTACTTCCTTCAACTCACAACTCCTTTGTCTCTATTTCTATAGTTCTATGTTCCTTAGCTCATTAGCCTTTTGCTCATCTTATATTTTTTTATCAAGATATCTTTACAATTTTTCCTGATCTTGCTTATACTTTTATAAGCTCTAATTAATCATATGTATTCTTTAAGAATTTTTCTTTATTATATTTTAGATAAATTCTGACTTGTTTTTTTCAGCATTTTGTATCTTTTATTTTTTTTCTTCGATGATTTGTTGATTTACATTATGCTCCTACTGAGTTTAATTAATTTTTTTAAGCTATATTTTTCTACTTGAATCAGAAGAGGTCTAAACTACTTTAGAATAGGATTATGATTTAAGGCATTTGATTAAATCTTTTTAGCTTGAATTTTAGGATTCTTGAGTAAGCATTATTTTTTTTTCTTCTTCGTTCATAAAATTCTAAATCTTGCAATTTTTTATCGTTTTAATTCCTAACTAAGCTCTATCTCCTATGCTTAAATTGATAGCTGCTATAGGATCAATATGAATTTCCTTATATTTTAATACTTTTTACCTATCTAATTATACATTCTTTAAATGAGCTTCATATCTTAATTTCTGAATATCAGGGTGCACGCTAGGATCATAAAAATGCTAGAAGGGTTTCTCAATTAGATCCTCAGGATTGATGGCTAGTTCTTTACATGCTCTTTAAGTTCTGGGCGTCTAAGGGTTAATTTATTTTTGGCTTAAGCTTAGAATAAATTTTTATCTTCTTTTATACGTTCTTTCTGTTTTTGACGCAATCATTTATTTAATTATAAAGAGTAATGGAAATTCCTGACTCAGTAATAATTGCTTAACTCGAACAAAGTTAGAAAACTAATATAAAGACTTAGTTAGAAGGATTGAGATAGCTATCTATGTAAGTAATGTAAGGACAAGCAATTGATCACTTATAAGACTTAATTATTCAAAACTGCTTGTCATCCGCCGCTCATAGATGCGTTAGAATAGCTTCTTATGAAGTTGTAAAGATGCTTGTAAATCCTAAATGGAATGATATACTTGGTCCTGTTACTTCTGACCTAAACTCAAGTGATATGGAGCTTCAGGTAGTTGCCTATAGGTTTTTAAATTAATTACCAATTAAATATAAACAGGAAGTTTTAGAATAGCATGAATCAGACTTCTAAAAGATGGTATCATAAGATAACTCTGTTCCTCATGCGAATGCTAGATGCCATATAATTGAAACACTTTGCTGATTTTTGTTAAGTGTATGAAAAGAAATTAGGGGCGATGTTTTGATTTGCAAGGATATTATTAGAGAAATCTTCCTAAAAATTGGTCAATTAATCTTAATAAAAGAAAACAATCTTTCAATGTCATGCTTTAAAAGCTTGTCTGTAATGTTTTCTTAAACTGATGAATGTTACGATTATCTCTAAAAATATGTAGCTGGATCTTTACTCCCCAAAATATTATTCTTGATAGAACGATGTCACTGTCTTCATCCTTTATCAAGAGGACCAGCAATTACAGCTCTTGCCTTTATCGCCAACTATAGTATATAGTTTTCCATTACTCAAATAAAGCTATAGGGTGATTCTGAAATAACTTTACCTTTATTATCTTTAGAAAATTCTTAGCTACTAAGTTGTATCGAAATTACTGAGAAATTAGTATATCAAATTATTTACCCAATTCTTAGAAATTCTTCATGTAAGATAAACGTTTTGATGCCAGGTAGTATAAGTCTCATTTAACTATAAAAGAGCTAATGAGAAATTTTAGATCTAACAAATAAAGGAGAGTTTTTAAAAGACTACGATTGAATTCTTTAAGCAGGTTGGAGTCTCTCTGCATATATGAAATATAAATTTCAATCTATAATTATCATTAAGCTAGTTAATTTGCTGGATCTTTTACCTCATATTTAAAAACTCAAGTTTACTCTCCTAATTTTGGAATATGCATATAACTGTGAATCTACAGTGGATCGCTTAGCTATATTGTTGAAGGCTTGCAAAGTTCTCATAAATATTTCAGAAATATTCACTTAGATGGGCTAAGAGCAAGCAATTTTCGATTTGTTTAACTAAAACTGGTTTGTTTGCTTATGGAATAAAGATGAGTCTTAGTTAAAAGATGCTTCTGGAGTTCCTAGCTATTATAGAGAGGAACTTTTAAGCTGCTTAATTGAGGCTTGTCTCCAATATTAAAATGTTGGCTCCCCTGAAATATGAATACAAATAGCTCAAAGAGTATTAGATGTAGGAGTTAGCAAAACTCTTGAGTGGAAATGTGTAAGCTTAGCTTATGAAAAGTCACCTTATAAAGGAATTAGAGGCTTTGCAATCCACTTTTTCTTTAAGCTTTTTAATACGGTAGTAAACTCCTTGCCTCAATGCAACTATATTGAACACCTATCAGCTAAATTTTAGCAATAGCTTATATAGAATGATATTTCAAAAGCTCATGCTTGTTTGTTTCTAAGCAAATATTGAATTACCAAAAAAGACTCTGATTTGTTAGCATTAATTGACTTTATTAGAAGTACGATTGCTAATAATGACTTTCAAAGCATCATTTGTTCTAAATCCAACGTGCTGAAGAGCAGTTAATTGTCTATTTATTAGGCTGAGAAATGTCTCGAGTGTTTATTGCAAAGTTGCTTTTATATCTCTACTAGATGTAGTAAGCAAATATCCATAAAACTTTGTAGTGTATTAAACGATTTTATTGCTAGCTTAGAAAAAAGTTAAAGTTAAGAAACTTTGGAAGTTTTTAGTATGCTGGCAGTGGAAATAATCACTAAAATAAAATCAAAAGAAACCCTGAGTGATGAGACTGAACTAATGATAGGAAGGAGATAAAATGTTAATACAATTTCTAGTGATGAATTCTTTTATGACTGCTTACACTGTGCTAGAGTATTGCAAGATAATTTAATTGAAGTTCATCCTGAAATTAGTGATAAGCCTATGATACTTATTTCAAGCATTTGCCAGTAAAAATATTCAGAATTTCAACTTATTTCTGGAAGTGGTGATCCTGTTCATATTTTGATTAGTTATATAACTTAGCCAGCCTTGAAATAAATCGAAATACATGTGAGACTAGTGAACATTACTAAATTTGAGCTTAACAATCTAAATTTTAGAATCAGCTATTCTCCAAATGTTGAAATAAAAGGAGAGGCTGATTTCCAAATCGAGAGCTTTAGTACAAATGCTGTTCATGATTGGTGAACATAGCTATAATTGAAGAATGTTCAACCAATCACTTTATCAGCCCAAATAACACTTTAGGAAGAAGAAACAATTGGATTTCCTTCTATTCCTTACAATTTAGACGTTATTGATTTAATTCTTCCAGATGTATCTTGCAACACTTTTTCCGATTTTTAAACAGTCTGAACAAGACTTTCAGAGTTCTTAATTCTACAGTGCATTGGTACTGAAAAGCGACCAAGTGAAATGGTATATCAGGATCTCAAAAAAAAGATAAGTGAAAGTAAGTATATGCATGTTAACAGCACTTAAGATCATTTAAGCCCAAGTAAAGCATCTTATGCTGAAAGACAATTATACATGCTAGGTGTTACTATGCTAGGAGATAGGATAGCAATTTTATTCACAATGTATATGAGTTCAGTTAATATGAGAATGGAAATAAGAACTTAAGACAGTAGCTTGATCCAGACTATAAGGCATAACTCTGATTAGTTTGTGAAGAAACTGACCAGCAATATTTTGTAGCTTGTGTGATTTTGCATATACTTTTATTAATTGTTTTAAAGATAATTTAATATAGATTTCATTTTGCTCTACCTACTATACTATTATATATAATCCCCTCTTAAGCACTATACTTCATCATATCTCCATTAATTTAGCTAATAGCTACTCTAGTAGAATTTTCTTTCTTATATATAAAATATAAAGTATGATTTGCATTACTTTATACATCATAAAGTTTCATATTTATACCATGCTCATATTAACTTTGATGGATACAAAGAAAAAATTAGAAAAGCTAGCAATTTCCTATTTCCTTTTATTTTGTAGGGACAAACCTATAATTAATCTCTTGGTATCAATAAATATAGTTCTAAATATCTCTACCTTATTCTATAACTTAACTGTATGATTAATAGAAATAGTTAAAAGATAATTAAACATTTTAGTTTAAAAAGATTTGAGCAAATTAGTCTAGTATAAAATATAAGGTCTTATGGTGTAATGGTTAGCATGTTGGACTTTGAATCCAACGATCCGAGTTCGATTCTTGGTAAAACCATTTTATTCATTAAAATTAAATATGTTCCTTTAGTAAATATATAGAAATATTTAACTTTTCTCATAATAAAGAAGTTAATAAAAAGCTTAGGTACTGTATCATCTTTTGCATTTATTATCCTTATAATTAGAAGCTTAAACTTTAATTAGTATTATTATTCTGAAGATTTAGTAAATAGGAAATATCTTATTTAAGAATAAAAAAATCAGTTTACTTTTTATTTATTTTATGGAAAAAGAGAAGTTTCAATATACCAACTAAAATTAAAAAATTTCCTATTTAGTTCATAAAGCTCTGTTCAGGATATTAATGAATATAAAAATTAAATAAATAGTTTAGATTTTATTTAACAAGCTCTAATTTTATAACTTTATCTTTAGTTGTTCAAAAATCAAATAAAAAGGTTTTTAGAATAGTTTATACTGCTTATAATGTAAATATAATGTTTCTTTATTTTTCATTTATTTTATAAAATAATTTATTTTTATTCTCTAGATAATTTCGGATTTTAATCTAGCATCTAGCCAATATTTTTATCTTTCTCAAGCTAAATATTAAAGTCTCTTTCCTTTATAGTGTTTAATATTCTCTATATTTATCTTGCTAAAATGTTTCTAAAGCATTACTGTAAGAGTATAAATAATTTATAGTTATTTAAGCTAATAAATTTTTACTTATGACATACCATTCTGCAAATCCTTAATTCTTTTTCAAGCTTTGCATATATTAAAATTCTCTAAATTTATATAGAATAATTTGCTATCTTCCTTCTATTACTTTTTATACTTTTTAATTTTTCTAAAAATAATTAAAATAATTAATAGTTTAGCTTGCTTAAAATTTAATAGCAAAAGAAGGAAATAGAACAAATAGACGGAATTTAAACTTTAAGTAAATAATTCTATATTGAACAAGATAGTAGCAGTTAATATCTAGTTTAATTACTTAATGATTATTAAATCTATTTGAGATTATCCAAATATAAGGTTAAATAGTTTAAATTGTATTTAAATCTAATAAAATAAAAAAATAGTCATGCAAACTTACTTTTTGAATGAGTCGTTGAAAATTGCATTTTTAGAATAGCCACAAAAGAAGCAACCATCATTGCTATTACGAGCAAGACAATAACCTTTATGCACAAATAAGTATTTGATTTTTTTCTTTTCTTATTTTAGTTTTAATTTAACTTTTATTTAAAACTAATATTCTATTTTGAATTTTTCGATGAAGCACTTAGCGATGTTTTATCAATTTCCTCCTATTTTTCATCAAAAATTGTGTTTACACTTTTTTTAGATGATGAACTCTTATCAGAGAAATCATAATCCTACATAGTTATTATTTTACTTAAGTTAGAATCTTTTTGAGCCTCAAGCCTTGTAGCTTCAATACTTCGTTTTAATCTTTTATACAGTCTGAGGTTTTATTCAAATATCTTCTTATTTTCCTACTAGAAAACTATGTTAATATTAGTTCCCTTTTTTTATAGTTCTATCTAGCATTCTTTAACTTTACCTTCAATTTAAGAAATAGTTTTTCAGCAATCGTGAAGTCAGAACTTAAAATGACCAATTTTAATTGAGCTTAATGACTAGCATTTGGTATCTAGTTAAGCAACTAGCGATTTTAATTAAAAAAAGCAAATTCCATTAAAAGTCATCCTATAAACTTTAAATAAGCATTTATCTTTATATTCCCTTATTTAATTCTAGCTTTAACTCTAATAGCCAAAGTCTATTATTTAAATTAGAGTTTTGAGTTAATAATTATTAATACTTGCTTTAGAGTATATAAGGGACTAATTAAAGATAAATATCTTTCTAGAACTTAGTAAAATGTAAGTAACTTAACTTATAAGTTTTATAGCGAAAATGATTATAGGATTTTATACTTAAAGTAAGGTAAATTATATCTCTCTTTATTAATTTACTTTTAGGCTTAAATTAATTTTATTTAATTTGATGGAGAACATTTAAAAATTTAATTTTATGCTTGTCAAATAATAGTGAAACCTATTACTTAGATATTCAGTATCATCATTTATTTTATTAGTAGAAATGCTCAGTTGTGCTTCTATATAAGTTTGAGAAGTGATGAAATAATGATAAATATAGTATGTTATAAACAACGAACAGCAAGATAGCTAATTTTAGTTATACTTAAACATAAAGCTTACAAAGGCAAATCAAAAAATTAATAATTTCCTTAAATATAAATCCACTATATTATATGCATTTATTGCTAAAAAGAAACCAAAAACTGCTTTCTTCAAATACAAAATACAAATCAAAACCAATGTAATTTTCACTACCACTCTTCTCTAAGATTGATAAGTGTTAAAAATTATTCTCTTATGATTAATTAACCAAAAAAGCAACTACTTATTGTCTATATAATAATAGAAACTAATATTAATGCAAAAAGTAAGAAAATTCTTAATAATTTAGAAATAGTTGTAATTATAAGTTTTATATAAGTTAAATGGCTAATAAGTTTTACATAAAATTAGCTTATAAATTATTGCAATCTCTGTTTATTGTAGTATTGTTTTTAGTTAAATGGGAAAAATTGATTGTGATAGATTAAAATTATCTAAAAATGCTTATATTTTCTGTAAGGAAGTTTAGAAGCTAGAAAGAAGATAATATCTATTGATTATCACTATTATCAACTGAACTATTTTGCATTGCAAATTATTCAAAATTGCACTGTAAATTAGAATTTTTGAGATCATATCTCGTCAAAGACGCCTTAGTAAAGAAAAAAACTTAATATAGCAATTTATCCAATGCTCTTTCAAAACTTAAGCAATGTGATCAGTTGGTTTAGATAACTAATAATTAATATCTTGAAAGATTCAGCAAGCGAGTGATAAGAAAATAGTAGATAGAAGTTAATTACTCAAAGGATTATCTTTATCATAAAAATTTCTAGTTGCTTTATATAAATAGATGCTTTAAAAAAATTAAGCACACCATATTTTTGTAATAACATCATATTTCACTTAATTTACTATATTTATACAAAATTGTGAATGTAAAAAATAGATAAGTTTGGAAAAAAAAGACAATATTTTGTAAAATCAAACCGCCAAAACATTAGTTTTTCTAAACAATTTGAAAAGTAATTTAAAGCTAACCTGGTGATATTTCTGCCTTATTGAATGAATAGGTTGAAGCTAACATCATGTTAATAGTTTTTATTTGAGTAAATTAAATAGTAAATACTTATCTATCTATTTAGTATACTAAATATAATTAATTAATGCTACTATTTTAGTTCGAAAATAAGTGAAAATGTTTATAGTTTGTAATTTGAAGAAATTGTATATAATAGGATAATAGTATAGCCTAATAACAGGAATTTCACTTTTCCTGCTATACAGACTTAGAAGTTTAGGAGACTTTATTATTAAGGGCAGCTATAGATGTCAAATGTAAATATCCGTCTATTTCTAAATATCGATTTATTGGGAAATAATTGATTGATAAGACATTTAAGTAAACTACAGATACTGCTATTTTTACATTTAAATAACGAGCTTTAAATAGGCTTTACAGGAAACTATAAAAATGGCAAGTTTACATGAAATGGTTTATTAACTTGTTAGTCTCCACGATTAAGTGAAGAATGGGTAGCAACAAGACTATTACTTTTGTAATAGTCTAATGACTTATGTATATAGCATTCTTTATGCAATTAAGAGAAAAATAGAGAGCAGTCTAAGCAAAGGATTCAATCCATAGAGTATTAACAGAGAAGATTTAGATAATTAAATCAAGCACTATTAGTTATGCCTTGAAGAGATTAAACATTATTTTAGAGTTATAGAAATGTCTAGCCTGGTATAAAAAACCATCTCCATGATTTCGGCGGTTTATGCTAGTTTTTCAACTGTTTAATAATAATAGTGGGCGGATTAGAGATTTATTCTATCTCTTCATTGCTTAATCCTTGTTGTAAAACAAGAAGGAAAGAGCGATGCATTGATGAGTATCATTGTAGATATATTGAAACGTGAACTTTTCGATAATTAATGCGAGGCTGAGTAAATCTTTAAAACTGAAATGTTCATAATCCAAACCTTAATTAGAAGCAAAAAATCTCTTAGTAAGCAAACAGTCACAGAAACAATAGGATTAATTCTGTAAATGTTCATTAGTCAACAGAATATCCCTTAAAATATCATAAGCAAGGTTTATTAATTAAGTTGCGTTTATGGGGACATTTGCTATAAAAGTAATTTTTTTAATATTAGATGGCTAAATCGAGAAAGGAGAGTTTGTTACTGCTTTGGCAAGTTTAAAGTGTGCTTTCATATTATATGGATACGATATCTCCAATTGAATCGAAGATATTTATTTGTACTTCAGTGAAAACAAAGAATTAAAAGCTTTAAATGTAAAATTTAATTTTAGAAGTCAATGATTATATGCTAACTAAAGTTAATGAAGTATGTCAAGAGTGAGTAGTTAGATCAGATTCATATAAATAAGATAAACCTAATCATCTAAAAATTCAAAGAGTAAAAACAGAAACTGCACCCTTCCTTTTTAAATCTCGCAGATTAAATTAACTAGGCTTAAACTTAAAACAAATCTTTTGGCCTATAATCAGATAAAAGTCTAAGTGAAAGAGCAGAAGAAAAAGAAAAATAAATAAATTAAACAGAGAAATATATAAAAAAACTCTATTGAGTAATAGTTATTTAATTAACTAAATATCTTTTTTGTTTAATAAAATCAAATAATATCCATCCTTGTTCCATCCTTTCTTATTTTAGGTTAAAATCTATGATCGTTTTAAATTTTCCTTTAGCTAATCTGCAAACTCAAATTCATTTTTCTTCTAAAGTATTTTATTGGTTAGAAAGTCCATTTAATTCAATATTTTAAATAATCACTTAAAATTTTGTTAGTAGTAGAGAAAACTTAAGTAAGAATTAAACTTATTTAAAATGGTTAATTAAGTTTAGCTGGCTGATGATCGCTTCCATATTGAAAAAATAATAATTCGAAATAAAATTATTTTATAATCTAGAAATTAAGCATTCCTAGTTATTAAACTTACTTTTTAGTTTTTTTCTTCCTTAAAGAATTAAAATAAATAAATTCATAAATTGTAAATCGTAATGTACATTTTGATAACTTTGGTAGATTTCAAAGGTTCTGAAATAATAATACATAAAAATAGAAAAAAGAAAGAAATTTAAGGAAACTAAGATTTATATAATTAAGTTTTGTTCAATTTTATTTTGGTTATTTATGTAATGCTTTAACTGCAAGAGATTTTGCTTTAGATGCATTAGATAATAGTATACATGTCTTTTGATTATTAAATCTATTACAGTGGGTGAAGATGAATGTATATTGCAATTATTTATTTTCGCTTCTTTATAAAATAGCTAATTTAATAAATTACCTTTATAATGGACCAGTTTGGATAAATAGTTTATGCTTTAATTGCCAAAGTTCCTGATATAGTTTTATGTGAATTTAGTAGCGCTAAAGGTAATTTTCCTCAAATTTCTCGCAATTTGCTTGGTACTAAGAAGTTAGCAGAGAGTAAAAGTTCAATCCATTATAATGAAACTTGGACATTTCATATATTAAATACAAATGGATTGTTTTACCTCTGCCTAGCAGAGAGAAAGGTTCCTCCAGGATGTGCTTTTACCTTTTTGAATCAGATGCAAGAAATTTTCACAAAGAGATATACATCATAAGAAATATAAGATGCTGTTACCTATACTATGTAATAATAATTCTAGTGAGAGATTAATTAGCTTATCCAAAAGCACAATGTTATGCTAAAGGATGTTAAAATTGTTAAATGCTAAGTCGAACTGGAAAGTATCAAGAGTGTTATGGCGAATAATATAGAGTAAGTGTTAGACAGAGGAGAACATGTAGAACTACTTGTGTAGAAGACATAATATTTAAGTGATCAAGCGCGAACATTTAGTGGCAACAGTAGAAAACTAGCTAACAAGATGTAACAACAGAAATGGAGATTCTAATTTGTTATAGCTTGCGCCTTTGTGATTTTGATATACTTGATACTTGTATCTTTTTGTGGGTTAAGCTTAAGAGAATGCGGTCTTTAACATTAATAAAGTTTTTTTTAAAATTAATCAGTTCCAACTCTGTCTCTTGGAATCAACTTTAAATCTCCTCCATATTTCATAAATACATTCCCTGCAGTTCCTGATGGATTTATTCCTACTCCTTATTATGTAGTCACTGCACTAGTAGAAGCTGAAACTTTAAATTAATCTGCGGCGAATTTTATTATAGCTGCGAAAGGTGCTTCTTCTGGAACAGAAAGAGTTCTAAAAGGTAGTTTGGGATCTGAAGCTAAAGTTATTTTGAAAGAAACTCTACTTCCAGATGTTTATTTTTGCGCCTATTCTGACGATTCTGCCATTTTTAACAATCTGTTTAAATTTTAATTTATAAAGCCGAAAATTAATTTTTATCAAGATTGTATCAGTTTCAAGAGTTGATGCAACAACTATATATCTTTATTAATCTTAAGCAGTTTTATTAATATTAATTACAAATCCCATTGTAATTATATCTATCTCCTAACAAACAACATTCTTCTTTTATTATCTAATCTATTTTAAGCTTCGATACCATTTTACAAAAAAGGAAGTTTATGATAGCAATAATAATTATAAGATTATGAAAGCATTGCATTAAAAGAAAAAATTGAACACTTTGCTTTGATTAATTGAAGATAATCTCTAGTTTAATTAATTAAACTAGAGATTAATATTTCTTTAGCTTTCACATGCTAAATTCATATCCTTCTATCATATTTTTCCCTAACTATTATGGTTAATTCTATAAGAATATTTCATAGTACTATCTTATTTTTATTAAAGAGAAGCTGAATTTTTTAAAGGATAAATCTCAGAAAAGAATAATGACCTAGAATAATAGAGAAGATGAGTAAAGTAGCTATAAGATAAAAAGAAATAGTATATTTGATTAGGATTTAATAATCTAACTTAGCTAAACTAAACTCTATTCTTACTATATGAAATGCTTTATAAAAGTCTACAATATAGCCAATCTAATTATTTATAAGCACTATTAAATTTAGCTTCTATGATCTGCATTTAATTACATCTTTCATTATAAGCTAATTACAATCATTCTCCTTTATTAATACTCATAAATCAATTATAGAGAATCATATTCCTTTATAAAAGTTATATTTGCCCGCTAAGTTGCTATTTAGTAGGAATACACTATAGCTCCAACTTTATTAGTTAAAAATTTGAAATAAAAGTATAATGGTATAAGGATAAGCTAGATTTAGAATGATTAAATTACTAACTTCAAATAGATAATTCAGAATATTTTAAACCATTTGAATTCAAAAATGTTTTCAGAATATACTAAAAGTCTATTGTAAGAACTAAAAACACAACACTGGCTACCTAAGTATAATACTGAACTCATTAATCAAATAAAGTAAGAAACTCAAGAATTTGTAGATTAACTCTCAAATTTGTTTAATTCTAATTTAGATCCTAACGATAAGGCTCAAAGTGCAAGTTTAATAATTTTACATCACTCTATATTGAGGAATAGAAGATGTGTACTTGGATATTTGAATTATAGACTAAATAAACTGTAAGATTTTTACTGGGAAAACGGGAATTAGCTACCTTAGCACTATTAAGATAAACTAGATAAATAAGAAATTTTATATTTTACCAACTACTGCAATCTAATCTAAAAATATGAACAAAGTATTGGAAAATAAGGAATAGATATATCAAGTGAGCATCTACCTCCTAAACACCTTAAAATGCAAATCAAGATTATAAAAGAAGGTGGAACAATTTAGCTTCCAGAGTCAGGAGAAATAAACTTGAGTGTAAATAGCGTTTATAATCTAAAAAGAAACGAAGCAGTCAAACTAATAAAATGTGGGTTTGCAGAGCAAATAGACTTGTGATTTAAACTTTGTAATATATCCTTTCTAATCTTAATCAATTTGGACCTTAATTCGTTTATTATTTTAATATTTTCTAATATTATATGCTATACTCAGATAACACAATTTTACATCTCACAAAGAATTTATTAATTTAGCATATTAACTATTTAATTAAAATTAAAAGAAAACTAACGCAAAACTAATTCTAAATCCTAATTATTTTTATTTAATCAGTTATTTATAAATCAAAAGCTTTACCAAGAAGCTAAAAATATTAGGTAAAGTTTATAGAAGCAATTAAGCTTAAATTGTATAAGAATAGAAAGATTGGAATAAATTAAGTTATGTAAAGGTATAGTAGTTCTTTATTTTCTTAAATCATTGAAATCAGAGCTTAATTAAACGATTTATTGCATATAATACGGATAATTGAAGAGTTTATATATTATTATTTTAAAATTTTGATTTAAATTCAATATTAATTAAGTTTATCAGAGCTATAGTATATTTATACTTAAATTTAGATTTTCTTAACTAGAAAAATAGAAAAAATAGCTTTTAATCTGATAAAAAGGGGTATTAAATAGAAGTATCCTTAACTAGGATATTTGAAGTAATTTTTCCCATAAGTTTTTTGTAAGAAATATAAAATCTGTCTTAATAAATATGTAGAACTTACTGATGACTTAATAAAGTATCATATCATATATTTCTAATTTAGTTAAATTTTGGATTTAAATATCTTTCTTTTGTTCTTTTTAGCAGTTTATATTGGTTTTTCAAGTATTAATGCTTTCCCTTACTTGATACTTTAATATTTTATTTATATTTTACCTCTTTTTCAATCACTTTACCTTTAGCTCCTGGTTTATTCGAATCTACTTTAGCTTTATTTGATAGAAAATAATGAATTGTTATTAAATAAGATTAAATAAATTATAAAGATATATCTCTTAATAAATCTAAGAAGAGGTAGATAAGAAAATAATGAAGCTGTCTAACTTTTGTTAAGATTTGAAGGGAAAAGTAAACAAATAGAAGAACAAAATAGGATTAAATCTATCTAAGCAAATAGTCTATAAATAAGGATTTCATTATTATAGACTTAATATAATTATCATTACTAAATTTAAAGCAGTTTTTAGTCGATTTGCAATAATAATGATTAAGATTAATCTATTATAATTAAACTTTTCTATCAACTATTACGGATTAGAAGAAATACTTATTATGTGGCAACAAACAACTTTGTTTCTGAAGTGTTGGATATTTCAACAAAAGCAATAAAACTAGTGGATTTAAGAGAAAGAAATAGAAGAAGACAGACTGAACAGAATGTGCTACAGTTTGAGTAGAGCAATTTACAAAATAAAAAAAATGAAAATAATGCAAGATCATAAGTGAGAGAAAGGAAAACCTGGAAAAATTCGAGTTCCCAATCTCACCAAATTGGAAGTCCCGAACATTTATTGTGTATAGCAGGGAGCATAAATTGCTGTCTTCTAAACGGGATTCAGATTTCCCTATCGAAAAACTTTCTTAAGTTAATTAATAATAATAATAAACTTTTTTATATTTTCATATATTCTAGAAAGCTATAAGGATTTATTTAAAATTTAAAAGCTATTAACTAATCATCAGTCAATAGTTGAAGAACACTGTATCTTACTTTCATTTATTCATTCTTTTACTTTTATTTTTTAAGCATTGGTAGATTTTATAGCAAAAAGAAATAAATTATTCTAAGAATATTTAAAAAATAAATCAGAGACTAATTATTAAAAGTAATCAAGTTTGCTTCAAGGTATTATTAAATAAAAATAAATAATTATTCTTTCTATACATCAATTTAAATTCTAGTAGCGAATTCTAAAGAAATTGCTTACTCTTTATTACTTAAAGGATATAATAGAGCAATAAACTATAATCCTTTAAAAAAATATTACAAAATTATAAATACGAATTGTTAATAATTAAGAATGGAACTTTAGCCATTTAATTATTAGCACTAAAATGAAAATAAAATTAATCTATGGCATTTATTATAATTATATTATATTACATTGTGTATCCTTTAATAATACTTCCAATTACTTTTAAAATATTAGAAATTTGATAATATAGATATTTATACTTATTTTACTTTTATTATTTACTTTCTAATTCAATCTTTTTTAATCACTTCCTTATACTTAGATTTGTTAATAAAAGATTATTTAAGTTTATAGTAACTTTTAGCACTAATGATTCGTTTGAATAGCTATTTAGATGCTTTTCAATGTTATAGATTTTATGTAATTTTGGTTTTTATACTTGTAAAATTAGTATAGTTGATGATTTACTTAATATAAATGTAATTATTTATTATATTTTTAGATACTTTAATAATTTACCCCTGCTAAATGAAAACACTTTAAAGAAACATATAATCAATCATAAAAATAGTATGAATCTGCTAGTAAATAATCGCTAAGGATATTCACTTATAACGATGGGTAGAAGTATATCTGATTATATTTATGATGATGCTTTTAAGTTATTAATTTAATCTTTATTTAGTCTAATTTGCAACTTATTAGTGATAATTTTAATATCCTATTTTTAACCTAAGAATCAAGATATTATAGTTTTGTTTGGAGGGTAAAACTAATTAGAATGAAGTAACGTTATTTGATAGTTTTATGCAAATTATTAGGATTTAGATAAATTAGTTGCTTAAGGTATAAAATCTGAACCTAGAATTAGTTAACGTTCTTTTTTAATTTAAGATGAAGGATTTTATATACTATAATGTATTTTCGGAGGTTATGGAAATTAAGGAGAATTTAATGATGTTTGGGTGTTTTGTTTTAATAAAAACTATGAAAAAACTACAAATATAGACTAATTACCATAAAATAGGCCTAATCGTATATAGTTGATGACAATGGGAGTTAATACTAAAAAATAGTGGTTTTATAATGATTATAATATATATGCCCTCAATTTGAGAAGTTTAGAGTTTAGAATAAAGAAGTTAATATGTTTAGATCCTATAGAATAATATAATAAAAGCTCATGCTTTCATAAAAGAAAAATAAAAATAGTATTATATCAGTACTTTAGTCTGATTATTTTATAAAATAAAGAAGCTTGAGAATTGACTACTCTAATCACCAAAATCTAAATTAAACATTTTAAAAATTTAAAAATGAGGAAAGCTAACTAGAGATTCCGTGTATCTAACTTGTTATGATAATAAAATTTGAATGACTTGTGGATGAGATTTAGAAGGCTAAAAACGACATTATTGTTTTAGATCTAAGATAAAACAAAAATGAAAAATAATGTTTAATAAATTAAATTCACCAAAATCATTGTAATCTATAGTATGAATATTATCTCACAATATTTTTATGCTTTTATTGGGTTAAATGCAAAAATAAAATTATAAAATAAACTTTGAAGGTTTTTCTTAGAGGAATGGAAATGAGATTAACCTAAAATAAAGGGAAAGTTACGTTAAAGAAGATGTAGATATATTGCATCAATTTATAATAATTTTTAGTTATATGAGGAGGATAAGGAAGATCTCAAGATTTTGATAATATGTACAAATATAATTCAAATATTTACTTGGGAAGAGTATCACAAATAAAAGCTTCTACTCCAGAGTGGGTTCATTCGAAATTATTACTAATTAATTATTTATTAATATATGGAGGAAAAGCTTATTCTAGAATTACTAATTAATTATGATAATATGATTTTGGAACCAGTGAATGAATATTGATGAATCCAAATCCATCGTATTAACCTAAGATTTTATATTATAATATATATGAAAATTAAGATTAATTATTTATCATGTAGGATTAATTGTAATTATATCTAGCCAATAGTTATGTTGTATAGCATATTAAAAACTCCTATTTACTAAAACAAAAGGATTTAACTAATTAAAAACTCTTTGGCCGCAGTAGAAAACTATGTCGCACTTTACTATGGTTGAGAATGGAAAGATTGAGCTTATAATTTATAAATTTTTTATATTTGAATAAGAATACATTATATACCAAGAGATAATGGAGAGCAGTGATCTAAAAGCATATATGGCCATGCAATAGAATATTATAAAATAATATTTTTAATTTATGGAGGAGTTTATACTATAAAAGACTCAAGCGTATCAAAAAGATGTTTAGATTAATTTTTAATTTATGATATTCCTTTAAAATGTGAAGATTATGAAAAAGACCATACGTTTTAGAAATTTATGATGATGAGCCCTAATTCTGTTCTAGCAGAATATTTATTAATAACAGCCATAAATACTATCCATGTCCATAATTTAATATTTTAACTTTGGAATTTCTTCATTAGACAATATTAGCATTGTGCGAAAGTTATTTCACAAATAAAGAAAATACTAATTTTTGTCTTTAAATCCAGTTGGATAAGTTTATTTAGTAGGCTCAATCTAACCTATTAGTCAAAAAATTAAAATTTTATTCTAAATAAGCTTAAAGTTATGAAAGTAAAGAAAAATCAGCAAACGAATGGATTATTCTAGTTAAAATAGTAGCAGATATTTCTGTCTTAATGTTTTTAGCTTTATTTTAGTAAATAAAAATATTTAGGGATTAATGATGAACATAACCTTATTTAAGATAAATCAAATTTTAAAATAGGTTTAGCTATGAAAATTATTAGCATTTTTTAGCTAAAATTTTATCTATTTTCTTCGTCATTCTAGATATTTAAAAGTTCTGAGCTATTCAATAAGCTTTTCTATTGATAGTATTAATGAAAACAAAGGTTTGATTTCTTATTTACTAATGATAAAACCTTACCCCAAGATTATAGATACCTTATATATGATTACTAAATATAGCTCTTAAAAAAAGGAAATATTAAAAATGAGATAAGTAGCAAGAAATATATTAAGAACTTAAGAAATTACTAAGTTTTAAAATGAAGGGATTGAAAAAGTTAAAACTGAAGAAAAAGATAAAGTATTCAATGAAAGTTGATTGGAGAAGAATGAAATGGTTAAGTAATTTGCACTTACTGCTATATAAAAAGACAAAGCTTTATTTATTTTAAACTGGAAGAATAATATTCTTATAAGATATCAATTTAATCCAACATCACTCCTACTTCTTTATCTCTAGAAGTATAAACTTTACAGTAAAGATTAATGAATAATTACTTTTTAGAGATATAATTAAAGCAAATCTATATGTAAAAATTAAATTTACTCTAAAATAGTGGATTAGTTACTTAAAGGATAGTTAAGCAGCAACCTCTTCAATTTATATCCACTATTTTATAATTTTTTTTTGGATTAGTAGGAATTATAGAAGGTAGTTATGTTTTGTTGAAAAACATAGAGCCTAATTGAAAGAACTATTTATAAAAAATAAAATAAAAAAATAAAATAAATAGAATTATGCCAAAGGTAACTTAGCAATAATTTAAATATTAAAATATAAAATTATTAAAAATGCTATATTAATATAGTTATTCTAATAATAACACAAATCTATTTTAATAAATCATAATAGAGCAAAACATATGACATTACATATACAGTTTTGAAGAAGAAGAAATAAACAGACATAGTATCAAAGATTCGCGAGAGGGTAGTTTTGAAATTATCCAAGCAACGTAAAAATATAACTGATTTAAATAATTAATTAAAAATAAACAGTTAAATAAATAAAATTCTTATAAGTAAAAAATAATAAAGATTAAATATTAATATCTATTTATTAAAAATAAATCACTTTTGATTATTCATATCATTTAGAAACTAAAAATAATATTTTAATTAAATTATCATGTTTTAATCAGTTCAATCAATTTTAAAGGAATCATATTTTTCTATAATATAAAATAATTATAAGTATTTATTGAAAAACTAGTTTAATCTCTTATAATTTTGAATTAGAAATAATATAATTACTATATATAATCTTTATTCAAGAAGAAAGGATTGTATTAATAGATATTTTTGATAAATGTAAATTTCTAATAAAATAGACTGATAATATTTCTTAATTATTTCTATAAATATATTGAGCATATTAAACCTTTATATTTTACTATGCTTTCATAAATCTAATATTTAAACTTATAGAAAGGTACATTAAACTGTGATAAGATACAAATTATTTATTCTTATATTTAATAACTTTTAATAACTAAACCTTTAGCTTATATAAAACTAGCTAACTGATTATTAAAGCATTAACTTATTGTGATTTATGTAGGATTGTATTTAAATATATTGAATATAATATAATAATTGACTATAGAAAATAACTTCTAACTTTATATTCTTAATGCTAGTTCCCTTTTAATACAGTTATATATAATTCTTTTATCTTAAGATTGCTCTGAACTATTATCTTAGTATAGTGCATATTTGCTAAATATTAATATTTAATATTTACCTTTCTAATCCTTTTTAATTTATCTCATGCATAATTTCAAGAGAAAATGGATAATTTTAATAGTTAAGATTTATAAAAATTATTATTAAAAAGCTCTAAAAGGAGAGTTTTATATTATTAAGACATTAAAGTTTAGATACTAGCATTCCCAGATATTAGGTAATTTAGGTTTGTTAAAAGTAGTATTCTATTTTAACTTTGTGCTATCATTATTATCATTTAATAGAATAGCAAATACTGAGCTAGTATTATTATGCTTCATATCTTAATTTAGTTATAATAGAAAGGATGCTAAATTTAAAAGCTAACAAATAAATTTTAATTCTTAGCTTTAAAATAAATAATTAGTTAAAATGTATATAATAGCAAATGCTACTACTAAGATATAATTCTCTTTCTAGTTCTCATAAAATAAAACTCTAATCTTCTTACTTTATTAATACTTCTAGTAAGTCTAAACAAGCTATTTATACTTTTCCACTTATTTTTAAAATTAATCATAACTATATATCAAGCTCTATATAAATAAGAATGGCACTAAAGATAAAAGAAGACTGAAATTAAAAACTAAAGCTATTTAGTCTTTTAAGATTACAAATTATCTAAGATTTTATCCTTACTGCACTATATCCAGAATTATTAAATCCTTGCTGTAAGTTTTTATAATATAGTGATTTACTAAAATAGATTAAAGTTGAAGAAAAGTAAAAGATATTTAAAGATTGGTAATAATTTCTCAATCAAATGGAAAATAATTAGTTAGTTAGCCTTAAATATAGTTTTTTATTTCATATTGCTGCATTAATTAGGGATTTAATATTATATTATTGGGATATATGTATTCTATCATTAAGCTATCTCCTTTTAATCAATATGCTTAATTATTAGCTTCTCTCCTCTTACTACTTCTCAGCAATACAATAAATTTTATAATTTAATTATAGAGAAATGCTGTTAAGTAATTCCTTGATTTAATAGCCGCAGATAAGAATAAATTGTATAACTATGCATATTAAGGAGAGGGTAAGAAATGTAAGAAGATAATGCTTATTTTTAGAGCAATATTAAGAAAAGCTAGAAAAGAAGAATTTAAAGTATGTATTTCTTAGAAGTCTTCAAATGAAAATAAAAATAGTTAAAATTAAATGGCAAGTTTCGTTAAGAATGTTTTATTTTGCCTCAGAGCAGCGTGTGTTTTTCTTTGGGTATGCATTTGAACAATTGTAGCATTAGTGTTATGAATTACTTATCCAGTACATAAAGCAATTTAAAATTTTTTTCATTCTGAATGGAATCTTTTTGATTATGGAGTGATGTTCCAAAGCTATGGACTAATTTAGCTTTTAAATATTCATGTTGAAGCAGAATATAAGTCTATTATTAAAAATCCTACTATTGTTATGTATGCTCATGGAAGCTTCTTAGATCCTTTATGTGTGGCGGGATGAATTCCGGTTCCGGTTAAATTTTTGGCTACTCATGAATTATACTCAATTCCTATATTTGGATGGACGTAATCTTTTATACAGGTTTAAGCTTTACAGACATGTTCTGCTTGATAAAAAAAATAATACTTTTAATTCAAAACTCATTAGAGATACTGCTCAAGCAGTTAAAAACACAAACACTTCAATAGCTCTAGCTCCAGAAGGTTAGAGAAGAAGAAAAGAATCGATTGGAGATGGTTAATTATAAGAGAAATTTAAAACAGGAGGATTCCAAATGTCTTTAGATTCAAACTCCCCAATAACTCCTGTTGTTCTTTTTGGAGCTTATGAATTACTACCTCCTGACAAGATTTTCCCAAATCCAGGTACAGTTACAATAAGATTCTTACCTCAAATAGAGCCTTAAAAGGGAGATACAGTTGAAACTTTGTAATAAAAAGTTAGAGAAGCAATGATATATTCCTTAAAGAATCCTCCACCAAGAACAAGAGTTCATTAACAAAAAAGTAGTCCTTTACTATTCTTTTTAATGCTTGGACTTTGGGGTTTTATTCTTCATAGCATAGCTGCTAACTTTTTCTTGTGGTGAATAAAAAATTTAGTAAATTAAATATTTAATAATAAAATAAAATATCCTCTCCCTACATGCTACCTCTTCTCCTTCCAGCAATTACTTACTTACTTTTAAAGCTTATTTGCTTTGTTTTTAACACCTAAGCTAATGCTTTACTCTTATATCTTTTCCAACTATTTATTTTTTGATATAAACTAATTTAAATAGCTACATCCAATAAAAATATACACTTTAAGCATTTTAAAGGAATACATTAATCTGGGAGAGTTTAAGCAGTACTAAATCTATAAAATTTAGAAGATTCCAGAAACTAAAGTCTACTAAATAGAATTATCTATGACTTATTAAACTAAGATGATTTAATTTCTAATTCATACTATCTTATTATCTTTATTACTATATTAAGAAACACATAGACCAAGATATAGAAATCGATAGTGATTATTATTTAGAGAAATTACGAAATATAGCAAAAGAGTGGTATATTGAGTCTATAAGGATTGGGATAGTTAATAGAGAGTTGATTCTAAAGGAATTTTCATAACTAAAGATATTTTGATATTTTGGTGATTTGAAGATTAAAAGTAACTGAGAAGTATTAAGTTTTTTAATTTCTAAGTAATTGCTATTCCTTAAATAAATATGGCTATTGAACAACCTACAATTGATTTTGGAGAGGATGCTGCATGAGATAATGTTACTCAGGTTGAATTTTCCCAGCAAAAACGTTTAATAATTCCACAAAATTCTAATACACGGCATATCTTTGCAGCAGATGGATGACCTGCAGTAATAATAGAATATAGAGATGTTCTTAAAATGCCAGATCGTTACTCATAAGAATAAGCAATTTTTAATGGTAGAGTAAGCGAATAAGAGGTAAAGGAAATTCTAAGACAAGCCGAGTAAGTCTAAGGACTTAGATAATTTTGATATGACTGCCAGAATTATTCAGGTCTTAAGCCATGTTGTTACGGCTTTTTGGCTATGATAGCCATGCTTTTAATTAGTGCCTTGTTAGTCATAATAATTGGTCTTGCTTTAAAAGATAAAATTGCAACGATAATATCAGTTCCAGTTTTTGTTCTAATAGATATAGCTATATGGTATTTAGTATAAATTAAAATGAAAAGTAAATATACAGTAGAACATCTAGATAATTTTTATAAAAAGTAATAAGCTACGCTGCTTCATAAAATTACTTACGATTCATTATTTAAGAAAGGAATTAAAGTTCGTCCAGGACCTTATTGTGGTTATATAGAATTTGTAGATACTCAAGCTGAGGACTCAATTAAATGGAGGAGATAAATGTAGTATGTTAACCAAACTTATGAAGAACCAAAGCTGTAGCCTCCACAAGTTTTAACTCAAACTAAAGAAGTTAAAATAGAAATGAATACAAGCTTGAAAAATTTAGTTGAGCAATATCAGTCAAAAGAAATTAATCACCCAGAACAAAAAACAGTAGAAAAATCAGAAGAAGAGCAATTAAAAGAGAAACTGCTCAAAGGCTGAAGTATTCTATTTACATACTTTTTACCTTTACATTAAAATGAGCTTCTTTTAATACATCTTTGAATTTAAAAAAATCATCTAAGTTTTTTTCTTTAGCTAAATTTGCTATATAGTAAGCCTTTTTAGTAAAATAATATTTTTAAATCTAGAAAATAAATTTTAAGCATTAAAATAGATAAATAATTTAAGATAACTAAACGATTAAAAATGTTAGGATATTAAATCTATCTAATCATTGTTTTTTATTTTAAAATTCTTTATTTTTTGATAATCATTCATTATGGCGTTTTTGAATTTTAGCACTTACTGTTAAGCTTCAATATTGATAAAAGTTTGAATTAACTATTTTAGTTCGAGTACAGAATTATCTGTAAAGGTTTCTATTTTATATCTCTAATTATTTTTAACATCAAGAATTCTTAGTTCAATTTTCTTATTTTAAGGGATTTTAACATTTTAATTGCTCTTATTCTCCATTTAAGGTAAAATTTATCTCTTCTCTTCTTCTATTAAGTTTTGCTATTGATCATTGACATTATTTTTATCTAATTGAACTTAGTTTTCTGGAAAGGGATGATTTTATAATCCAACTCCTTAATTTTGGATTCTTTTAAAAATATCTTAATACATTTATTCTAGATTAGAGTATTTTTCATTTAGACTTATAATTTCTTATTTAGATTGGTCAACAGTTAAGTTAAGATCTTTTATTTATTGTTAATTTTGATTAAATTATAGCTTCATTTCAACTATCAGCTTATCTTAGGCAAGTATTTTATCTTTTAGGCTTTTTATACATTTATGTGAATTTAGATCTTTAAACTATAACTAAAGCTCACACTATTCACATTCAACTTATCTGAATAAGCATTGCTATTTCATGTGTAATTCTACATCCTTTTTTACTCCCTCATAACTACAGCTAGTATTGAAACATTTTACATCATTTTTATACTCACAAGAATTCTAATGTGAATTAATGTTTTCATAAAGTATTTTCTCTTTACAGTTTTTGTACTCACATTTAATAATTAGCTGATTTAACTTCCTTTTATAAAACTTATGAGCACTTTAGAATTAAGGATCACTACAATCACTTATAGGACATTTTTATATTTTTTTAAGACAGGTATCAAGACATCCCTTGCAAATCCATCCACTTCCTGAACATTTGGTACATTCATAAGGATCAAAGACAACATTTTAGCAAAAAATGCAGAGGAAGTCATCTTCAATTTAGCTTACAAACCTTTCGCTTGGATAGCAACTCATTTTATTTTGATATAGAATGTTAATCTTAATAAACATACTAAAACTTTATTATTTAAACCTTACTAACTACTTTATACATACACTTCTACACTAAGCTTAGATAATCTTATAATATAGAATTAACTTTAATTATTTGCATAAAGCACCTTATCTTTAAAATATTAATATCCTTACATATTCAGATACTTTAACACTAATTCAAACTAATTTAAGCTAATTTATTTGATATTCAATAATAAGCATTGCTAAGAACTAAGATATTATACAAGATTAAATTAAATTAAAAATAATTTAAATAGTTAGCTATAAAAGATAAAAACATAAATCAAGAGTATCCTTTTATGATAAAAATGGGAATATCTAATTGTAAATGTGACTTGTCCTGTGTTTAGGATATTGATGTTAGAAATTCGTACAATTTAACTACTATAAACAGTTCCTTAAATTTCAGTGAAAGAAGAAATTTTTTAGAATTTAAGCCTATAAGAACAATGAAAGATACTAATAATAAAAATTAGAATAGTTTTGGAGCTTTTATTAAGAAAGTAATAAAAATCTAATCCTACTGAAGAATGTACAGCATTAAAAAACAGTATAGAATATTAAAAAGATCCAAATGTATTTTTAATAATTATATCAACTTTGGTAAGGAAAACTAAGTAATGAAGAATAAATCTTACCGTACAAAAGAAATTTAAGAAAAGTAAATCTATGCAAAAAGAACCATTCGCAAAAATATGAATATAACACTATATGAGTAGAAAAATATATGATCTTAATTATATTTAATTAATACTTAAAAAATTTTTGAAATAAATAAAATATATATCATTATTAATTAAAACATCAGGAAAAAAATTAAGCTTAAAATTATAAAAATATTATGAAAAGTAAAATAAATTATAAGTATAATGTGTAAATAATAAAATTAATAAAAAAATTAAATCTGAATCATTTAAAATCACATGACCTGATAAAAAAATTAATCAGAAAAATAAAATAATATAAAAAAATAAACTAAAAAAAAAGGATAAGTACAAAAAAAGTTAAAAAATAATAAGTAATTTACTCTTTTAACTAATAAAAAAAAATTAACCAGAAAAAACGAAAATATATTGAAATTAAAAATAAGAAGTGTCACTCCGGACTGAAAAAACTAAAAGCAGAATGAAAAAAAAAATAAAATGGCTGGCTTAAACATAGGATTTTGATCACCTACTTAGAAAAGGAGTTAAAAAAAATTAATTCGTACAAAGGTATGTTTCTCTAAGTTGATTAGTTACATAGAATTTTTAGAGAAGATAGTGTACTAGATCACATAAATGAGTTAAAACGTAAATATGGGTCTGATTAAGTGATAGCTAGTGATTTAGTAGGAAGAAGTATTTTAGCAAATTACGGAAATAATAGGATTTATCAAATAACTGAAGTGGTATTCGATATGACACCAATGTCAACATTTGAAAAGGAAAATAAAAAAATAACTTTTATATAATATTTTGCTGATACATATGGAAAGAAAATTAATGATCCTAGTTAACCATTACTCAAATGCAACCAATGCTATCTTATTCCTGAGTTATGCAAAATGACAGGTTTGACAGAAGAAATGAAATAAGATTTTAAAGTAATGAAAGAACTTGCTAATCATACTCGAGTAGATCCAGATTCTAAAATGAGAAGAAATTAAAGCTTAATAATAAAAGCAAAAGAGTAAGAAGTTCTAACAAAGAGAGGAATTGAAATTAATACAAATCCTGCTCAAGTGAGTGGTTATTTAGTAAAAGCATAGACAATTGAACTTGGGAACAATTAATCATTATAAAATATAAATAATAACTTTTAGCTAAGATCTAATATCTTAAGACCAGAAGGCTTTAATTTATGATTATATGTTTATACTTAAAGAGATCAAAAGTTAGCTCAAAATCTAATAGCCGAACTATAATAGCAAGCTTAATAATATGGAATTACAATGAATGAACCTGAAAGATGTGTTTTAGATGTTTCTCTATAAAATAGTGAATAGGTGTTGAAATAGATAAGTGAACATATTCATGTTACTACGCCAAATATGCAAGGAACTCAATTAATGCTTTTTCTTTAGCCAGATAGCTTTAAAAGATTCAGCATATACTAAAAAATAAAGCAATAATTTACAAGAAATCTTGGAATCCCTACACAAGTAGTTTGTACGAAGACAGTAATGGATTAGAAAAGATTTAAGGCAGTATGTGGAAAGCTACTTTTATAAATGGATTGTAAAGTAGGTGGTTCACTATGAAAAGTTTAAGGAGTTGCATAAATGGTTTAAAATTTTACGATGGTATGTGGCGTTGATGTTACTCATGATACAGTGAACAAATAAAACTCATTTTTGGGATTTGTAGCAAGTATAGATCCTTACTTCACTCAATATTATTCAACAACTCAAGTATAAGGTGTTGGATAAGAAATTGGTGTTAAAATTAAAGAGTGTATGGTTGGAGCTTTAAAAGCTTTTTACTAAAAGGCAGGAAGACTTCCTTAACTTATTATAATATATAGGGACGGAGTAAGTTTCTCTTAAATATAATTATTGGAACAAAAAGAAATGTAATAAATAAAGGAAGCCTTTAATGTAAGTTTTAAATTTTTAGAATCCAGATTGTGTGAAGGTGAATGGAAGTTAACCTTATAATCCACATTTAACTTTTTGTATGGTAAACAAACGCATTCGGACAAGATTTATGTAATTAGAGTAAGGAAAACTAGTGAATCCTAAACCTGGAACTATCGTAAATAATTATGTTACTACATAGTATCGTGATTTTTATCTGATTCCCTATTAGGTAACATAAGGAACAGCTACTTCCACTCATTTCTGAGTATTAGAAAATACATCCAATATTTAATAAAGTGCTTTTGAAGAGTTTACATATAAACTGTGTTTGATGTATTTTAATTGGTCAGGTCCAATAAGAGTTCCAGCTCCAGTGATGTATGCTCATAAGTTAGCTTTCTTAGGTGGTTAGGTGATACATGGATTTGCTGAGTTGAAGCTAGGAAATAAACTTCATTTTCTTTGATTTAGTTACATTATAAATTGTTTTCTTTTGTAATTTCTTTCGATCAAAACAGAACCTATCGAGCAAATGTGATTTAAATAGAAGGTGAGTTATAAAAATTATGTAAGAAGATAAGTTAAGTAAGTTTGATCTTCCCAAAAGGTTAAATTCTATTCCACCATCAGGTTCTTATACAGTTAACCTCTTCTCTAACTTTTTTAAAATTGAGACTCTTCAATAAAATATCAGAATCTATTCATTTGATTTGGAACCACCAGTAGAGAAAAATGCACGAAGCATAATAAGAAGTTTAGTGAGAAAAGTGAGATAGTAAATAGAGGAAAAAATAGGAGAATTCATACTGAGAGGACAAAATTTATATGCATAAAGAGAAGTAAAAGACTTGTTAAATTTCCAAGTTTCAGATGATGAAGGAACTGTATATACACTTTCCATTAGAACAGCAAACCGAATAATTGACTGTAATGTAGTGGATGAAAAGAATATTCAATATATAAATATAGTATGAAAAGAGGGTCTAAGAAAATTAAGACTTAAAGAAGTTGGACGTAATGCAAAATACTATGATTGGAAGTAAGAAATAAATATTTTCTGTTTATTTCATAAAGTTAGATATTCATGAAATATATTTTTTACGATAGTCTTTTTTTAATTTATACTATGATTTTTAACTTGATTAAAATGATTTTTATTTAGATTTAGATTTTTTTTTCATTTTTCTACTTTTGATTTCAATTTTTTTCTATAAATTTCATACTAAGATTTTTTTATTTTTTTTATTGGATTTTAGATATTTATAAACATATATTTATTTTATTATAATTTTCTTCTGCTTAGGCAATAAATATCAAATTTTTTAATTTATTTCTATTTTTATTTTTAATATTCTTAGTTTATCCTTTTTTGTTTTAATTTTATTCTTAATTTATTATTTATTTTTAACGAATATACTTTTTCATTAAAAGATTAATTAAATTTTTTTGCTTTTGGCTTTTTAATGATTTTTATATAAATTTGTTTTTGAAATATTTAAAAAAAGTCTTCATTTTAATTCAACTTCTTTCTTTTTGTTCAGGTATGTTTTTTGTTTTTTGTTTTTTGATTTTTAGAAGAAGATAATTGAAATAATAATAAAAAATGAACATTAAAATATAAAGATATTTTAGTAATCAAGAGTTTAGATCTAACTAAAATTAAGTAACTATATTTTAAAAATAGTTTGGTATTCCCCAAAAGTTAGAAGAAATAAAATAAAAGGAAATAAAGTAATTGCTCGTTTCTAATAAAGTGAATTCAGTCCTAGGAGCGGTTATAATATGTCCTTTTATATTCGGAGCTCTTTATTTCTCTGAATCATTACATGATAATAGAAAATACTAATTATTAAAGGGAAAAACGAAGATTCAGTTTACTAACTTGATTTGTAAAATGACTCCTTTACATATTAGAATTAAGACATAGCAGAATCTATTTATTAAATACTTATAATTGGAAGACTAGCACTAGATATATGACTGAACTTTTAGAAGAAATTAAATAGCTTATATGAAGTACATGCTAGATAAATAAGAAGCTGTTTAAAGTAAATTTGATAGCAGATAAAATGCTTAGTTTCAAACTTAAATTTTTGAATAGGCTAAGTAAATAGTGAAGAAGACTTTGGAAATATATAAAACATATGATCATAAGCTAGCACATGATTTCTACTTCTAAAGTACCATTCTAAACTTCCTAAAGCTTAAACAAATTGGCATTGGAAAAGAGTCTTCTCTTTATTAACTGGAAGTTTTGAACTTTCTTGCTTCTTTTATCGAAGTTTAACCTGTTTTTAAGTTATTTATGTAGATTCTTCATGAAAATCTTAAGAAAGACGAATGGCTAAGCTTATAAATATCCAAATAAGTAATTTACTAATTGACTTTGTTTCCTGAAACAGATTTCTCTTAGCAGCTAATACTGCTAGAGCTTTTAGTAATAAGATATTGACTAACTAAAGATACTGAAATATTAGAACTTCTAAACAATTATAAAGTGAAGGAAGAGCTTTCCTAGTATAAGGGTAAAATAATAGATCTAGTGGTTAATAAATGAAAAGATTTAAGTCTAATTTATTAATTTAACTTCTAAGTAGTTTATATCATACTCCTTTATATCTTATTCTTTTATTATAAGTCTAAGCTACTTATTTTAATATAGTACTGAAATAAGAATAAGTCTTAATCTACTGTGGGTTATATTTAAATAAGGAGTATCTTAGAAGAATAGAGATAAGAAAATAGTAGCAAAATAATAATAGTGCATATTTAAGTTTATTTAGCTAATTTATACAAGCATCTCTAATCTTATTAAATTAAAGTTAGGGCTCAATTAATTCAAAGTGAAAAGATTGAAGTTTTAAAAACTTATAATTATCTTAGCTTTATTATTCAACTTTTAAAGGATGAAATGCATCCAATATTACATACATATAACCATTTTAATAAAACAGATTCAATAGTCTTATTTTATATAACCAATATTTATATAACCTTTGCTAGTTCCAAAAAACACTCTATTAAAAACCTTTTCGAATATTAGAAAAAGGCAAGGTAAATTAGAAATAAAATTAAAGTAATGAATCAATAATCCTGATGACAACTAAGGAACCATATCCATAAGTATAATCAAATAATTAATCTAGCATGCTAATGATAAAGTATTAATTCTCCTTTAGAGTTAATTTAGAATGCTCTTATTCCTAAAAATATTAAATTCTTATAAATATTAAACTTTGCTTAGTATATATGAATTAATTAAGAGAAATTAACTGCTAATATCCTAGAATAATCAATTATCTTATAATTTTTAAATGGATTCTATAGATAAAGATAATATTTATAGTAATGTAATTAAGTTTTTACCTAAATAATCAAATAAGAAGCTTTTAAGTTAACTACATGATAAGAAAATCTTTATATCTCTTTTAGCAATATTTGTAGCTTATATGAGATGTATGATTAAGGAAAGTTACTAAATCTTAAAATTAAAGACTAAAAATTACTTATTTTCAAAACAATCAGTTGCCAAAGTATAATTACACTATAATTTTTTATGGATAAATCATAACTTTTAAATATAGGCCATTTCTAACTAAGCTACATTTATTCAGTTAAATAACTATTTTTACATCAAATCATTCACTTTTGTTTCATTAGCAATAAATCAGAAAATTTAGCATAATAATAAGGCTGATCTATTCCTGCTAGTTACCTTTTAAAATACTCCTAAGCTAAATTTTAAATTAAATATATCAAATAAGAATTTAAATAGTTAGGAAAGTAGTTAAGCAATAGACTTACTTAAAAATTAAAGAATAAGCATTAAAAATATAATAAAAGAGTCTTAAGTTTAGGTCTTGTCTATCTATTAATTTTAAGAAGTGTTAAAATCTATACTTTTTTTGGAGAGTTTACATTATTCAGCTATATTTTTAGAATAATATTCCAAAGCAGATTCACAATCTTATCTTTAGCCATCATCATTTTATAGTAATTTAAGAAGTCACTCTTTCATCTATATTTCAGTTATATTATAGTCGATGAAGTCATATAAATATTGCTGTTTCAGTATAATGTCTTCTACTGTTTTGCACTCTTGGAATGGATTTTTATTAGTTAGAAGTTAAACTGTTAAAATTCCAATACTTCACATATCAGCCTTCTTACTTTGTCTATGCTTTTTAAGAAATTCAGGTGCTTGATATAAAGCTTCGTACATATTTACACTTGTACTGTTCCTAGAAAATTATTTGATTACGTTAAAAAAATAATGCTAAAGCTTTATATCTAACTAATTAGGAAGTACGAACATTATATTCTTAGGATTTATGTGCAGATGACTTATATTCATTTAATGCAAATAGTTCACAGCTTGTAGAAGCTGATAAACAATGATAACAACTTGCTCTCTAGTAAACTTAATTTGTCTCCTCCTTTATATTTAGTATTGTTTCTCTAAACTTATACAACAGAAATCTGCTAAAAATCTGTAGCTGAGGATAGAATCGCATGCTGTATAAATAGTAACAATGTTTTCATGCTTTAATATAATCGTTTTTTTAATATCCTGCTCGAATTTTTTAGTGTCATGTATCTTGTTTTTCATAACCTGAATATCTACTAATCTCTTTACACTAGAAATATCGCTTATTTAATGAATCTTTATCTCATAATCGTTCTTGAATGTTTGGATGTATTTATACTAGTTCTTAAATTTATCGTACGATATTCAAGGTAAACCCTTTTAACCTTATTAAAATTACTCCTCATCGCTTGGATCCAAAGAGTTTTGCTTTTTTTATAGTAGTTTGCCTGAATTTCCATTGTCTTAACTGAAAGAGGAAGACCTAGTTTCATATTTTTTCTCAGGATGCTTATTGTCCTACTTTTTAGCACAATTTCCCATATTTAGCTAAAATCTGAAGGCTAGATTTCAATAAAAGCAGCATATCAATATTAATAAAGAGATACTATTAAATGAATATTGTATGATTTGCTTAGTTATAAGAGCATTCTAATCTAGTTAAATAAGCAATGTTAACAATAATTAGTACACTTAGGTTATAATTAATCTGTACTCTTTATTGCTTCTTTAGCTTCATAGCAAATGCTATACTATTTGAGTATTGTGTAAACCTCCTACTCTTTACACTATTGCAGTCTCATGTCGTTAGCTTAAATACAGTATTTGAAAATAATGGCTCTCTAAGTTGCTATAAGAAATATGAAAAGCTCTTAATTTCAATAGAAAGATTTCTATTAAGTGTAAACTATTATTTTTAGTAACTTCCTTTAATATTGGAAAGGGAATTATTTAAACCTAATTCATAAACTAAGTATAGCACTTAATTCTAGAAAAGCCCCTTTAAAGTATTTAATATTATACTTTAAGTCTGGGATATATTATCCTAACTATATTTAAGTAGATAAAGCTACTAATATATATAAATGCAAATTAATAGATAATATATTGAAATAGTAGATTGATAATAAACACTTAATTTACAGCCTTTTAGTATGAGGAAAGGAATAAGAATGAATTTTTAGTTTTACTATGCCATAGCATGATAGAAATATAGAGATATAGAAATATTTTTTGTGTATGAGATTAAAAATGATATAATTATTAAAGTATAAAGTGCAGCTGTATGAAAAGCATTTAGAATAGCGTCTTTCATGCTTTTCTATTTTCGTTTATTTGTAAGCGAAGAATATTTTTAATTTTAGTAATACTATATCTCAAACTAAGTCTTTTGAAATGGTTATTAATTTTATAATTTCTTATAATTTTTTATTTCACTTCTTAATAATATTCTTTCATCTGCAAAAGTATCTCTTATATCAAAAATTCACTTTTTTTTGTTAAATCTTCAGAATCTAAAATTTAACTTAAATTAATCTTAAGAAGTGATGAAATATACTATGAAACTCTTAAATTATGATAAGCTAGAATTTTAATAAAGCTCTGTGCTCTTTTGATTGAAAGCATTATTCTTTCCCAGATTTTATATTGCTTTCTCTTTAAAAAGTAGAATGAATTGATATTATTTATGAAATAAAGCATTTATGTACTCTTCATAGGATAACTCTTGGAAAATGTTGATCAAACTATTATACTAAATTTTTTATTTTAACTCACAAAATCCAAAAATACCTTTTCTGCATAACAATCTTAACTAAAAAGGAACTTCTTGAATTTTATTTAAATAAGACAGTATAGCAATCATTTAAAAGCTACTATTATATAACCAATAATTTTAAATAGAAAAAGCTTATAAAATCTGAAAATAATTTCTCATTCAAATGCTTTAATCCTATTAACAGAATTATTATTAAATGAATCTTGATAAATAGAATTTCTTGCCATTAAGAAGCCTTTAATACTCTTTTAGGTTATTTATTAAAACTCTTCTTAAACTTTAAGTGTCTTCATTTTATATTATTCAAAAATAAATATTTCTTTATCCTTTTAACTTAGAAGATTAGCTAATACTATATGTGTCTATATATCAGCAATCATTATATAGTTATGCTTCCTTTGAAGCTAATAATTAATATAGCAAAATTTACAAAATATCTATAACTCTTTTTTATAGACTTATAGTAAAGTAAATTAAAAATATAGCCTTTAAGAATTATATTTAAATTAATAAGTAATTAATTCCCTAATATTCTAATACAACTATAAATAACCTAAGAAATAATAGATATTTGCTAATTGTCAAACTTACTTTCATTATACACCATCTAAACAAGTAGTTAATTTAATCTTATCTTTCCTAAGAGTAAACATTTAATTAAAGTAAGAATAATTCCTATTATCTAGTTTGGTTAAATAACTCTATTGCTTGATAAAGCTATAAGAATCCCTAGCTGTTGATAGATTTATTTTAGTATATATTATGATTAATTAAATTATCTAAATAGAGTTAGATATCATCAAACCAATCTAATACTACTTTCTCACCTTTATTCTCAAGTAAGACAATACTTTAGCTTTTGTTAAAGCTCAGGCTACTATCATTTAAGTCTATTTAATGGTGTTATTTGGCTATCCTTAAAATAGCTTCCTCTCCCAAGTGTTCGTTAAATTTAAGTTATCCTAAGACTTTAGCTCTTGATACTGTTGGTACTATCCACTTCTTATTTAAATTTTGAGTAAAATAGTATCTTACGAAATAAGGTCAATTACTTAAGGTAAATGTACCTTTGAATTCCTTCCAGTAAATATTAGGCAATAAGAAAGCAAAAGGAGTAAACTTTTAAGTTAACTTAACTTCCAATATGTTTGGTTTCTCTGAATTAGAAGTGTTAAAGCTACTAAGTAAAGCTCCTGCTATATATTCCTAATACTAAGGCTATGAAAGAAATTGATTATACAAACTCTAAGAAAATTAAAAGGTGTCTTTACTAAGTTCCACGCTATCGAATATTACAAGAGCAGCATTAGCTTATAGTTCTTCAAAAGCAAGCATAATTTGCATTAGGGCACTAGTATAAAAGTTAGCTTATTGTACTTAATTAAAAAAATGATCTTTATTGGAATTTCTATATATATTATGAGCATTTTGTGGATCTTTCAAATTTATAATCTGAAGTTTCTCAGGTACATAATCTAGAGTTTTACAGCTCATGATAACAATAGTGCTTTATATCTCATAAAGCTCCTCCAATTTCTTTAAATTATTTTTTAAATGAGCAGATTAGCATCCCAAAATTACAATGGGAATAAAAGGATATTATCTAACCTTTTTCTATTAAACTTTCTTTATAAATTACAATTTAGCTTTGTAGTAAGTCTACTTTACTTTCTCTTAAATAGCTCTATTTCAATCCGTTAATTCCGAATAATCCAAGCCTTTTAACTTTTCATATTCGTTGCTTCCAAAGTAATTGACTATGGTTTAGTTCTACTATAGTAAAAAAATATCATTAGGAAATTAGAAATAGAATGCTCTATAGCCATATTAAATTACTGATTATTGCTTCTTATTGTTTTTCAAATACTGAAATGGGATTTTAAGAATTTATAGTCGTTTGAAGTTAAAGGAGGCATATGGAATAAATAGCTTTTAATCTTCTCAATTACTTTAGATTTATTCCCTATCTAATATCTAAGTATAAAAGTTAAGAGACCTAATCAAACCTCTAAAGAAATGTCCATATTATTCTTCATGCATTGTCTCAATATTTCCTTTCCTTACAAGCCAACTTCCTATTTGTAAAAATCTACTAGTCTACTCAAATTTAGTGGAGGGATCTAGCATTAAATTAAGTATCTTTTATATATTTATGTGAAGCTAAATTTCTAATTACTTTTCATTAATTCTAGCCATTGAAAAGTATAGATGAGTTCAAGTGTTAGGAGTAATGCTAAGTAAAGAGTATAATTAAATACAGCCAGTACTATTGTCTAGTTAAAGATGCAAAGTTTCATTTATGTAAAATGAAAATCCTCAGTTATCACTTTATGAAGTGCATCCTGCTAAATTGTTACTGAAAATAGTATCATATAAATTTTTAGGGTCATCTCCTTTTATTTGCCTCTTTCAGTTAATTCAAACAGATACACTGAAATTCTTAAAATAATACTCATAAGAAGAAAAGTTTCCAACAGCTGTTAAAAAGTTAAATCCTTTTAGCTCGTAATCTCTAATATATAAAGTCTGAGTTAAATTAGGAGTGTTTTCAAAGTTACTGCTTAAAGTTTCTAATGGCACATATTTTTTATTGGATTACAAGGAAGAAAACCTTTTTCTGATTTCCTTATCCACCAATTTAAGATTCTTTTAGTCAACTTCGAATTAAGTTAAGTAATAGCTTCAAATAGTCTATTTGATAGTTAGATCTGAATGACTTATTTAGAAAGTATTGCTTTTCCTCCAGCTTCTTACTCTAATGTGCATGCTTACATTTGAAAACTACATTAAAGGCTAGAAAACTTCCTAGGCTTTAGTTATTATAGCTATATGCAGATTTATACCTTTTTATTCTCCTATCGACACATCTTCTTTAATTATAGGTAATTGGTTATTAGAAAGCTCCACAGTACAATTATCAAAGTTGAGTTCTAGAAAGACGAAATTTGATTTCTGATTGATAAATTAGAATCGTGTGATAAAAGGAGAGAAGTGTAAGTAGAGTAGCTAAGAGGAAGGAAGGGGAGTAATAAATAAAATGAAAAGAAGATTTATTATTTATTTCATTTATTATTGTTAGAAATGACATCCAAAACAAAACCCGCTCAATATAAAACCAAGGCTCTTGACCAAGGAGATTTCATGAGAACCCTTACTGACTATGAGCAAAGATTGAGGAATAGTGAGAAGTTCAACAATAATATAAGTGTCAATTTTGTGGCAGAATAAGATAAAAACAAAGAGTTACAGGCCAAGTTAAAGGCAATGAAAAAAGACTATGGGAAACTTAATACTTAGTATTAAAACTTAATATAACACTCCACAAATCTTACTAATGAACTGATAGATTACAAAACCAAAGTAAGGCTTAATTTTAGGCAGATAATGTTGATCGCTTACTAAATGATCAAAAACTAAATTACGAGTCATAGTTGAGAACTAAAGATGAACAAATAAAATAGCAAGGTAACTTTTAACGCAGAGCTTGAAATAAGAAAACTGGAGATAGAGTAGCAGCGTTTGGGAGATATTATTCATGTTAAGAACTAGGAAATAATAAGAAGAGAGGAAGAAATAAACAGCATAAATGTAAGATCTAATACAGAAATACTTCTAAGAATAAAAAAATCAAACTTAAAAAATAGAATAAGAGTATAGAGAAAAAATAAGATAATAGCAAGATCAAATTCTTGAAAAGTAAAAGGCTATTCTTGAACTTGAATCAAGATGTGGCGTTTCCGCAGAAACTATTCAAGTAACTACAGAGTTGCTATAGCATAAATAACATGAGAAAGATGCTTTACATGTTCGTATGAGAGAACTTGAATTAGAAAATGGATTTATTAAAAACAAGTTAACTGAGGCTTAGTGGGAACTTCGTAAAATTAAGGAAGAAAAAGAATAACTCAACCGAATTTAACGTATCAAGCATATAGAAAGTATTCTTCCGAAAAAATAGGAACCCTCTAAAAGTGAAAAAAGTAGGACTGGAAGTATAGCGTCAGAAGCAATGTAGGAAAAGTCTACTGATATGTAGAAAAATGTATGATACATTTATTATAAATTTAACTTATGAAAATTATTATCTTTTAATCAATATACACCCATATAAAAAATTATTTACATAGATTTATCTATAATATGTCTATATTTAGTCTCTTTTTACTGTTAAAGCCACTAATTAAACAAATGCTTTCTAAAATATAAATTTAAAGAATATAAATGCAGATTATAAAGAAAAAAGATTGGTAAAAGTACAAAATCTAGAGAACAAATATAAAGGATATTTTTTATAAAGATAAGCTATAATTAAAGAGAATAGCAAGACAATTACTTATTACTAAATTAATTATTGATATTAAGTTTATCTTTATATTTTATTTATATATCTTTTGAATATAAATGTTGCCATTATCTACTTTTAGTAAACTAATTAATTAAATTAAAAAGTATCTTAATCTTTACTATTTTTCGTAAATATAAATTTCCCAGATTTAAATTTATTAAATCCCTTTTTAAATTTATTTTCAACTTTTCTCTGTTTACTTGAATAATTAAGCAAATTAAATTATTAAAAAAGCAGGAAAAATGATAACAATAAATATAAAAATTAATACTTTTGCTAAAAGAGAAGCTCTCCTTATATGCAAGAAGTAGTAGCAAATTTTTTATAAGAATTGTTTTAAATGATAAATAGAGAAATTTGTTTAATGTCTTAATTAATCCAAGGTATCTTACTATTTGCATATTTATATAAAATTAGGTTAAAGTTTTCATATAATATAAAACTATTTAAAATTGTCCTTAATATCACACTTTTAATCACTCTACTCTCACTAGCATGAGTAGTTATACAGATTTAATGAGGTTTTGAATAAAACTGCTTATATTGTTGCAAATTTATAAACTTTATAGATTGATCTAATCTACCAATGCTTAAAGCTTCAGTTACTTTATAACAAGTTTCTAACTAATGCTTATTGTATAACCTGCATGATCTTAAAGTTAGATTTACCATTACTACTTTTAAATATAGTATGAGGCTTAAAACTTCTCATATCATAAATTGTAAATATAGTGTGAATTGTTAAATTAGAGAAATAGCAAAGCTTCATCATCTTTAATTAAATTCTATTTAAGATTAACTAAATCATTGCTACTTTACCAATTATTAGAAGCTGCTAGTTCTTCTTTACTAAAGCAATTCAAACTTGATGTTTCTTTAGATTTATTTAATTATGACTTTCATATAAGTAATTAAATAAAGCCAAGCTATAAGAAGTTGAAAGGAAAGTTTCTAAATAAAAGGTAATTTTCTTAGTAACCAAGCGATTATTTATAAATGATCTAAATTAGTTGAATGATAGGTATATTATAAAGGCAATATATCAAATTAAAGAGTCTAAATAGAGAAAGCTTTTAAATTAAATTATTTATAAAACTATAAAATTTTAACTACAATTTTAGCAATCTAATTGTATCTAAATGGTATCTAAGTTGAATAGTTTTTCCATAGTTGTAGAGATAAAGTTATAAATATATAAGAGAGTTTTAATACGGAATGAGATAACTTAGGCTAAAACAATTTATTTAACTTATCAACAAGTTAAATTTAATAAAGGTGAATTAAAGTCAAAATTAAGATTTTAATTAAAAATGTCTATGATGTTGTTGATGGGTTTAGGTGGATCTTTCTGAAACCTTAGATCTATGTCGAATGGAAGATCGATTGAAGAAGCCTTAGATAAGGAAGGTGTAACACTTGAAAGTATTTTGGACGAAGAAGAAGTTATTTAAGAAGTACGAAATGGTAATAGTAAGCTTATGGACTTTTTTACTTATGAAAGATTAGCCACACTCATTGACTACATTATAATTCTCCCAGTTGATGATGGAAATACGAAGCGCTGCTATAAGATTCCTTTTGTATCAACTGAACTCTTTAGCTGTGAAAACGAGAGATTCCTTGAGAAGTTTTTAATATAAGACTAAGAACAACATTAACCTCTTTTGATTAATAGACTTTTCTCTTTCCTGAAATCCACGGAAGTTAATAACTCAACATTATCTGGCTATTTCACAAAAGCAACATTGCCGTTTATTAATAAAGTACCAAAACTGTTCTTTAACTGACTATTCGAAAATTAGAACTTTGTGGATGATTTACTTTCATAGCTTAATAGTAAATCAATATCTGATATAATTTCTCGTATAGTTTGTCTAGAGGATAACATTCTCTTAGAAAAAATTGATCGAGATCAATTTTGCTTGATAAGGCAAAATATTCTAAATAAGCTGATTGAGGTTCTTTCTTAAGGGAATCCTTATGAAAGTGGAAACTGCTGCTAAATTTTATAGGAGCTTTTAGTAAAAGTTAACGAAGTTATTGATGGAGTAGACGTCTTACGATTCTTGTAAGATAGTGAAAAGCTTCAAACTGCTGTAGATCAAATTTTCAATTGTGAATGGGAGAGCCAGCAGTGGGGATTACTATTTTTATAGACTTTCCTCAATCATCAGCTTGAAAAAGCTAAAATTTCAGAAAGAGAAGAGCCTCATTCTGAACCACAATCTCAAGAAGATTAATGTCCATATAACAGGATTATTGCCAATCAATAGGTAATAAATCCTATTGCTGAATTTATTCCCTCTATAAATAAAAAATTGCAAATCCAAACTTAAAATGATATCACATTCTAACTTTTTCAAGAGATTCAACCGCTTGGAATGTAAAAAATGCGCCTCTTAGAATTTCTTTTTAACGTATTGAAACTAAACGATCCCATAATAAACTAAGCGATTATCTAAAGCGAAATATTGAATACCTGCCTACAACTGTTTAGTAACTATCATTGGAACAATTTCTTGCATAATATAATTTAAGGTATAATCCAATATATTTTCCAGGACCAGAATGATAATGTACTTAAATAGCATTTATTAGAGCAGGTGGATATCATTTCTTGTTTACTTAAAATTGTTTCTAATCCTTATTACATTCATCCTTAAACTAAAAAGAGGTATAGAAAAGGTAATTTAGGTCATGTAACTAAAATTGCTAACTTTTTGTAAAAGTAAGCTGATTAGCAAATATAACTCTCAGAGTTCTTAACGTCAAGATAAGATTGAGGGTTATATATATCGAATGAACTAAAAACTCAAAATGAATTAGAAAGTAAAAGTCTCGGAGGATCTCGTCCAAATTAAGCAATTTAGATTTCAGAGACAGAAAATATAAAGGAAGATACTCGCTTCAACAATTACGAGGATAGAAAAGAAAATAATGAGATAGAGGAAGAAATTGAGGAAAATAAAAACTATAACTTTGAAAACGAAAATGATATCAAATTTGGTGATTTCAAAGGCAATGATTAACTAGCAAGCGTAAGAAATTATTTTAGGATATATGAAACACAGACTTCTAAATGGACTTCAACAAATCGGATAATGATGATTCTGTTAACATGGAAGATAAAGAACCTCTTTAAGCAGCTTCACCTAAAATGTAAAATTTTATATAGGGATATAGAAAATTTGCCAGGAGAGCCAAATGAATTGCTTTTCACTTAGTCAAGAGGATAAGAGTATAATGATCAAGAAAAAACTCCATTTTGCTAAAACTAATTTTGGAAGTTACCCATAAAAGAAATCCATTTTGATGATTTATGATAAAAGGTATTTAAACTTGTTTTTTCTTTTAAGAAATTTCATAAATTTATATTCTGAAAAATAAAAATAAGCAATACATTTTATAAATTATACTAGCTAAAATAGCTATAGTATAATGAAGTTGCATACAAAGTGATAAAGAGCTAGATGCTTTTTTATTAAAATCATTACTTTTAGATGTTATTTATAAGTGAAATTGAAAAAAATTCATTTAACATATATTTGAATGTCATGTAAACCCCAACTAGCTTCACATACATCACCTTGCAGGTCCGCTTGGAAAGAAATTTTAATAACTTCGTTGATATGTTTCGTTACTATTTCGAAGTTCTGAATTTTATCAGAAATCTTTTCGAGACCACATAAATCTATTCCGTATTTCTAGCATGCCCAATAGACTCCTGATCCACACCAAGAATTTGATTCGGTCCAAACAATTTAGTCGTCTATAAATATGTTAAAATTATTTTTTTCCCATTTATCTAAGAAGTAAACTGACCCAGTCACTTTTACTAATTTATGACTAGGAAGCGTAAAATTCTTTTCAACTGACTGATTTCCAAAATTGCAGTGCCCTCCAAGAATATTTTAAGATCCACATATTGACTTCCTTTAATCACTCCACTCGTTTTCTCCATCGAAAAATTCTGAAAATCTTAAATTTCAAAATTCATCTTCAATGTTGCTAGCTAAGACATTTCCTTATACTTAAACTTATGTAGTAAACTGCAGGAGTTAATTTCCAATTGCCTTGAGAATTGTATGGCTTTCATCAATTAATGCAAAATTTTAATTTTAAGACTGAAGGCAAAATGAATTTTATTTTTACTAAAGTCTTAAAGTAGATTGATCTTCACTTGATGCTAAATGAAGGGATAAGCTTGGAACGATTAATAGAGCAAGTACAAGATAAACCATTTTTATTAAGAGCTAAATTTTTCATGACAAAGATAACTTTAAATAGTTTTAAATAACTCCTAACTAATTTCTGTGTATTTATATCACTTTATTCCTATTCATTTATAAGCTTTTAGCTATGTATTATATTTAAATATATTAAGATCTAAGCATTAACGCCTCACTAAGTATAGCTTTTTGCCTCTTTTTTATATATAAAATAAGAAACTATCTGCTTCTAGCAAGGTAGTTCTAGAATTAGAGTGCATATTGAAGATAAAACTTAGTTTTAATATCCGTTTCTAGGAATTTTATACAAGCTAATTTCATTTTTATAATTCTTTGGCAGTAATTAAAGATAGTGGAATTATAGTAAAGTATGTATATAGTTATAATACCAAACTTTTGATAATTTCATTAATTCTGCTTAAGCAATTTTTTTTTAAGTGAGATTAATTATTAGAACTGATGAGTTTCTCATGGATTAATGTACTCAACTAGTGATAATAAATTTTCCTGACTGACTAATTTTACTTTATTATTAGTATTCTTAATTAATGGTATTAAATATATAAATAATGAAGATAAAGATGCTTATTTAGTATAGAGTCAGTTAATAGATTGATTATAAAGCTTTTGCATTTAATAGGCTTTAAATATGATTAATTATTATCCTAAAGATATACATAAAGCTTGCAAGTTTCCTTTCTTATTCTTAATTTTCAATTTCCATTATTTTCCTGAGAGTATATACATAATATTGCTATAATGCCTTAACCTATGTATTTTGCTTATAGCTTAATTATTATATTTAGTTCTGATGTTTTTAAGAGATTGTTCAAACTTAAATTATTAGTTTTTATAAACTAAGATTAACCAAAATAACTTTAGCTATAATTGTTCATTTGTAACTATTTATTTTAATAAGCTTTAGTAACTTCATTTTGATTACAGCTTTCTTATTTAATATAGGTAGTTAACAACTTAGCAAATTAGTTAAACTACAAATGAATAGATATCAAAAGACATATTTGGATAAAGTAGATAATGATATTATAACCTTTATCAATTAACTAATCCGTATTATTGTAGACTCCAATAGATATCTTAGATTATATTGCAGCTTATTCTAATACATTACCTTCAAGAATCTCTTCATCTACTTATTTAAGTGATTATCCTATCTTATTAAAATTCTAAAATTTACATTTCTAAAACGTTGAAGATTATAGAAAAGTAGTGGCTGTTTGTGAAGCATTGAAGAGATTAAAATAGATAAGAAGGAAGATTAGAAGATACTAGGATACATTAATTAAAAGCTTGAGCATTTAAAAATAAGGGTGATTATATAAAATGAATTAGTCTCAAAATTCTGAATTTCATGTATATAAAATATTATACGATCACTGCTAGACTAACTAAGAGTGTAAGATACAAGTTCCTGAAACTATTATAGTTGGATTTGGGTTTGCTCATCCTTTTTATATGTTCACAAATAGTGATAGCAAACTATTATAATTCGATGAGTTTTCTGAAGAATTATTTGAAATGTATATTGATAATTTTAAGTGACTTAACAAAGATAACAGTAGATAGCCTATAGCTATTTATAAGAATGGTCCTAATAAAAAACTAATATATGAGAAGGAATAAGCCTTAGTATTATGAAAAAACAAGTATTCTGAAAGTGAAGGAGTTAGTTTTGTTATTTAAAGATTTATTTATGCTAAATGATAAAACAATATTGTAAGAGTAACTTGCTATGGAAATAAATAGCCAGCTAGAATAGTTGTTTTGTCAAATGATTTTAATTCCAGCCAAAGCAAAATGAGTTACAATTCTAGCAAATTATAAAGCGTGCAATCAAAAACTCTTGTAAAAGAGAACTATTCTATGAATCCTTATTATAACTATAAAAAAAAGGTAAAAGAACAATAATAAATGAACAAAACATTTTATCTTCCTAATCAGGAATTCCTTAAATCAGATTTAGCTAACCACTCTACTGTATTTTATACTAACAGTTTCTCAAAAGATTCCACATTAGGAAAGAAAACTTTAGAGATTTAAACTTTTAAAGGATAAAAGTTCTAAAATATAGAGCATTAAGCAAATATGATTCTTGATATTATCTAAAATTAGCTTATTGTAGAATTTTAGAATATGACTTTTGATTTTTGCTATGACTCTGAGAAGATTGACTATTTTCTATATTTGAAGAAATATAAGATTTTGGAAAGAAATAGTGAAAAGTTTAGGGCTGGTTAAGAAGCAGTTAAAGACATCCTTTAAACTAGATTTAAAATGCCTTAAAGGGTATATCCTTCCTTCACCACCAATACTAGCAGATTGCCATCTAGACAGAGAATGATATCTTAAACTAAACCCCCTACTTGTCCAAATTCTAGGCCTGCAACAAGAGGAAGCGAAAGAATAAGACCCTATAGTGCAGCTCGTGCATAATAAATGAAAGGTAATCAAAGAAAAAACTTATTTGATGCATAACAGGTAGTTCCATAAAATTAAAAAAAGAGAGCTTTATCAGAAGTAACATAAGAAGTAGAAAACTATAGGAAATGGGAAGAAAGTATTAAAAATGATATGATTGAATTCTGCGGCATCAACACTGATAAATCTTTCTTCGATATTAATATTTTAAAGCTTTACCGGGATTCTCAAAACTAAAATTTTAACCAAGTTCCCTCTTATATTGTTAAAAGACTCTCTTAGTTTTCAAAGTCCAAAGGTCCTGACTAAAATGCAATATTGGAGCTTGCTGAAATTATAAATGATATTAAGAAGCAGTAAAATTAACCTATTCCTAAAGTTGAAGAAAAAAAAGAGTCAATTTTTGCAAAATTAACAGACGTAATAAAGCAAAGAATTGATGGTTCAGAAAAAATAAAACTCCAGAAAGCAATGAAAACATACACTTATAAGTAGTAAAAAGCTATTACTAAATAGCATAGAGATAAAATTAGATCCATGAGAAAGGGAAACTTAGGATTTGACAAAATCTATTAAGATGACTTAAATTTTATAGCTAGATAAGTTGATAAAATCAAAGAATCCTCTAAGAAAGTCAGAAAAAAAATGTAGGAATATGAAGATTAATAATTAAAAGAAAAGATCGAATATGTAGGAAGAAGAAATTCATTCTACTACTGATGAACTTGACTTTTTATTTGTTTAAATTATTTAAATAGAAAATGTAATTATATCTTTATATATTTAAAATTTAATAAAATTACCTACTATAAAGAGACAATTATATGGTAAATTAATTAAGTTTCTCTACAACACTATATTTTAATAAAAATTTGAAGTATAAATTCTCCTTAAGCATTTCCAATTTTATAAAAATAGTTAATTGGATAAATAATAAATTGTTTTAACACTCTATAATACTAAATGTTTAAAATGCATTATTAAAGCAAATAAAATAAAATATATACTTATAAATAAAATCTAATAAGTTTAGATAGCTTTTCTTTAGAAGTATAGTTTCTAAAATATTCCATTAAATAAATTATTTGTAAATTATTTAATTTCTAGCTTTAACCTTTTACTTGCTTTATCTTAATTTTAAAATATATTTTAATTAAATTAATTATATAAGCTTTATTTAAAAAATAAGTAGATTAATTATTAGAATTTTTATCTCTAAGCTTTAAAAAATGTATTATTTACATATTTTGTAAAGTAAATACTTCTACTCAAAATTTATTAAGTTTTAGTATTAGTTATTTATTAGTTAATATTAAAAGCCATGCTAATGATATCTACTAAAATGAATAAAATTTAAAATAGCTACTAGTAATTATATTTTTTTAAAATTTTTATTTTAAGCATTTTATCATATCTTGATTGCTTATTTTTTGTAGATTTAGAGCTTTGATGCTATAAATAAAATAAATTACAGCACAATTTTAAAAATTATTAAAATTAATTAACTTTTTGCTCTCTAAAAACGTTTTTGTCATTATAAATTCGAGAAATTTATTTTTTAATTCTAGTTTAAAATTTAGTTGCTATTCGTGATTTTTTTGTTGTCAGCTTAACTAGGAGATTCAAATCTTACTTAAGGTTTTTTTATTTTTGATTTTTAGTTAGTAGGTTAGTTATCCTCAGATTTATTAAGCAGATATTAGATATTTAGAAAACCTTTTTGTCAAAAACCATTGAAAGCTATTCCATTTTTTTCGATCATTGTACCATATCCATGCATCTTACCTTATTTTCATGTTCCAGTAAATGTTTTACCATCTGCATATTCGAATGTACCTTTTCCTCACTATATTCCCCTAATCCATTGACCATTATAACTTTCTCCTGATTTTTACTTAAGTATACCTGATCCTCACTTATTACCAAATAAAAATTCCCCTTTGTATTCGCAATCTTCATAAGTTTCAGTTCCAATTCCATGAGCAACATCGCTTTTAAATTATCCTTTATACTGATATATAACATTTTACTTATAGTATTTCTTATATATGCCATATCCTTCTTTAATTCCTCTGTTAAATTATCCTTCATACTTATCTCCATTAATCTGAATATATACTCCTTTTATATGCATTAAGTCACGAACTCATACACCTTCATAGATACTTCCATCTTATCACTTTAAAACTCCATAACCATGCCTTTACCCTTTATCATTTATTTAACCAGAATAATAGGCATTTTTGTATTAAAGCTTATAGCATTAGAATGGATCTGGATTAGTTGGGCAATAGTCAGGCTTTTCTTGTAGAAGATATTAGGAGGATCATTTTTTTATTTAAATTTTTTCTATTATCTATTTGTAATACTTTCTAGCTTTGTATCTTCTTCAAACTGCTTAAATTTTCAAAGCATTTTAACTTAAATCTTTCGTGATTCACTCTGCCTATTTTAGCAGATTTTAATCTCCTTCACTAAGCTAACCTGAAATCATTGATTATGATATTAATCCATTTGAATTGCTCTAAACTTATGCAAACATTTTAACTTCAAAGTTAATATCCTTGTATTTAATCATTATTACCTTAAGTCTTTCATTTCCTTTTAAACTCCTTTAGGATTCAAAAGATATTAAAGATATTTCAATAATCTAGCTTTTATATAGGAAAGCAGCATTATTAAAGTAATTTAATTGTGATTATTTTAGTTATGCAGCCTTCTATATAATAATTTAACTTGAAAAGGGTATGAATTAACTAAATCAAAGGTATCTTCTTCTATTCATTGTTATGTATCAGCACTTCATCAATTAAATCTTAATAGAAACTTTATGCATTTATATTTATTAAATATGTAGATAAGCTCTATAGGAAAACTCATTTACCTTATGCTTCTTAATTACTCTGTTTAGCATCAGTCTTTTAACAGGTATAATTTAAATAAACTACTTAAAGAAGAGTACATTATTATAAAGCAACTTATAACAAATAAGCTTATAATAAGTTAATAATTTAGGCTATTTAAGCTTATTATATCATCTTATTTTAATTATAATATTTTATCTTTTTAAGTCTATAACTTAGATTTTTAGTTAATGTATATACTTAATATTTAGATTTAAATTTTTAGCTTTCATAATTAATTAGAAGAAGAGATAGAAAAGATAGGTAGAAATATGCTTTAAATTTGAGTATATAAATAGCTTAATTATTAATTTAACTACTAAATCAAATAAATTTTATGCTTTACATTAATACTTCTTATTCCACTATCTTACAATTACCTAGTTTTAATTAATTTATTGCTTTAGTTCTAGCAAAAGTCTAATAAATTTAAATTATTATAACTATAGAAGTAACTTGAAGTTTTATTTAGGATTAATTTGCTTAATAAAGTAATAAAATAACAGAAAATGAGTTTCAAAATTATGTAAACCTCATAGAATTACTCTATGTCCTGGTTTTTCCTTTACTTTTTCCTGTTTGGCGAGTGCTTCTTTCACTAAAATTATGTTCTTCTCTTTTTCGTTCTATATAGCTTCTATTAAACTCTTCTGGAGTTCTATTTGTTTTTTCCATCATTCTTAGTGAAACATCATGATGTGCAGCTTTATACTTAAAGAGTTCTTCTTTCAATTATGAAATTTCCATTTCTTTCTTTTAAAGAATTGGAATAAGTTATTTAGCATTTTCAAGATCTACTCTAAGTTTAGTATTAGCAATTTCTTGTTACTCTAAATTTTCTTATAACTATGAACATTTTTACTAAAGAGCTCTGTAATTTTATATAGAAGTTTACTCTTCTAATTTTTTAAGCTAAACATTTAAACTTTAATCTTTTTACTACTCTTAAATCAAATCTTTCAATCTCTTTTAAAATGCCAAAAGCTAGCTTTTCAATTCTTTCTTTTCTCTTTCTTAAGTTTATACTTTCTTTCTGTATAAGTCTAATTCTTATTCTGTGTTTTTCTTAAAAGAAGATGAGTTATCTTCAAATGACTTCTAATTTTAAGATATTTATTGGAATTTTTGAGTTAAATCTTAAAACATTTCATTTATCATTTCCTTTTCTGACTATATTCTTTTAACATTCGCTTTCAGTTATGAGATTTACTCAGATTATTAATTTTTTTCGCTCTCTTTAGAATCAATTTATAATTATATGCTCTTATTTATTTTTTGAATCTCTTCTTCTTTCTTTTTTAGTTACTCAGCCAAAGCCTGATTTTTGTTTTTTTCTTTCTCAAGCATCTTATAAGTTTAATTAAATGACTTAACTTTTTCATCATATGCATCTGCTTTTCTTTGAAGTTCCTGTATCTTCTTATTTAGATTTTCTTTTTCTGCTTGTTCTTACTCTATTTTTTTTTAAATTTGCATATATCTATAGTTACTATTCTTTAACTAATTCTCCATTTTTTCAAGTTAATCTCCCGCTTCTTTATATCCATCCTCCATGCCTATTATAGTTTTACAGGCTTCTTCATAGTTAGAGTCAATTTCTTTTAATTGCTACTATAACTTAACGTTTAGATCATATAGTTTTATTTACTCCTAGCGAAGTACCTAATTTTCCTCAGTTTGAAGCTAATTAGAAGTTTATGATTTTTGATAATAAGATTCATATTCCTTAATTTATACTTATTGCTACTTTAGGTGATTCTACAGTTCATGTAGATTTTCGTCCATATTCTTTAGTTTAGTTTCTAATTCTCAATTCTATTGCTTCAAACTTGAAATTTCGTTTATATATTATTCGTTTATTTCTGACTATTCCTTGAATTTCTTTTCTAGTTCCACTACTTTTCTTCTATTGACATCTTGAAGTTCTTTCGACTGAGAACTTGTATTTGTGAATTACAACACTTGCTATGTTAATTATAGCTAATTTTAATGTGATTTTGGGGTTTCTTCTGATTCCGTCATCTTAGAAATAGAAAATTTGAATAAAATGTTATATTCTTGTCTATGATAACTAATATCAAGCTATTTATGCAAAGCATTAATAGGAAGCTTTAAAAAAGATACTGAAAGAATTAGAAGCAGTCACCATAACTAAGTTAGCATGGTATTCATAAATTATAAGTTTGAAATATCTCAAATAATACTATAACTCTTGCATTACGCTAATCATCCTCATAGTAAATTGAGAACACTAAAATTAAATCTTACAGTTAAAGATATTCATTTGAATCAATACTCTTAAAGCTTAAAATTTAGTTTTACTTAATTAAAGATATTCTGAAATTTCATATTTAGGTAATTTTAAACTGGAATCAATTATAAAAATAATATTTGGCAAATAGAAGATTCATCTATCTTGTGAGCATTTAAATATGCATTTGCTTTGCTTAAAACAAATAATTATATAAATAAGCTCTTAATTATGCTTCCAAGCTTAACTTAGATTTAAATAATCAATAATTCCTAGTTTTTATGCAAGTATTCAGATTATATAAAATGATCAATCTATATAATACTTATAATATATATTTAATAAACTAGATACCTTTTTATAACTATTGCTAGATACTTAGAACATAATGTTCGATAGAAAGTTGAAGAGTAGATTTGAATGAAGATGATATTTTAATATTAAGTATAGTATCTAAGTGAAAAGCTTCTTCATTTAAGTTTCTTTTAATAGAAAACTAAACTTATATTTGAAATATAATTATAAATACTAATAAACAACTATTTACTTTCATTAATTAATGCTTAAACTTTCAAATTAAAGAGAGTCAAGTATGGTAAAGAATAGTTTTATAAGAGTCTTAATTTATACTTAGAGTAGAGTGAAATAGTTTACAAGGAATAGAAATTGAAATAATGATAAATCTAGTCAAACGAAATGAGAGATAAGATGGTTAAACTAACTTAAGAATATATTTTAAATTATATTAAGATCTTAAATTTTAAATTAAATAGAAAATTTTTTGGAGAGCCCAATCATTAGTCAGATTTTTCTTTTTTAATCTTATTTCTTGACATTATTTTTTATTCATATTCTTTCATGCCTATCCAAGAAAATTTTTGTTCATAAGCTAATTTTTCCAGATCTATAAAGGCCGTTTCTCTTAATCTAAAGTGTCCCACTAGCGTAATTTAAAAATCTTTAAAATCAATCTAACTAAAGATTATATTAGCAATAAGAAAGATAGTACCTCATGAAAATAAAAAAAAAGTGAACTGCATGTTGGTAGAATCATTTCTGACAAGTCATAATGATTCATAAATTCAAGTTTTTAAATTGAATTATTCTGGATCATAATCAGACTCATCTCCTGAAATATAATCTTATTCTAAATAGGCTCCCTTAAAATTATCCAAAGTGCTAGAGATCTAGAAAGAGTCTTCTAAAGGTTTTCCCTTGTAAATTTTTTAAGCAATTGACTTAAATTCCATAAGCTTCTAACTTCTTCTCAGAAAATTCATTTATATGTTTTATTGAATAAAATGAAAAGTAAACTAATTAATTAGATACCTCTATTTTAAACTATTTCCTATTTCTTTTTTAATTATATCTCATTAAATTAAGGTAATAGAAAGCAAAGCTTTCTCAATTACTTAGCTTAGATTTAGTTTATAATGCAATACTAAATTTAAATATCTTAATTGATTTCCTTAATTCTCACTAGTAATAATGATACCTATTGATTAGTTTAAAATAATCAGCAAATTAGTTTATATAGCAAGAGTAAGCTGTAGTGCTATATAGATACTTTTTGGATAATTACTAAAAGCAGATAATACGATGCATCTATAAATAATCCAACCTTTATTTAATTTATTATTTATATTGCTACTTTATTCTTTTAAATCCTTTCTTAATATAAAAACCCTAATACTTCAATTAGGATAAGCTTCATGGTTATATAGATGGATACATAAAGTAAGCAAGTAATAATAATTAAATTAAATTCTAAGAGATTAAAGGCATAAGAAGCTTTTAATTAGCAAAGACTTTAAATCAAGTTTCTACTAACTTAATTAAGAACAGGGCAAGTATAAGCTTATTCTATTTAAGCTGCTAGCCTATAAAGAGTATGTTTAAATAGCAAAGCAAACAGAAGCTCTTATTATTTACTAGGTATTATGATCTTAAATTTACAATATAATAGAATTTATAGAGTTTACCTTAAATACTTGATTAATGACTATTCTATAAGGAAGATTTAAGATATATATAAAGCATAAGTATAACATTGCAGATGCTTTATTAGTTTAATAAGATTGTAATAGCAGAATCCCTTAAATAAAAGCTTAGTTATTTATTTAAATTAGAAGTTATAACTAAAATAAAGTTTATTTATTAATTTGTAAATTAGTATTAATAAACTTAGCCAAGCTTTGTAGATAAAAGGGTGTAATTTTAAAATTTATTGACTAGCAGTAGAGTGCTCTATAAAATTTATTAAGCTGGGAAATAATGAAACATTATATCTAGTCTAAAGAAACTTAAATAAATATAGCTGATTTGTAAATATATTAAAGCATGGTAAGAACAGAGGTAGAAAGGTAGTAAATTAAATGTAAGGTTTAAATAAGGAAAGATATTATTTGAAATCTAATTTCTTAATATGGAAGACTATTAGCATGAAAGGTAATACCTTATTAATCAATTCAATGAGGAAAAAAAACATAGAGAAGTTCTTGAAATCACTCTTAAGCTTAAAGATGATGAGCTTGATGCTCTTTAGTATAATAATATTTAGCTTGTTAAAAAATGTCAGCATCTCTAGGATTAAATTCAAAAATAGCAAAGTAGATGAACTCCTAAATCTTTTTGAAAAGGCACTGAAAGCTCTTCCAAGCTGTAAGAAGCTTTAGAGGTTACTTAAAAGGAATTATAATTGAAGATAGAAGAAAATGAACATGTACATATTAAAATCTTTGAACTCGAATAATAAATTAAGTCTGAAAGAACAGAAATGTTTCAATAAAAAGAAAGTCTACAGAATCAAATTCTCTAACTAAAAGCAGACAATAGTCAGTTAAAAGTTACAATATAAGATTTGAAAAATTAATTTGAAGAAAAGAGTAAAGAAGCCTCGAATTTCAAATAGCAAGCTGAAGATAACTCTAAATTAATTAAGATAGTAAAAAGTGAATAGGTAAATATAAAGAAATAGTATAATGCGAAGATAGAGCAGTTATAAATTAAGCTTAAAGAATATATCCCTTTTGATAGAAAGAAAAATCCTTCTTATAACAGATACAATGAAATTTAATACAGTTACTAAGTTCAAAAGCAATAAAAGCTATAAATAAAGCAAATATTGTAGATAAGTATTCTGCTTTAAGCTGAATTAATAAACTTATTCGATCTTAGCAAAAACAAATTTGAAATGATGTAGTAATCAATTTAATCATCATCAATGAATTCTCTGTAGATAAAAACCCTGACTTTTATCTTTCAGCAGCTAGCTAACTCAATTAACTAGTTTAAAAAAGTAGTTAAGGAAATAGAGGTTTAGAAGTTATTGTAGCAATTTGATTTCACATAATTGAGCAACTTTTTATGGAGCATTAGCAACAAACTAGTGCATTGTACCAAGCTATATTTTTCTTATAAAGAACTATTCTTAACAGAAGAAATTAATATAGTAGAACAGCATGAATCGTTAAAACAGTTGAACGATTAATTAATAGAAGTGAACATAAAAATAAGAAATGTAATAGTTTACATTTTTAATATTTATTGCTCTTTAAAGAACATTCAATAATTCCATGATATTTCAAGTGTTAAGCATCTAGTTAAGCAATTTGAGACTAAAATTAAATAGCTTGTAGGGTATTTCAAGCAGGTATAAGAAATAGACAAGAAAAAGCTTGGTAAGATGCAGACATTTAATTATAAAGTTAACTTTTCTATTGTAGCTTCATAATAAAGCGAACTATTGAATATTTAAGAAAAAGCTACTACCATTTTTATTGACTTCTCCAGTTAAGTTAACAAACATTTGATTGATAACTTCGATAATAATTTTACTTTAAACGGGTACTACATACATGGCTTTTCAAGTTTACAGATTAGCAAGAAGTAAAAGATATTGGAATTCAACTTGTTACTTGAAGATTAAGGAATAGAACACTCTAAGGCAATCTAGCTAAACAGTAAAAACACAAAGCTACAGTAATTGTTACTCAATTAACAAATTCAAATTTAAACTTAATAGCAAGATATAGAGAACTACAAAAATAAGACTGAGACTCTATAAGAAGAAGTTAGAAACTTAGAAAACTAATATGAACTGTTAAAAATGGCCAGCTAACAGTAAAAGAGCAATGCTTAGTAGGTATCTGAAGAACCTAAAGAAGAACAATAAAAGAAGATACCTGCTAAAGAATAAGTTACATAAGATACGCAGTAGTTCAATAAGTTTGAGATGGAAGAAATAGCTGAAAATATTTAAGCAGGCCAATAAAGATTCAGTTTGTCCTTAGTAAATTCCTAAGGAAAATCATAGCTTATATCACAGCTCCAAGAAGTAGATTCATTATTAATCTTGAAAGGAATGGCTATAGAAAAATTGAATTATATGGAGCAAGCCATCCATTAAGCAAACACTTAAAACGAAGTTTTGCAAAACGCTAAGAAGGATTTAATGGAATAAAACTAGAAATTAGATAATGAAAACAAAATAACTTAAGTTAGTGTAGAAGAACTAAAGCAATAATTAGTGCGACAACAATAAGATACCCAAATAATCAAGAAAAACTATGACTCACAGATTATTATGCTCAGTGAAAAAATTGCAGAGCTTATGAAGTAATTTTTAAATTTAATTTTAAAAGAGATTCTAAAATCTACTATCTATTAATAACTCTATAAGCTTAAATAAATAAGCTAGCAATTAAAGTTTCCTGTTCTGAACTATTAAATCAATTATTTTACTAAAATCTAAATAAAGCAAATATAAAAATCTTATAGGACTCATTAGTTTTATGGTACAATAGAAATATCTTTTTGATAAATTTAAGTTTAAAGAGAAAGCGTATATAAATATAACTTTAGCAAACTACAATTTATCATATATCTACATCTGTTTCAGAATAGAGTTTAAGAGAATTAAAGAGTTTATTTAAATTGTATTAACTTCTTATTTCGAATAAACTACTTACTAGTAAATAGTCTTATTCAATCAAAAATCACATTATAACTGAATAAAGTAGTCAAATAAGCGAATAATAAAACATTATTAAAAGATACTTCAGGAAAATATCTTTCTTCAACATTTTAAAAGTAGAATAACTAACAGAAGTGTTAAAGATGCTAAGTATAAAAGTTAAAATTATCTCGTTAGTTTAAATTAGAGATATATAAGTGATTTATTTAAAAGAAGACATATTATCAAAAAATTTTATTATTTATTTGGATAATATATCTAGTTAATTTTCATATATCTAAATTTATGAATTAGACAAAATAAGATAAGCCCATACTCTAAATCGAAATAAATTTTATTTATCTTTCAATTTAAGAGAATAATTCTAACAAAAAGGTTCTTTCTTAAATAGAATCTACTAAATATTTGTAGATAGTAACTATCTATTTTCTTAAAGGCTTTATATCTTTAATTATTTAAAAAACTAATTGATAAGCATAACTTAAATAAAAAGCACATAAATAATATATAATTCCAAGTTATAATTTGAATAGATTTTAATAGTGCGTATATTTATTCAAATATCTTATTAAATAAATTAAGTTAAGGAAACGAAGAGTTATTTTTAAATATAAGCTTTATCATAATTCTTCTCAGGTTATTACTGTATTAGAGGGTTTATATATTAAGAGATGATAGTTTTGATAATTTTCTATGGTATTGTGATTAATTGATTATATTTTATTTGAGAATTGCATATAAAATTTATAATGATTTAAATATTTCATTATTAAATTCCCTCACCTTAGCTATATCTTTCATATCTGCTTGTATTTAATCTTTTTACTTTTAATATTTTTATTTATTAATTTTGGAATTTTTCTAAGTGATTTTTATGATTTCTATAAAATAAATCAATTTTAACTCAAAGCGACTAAGTTAAAAATACTGAGAATTGAAAATTATAACATTAAATTTATTATGATATTGGGCAATCTCAAATATCTTAGTGAGAGATAATACCATCATTATTTCTTTATGAAATGCTTTCTTATTTTTGATCTAATGTAATAAAATATACCTTCACTTTTAGTAGTTATTTATGAGGTTAGTACTTGACTTTCTTACTCATGGTTTTATTTCTCACTTTCATTCACCATATTATTTATATCTTCTATGAATTGACTAGGGTTACTCATATTTAAACTTTTTCTTTAGCTTTTCTCTAAATAATCTTAACTTTTTTCAGCAAGCAAAACTTTTTCGACTTTGAACTTTCTAATTTAAAAAATTTACATTTATGAAGACTTTTGCAATTCAATTCAAGGAGAAATTGGTCGGAACTAAACATCTTTATTCTTTTATACGCTTGGAAAAGTAATTTCTTTATCAATTGTTTCACTCTTATCTTGGGCTTGCTGATCTTTTAGATTTGAATTCTCAATCATCATATTTTTTTTCTATTTTAAAAGCTTTTTTTTACTATCTTACCTTGATATTTAATCGTTGTCTATCATCTAATTAGGAAATTCTTATAATTAATAGCTTTAAATATCAAATTTAGTTTAAACTTATTTTTAACTATTCGCTTCTTTATTCCTTTCAAGAGTTGAGTTATATTCTAATGATGTCTTCTTCTAAATTTGATTTTCTTCTCTATATTTTTTCCTAGCTTTTAGGAATGCTTGGATATATTTAGCTGCTACAATATAATATAATCTCTCTTCGTTTTATTTCATACTTCTTAACTATGGCTAGAATTTATTTCAATTTTTATGTAGCCTTTTTCCAACATATGATTTATAAGAAATATCTATTGATTCAGGCTATATCTTTCTTACATTACAGAGGGCGTATTTACAAAGGGCTTTTCCACAATCTGAATAAGATACTTATTCATCGTAATGCTTCAAACCGTAATTTTTTGCTAGATTCCTTACAATATTCAAATATTCTTTCTAACTTATTACAACACCTGAAATAGGACTTTTGTAGTATGTTTATTTGAGTCTAATTAATCTATTTTCTTTGTTTCTATAAAGCTTTTCAAACTTTAAAGACTTATATTCAATACTCTAAAGAAGCTAACCTAGTGGCTAGTTTATCTCAAACAGTATGTAAATAAAATCTTAAAGGCTTATTATCCCTTTTGCATTAGGGTCGTATTCACTTCATTTGTCTCTAAATTCTTAAATTTAATCAGGTCCTATGATTGCCTCATTCTAATTTAAACTGCTATTAAAGCCATCCAAAACTACAACTACATATAAGTTCATAATTACCATAGCCATTATTATTACATAACTTACAAAGTAAGGAATAGCAAATCATGAACCACAACCATAAGGTCCTGCTTTTATATCATCGTAGCTTTAGTTTGATATGCAATGAACTCCATCTTCACTTGTTCTATCTTCAGCACAATCATGCATAATGTCATTTCAAGCTTCTCCTGTAGCACATCTAAGTAATAAGAGAATAGCTAAACCGAAGTTCTAAAAGTTAGCATGGACGTCTAAATTCTCTCCTAACATAACTGTGCCAAATAAACTTGTTCCCAAACAAGAATAAATAAAAAGTATTAAAACAACTAAAGCTCCAATGTTACTTAAACTTGGTAGTATGTAGATTAGTGTATCTATCAGAACCCTTAAGTTTTTATTTGATTTTATTAGCTTAAAGATTCTAGTAATTCTAAAAGCTCTGAATACAGTAGTGATGGCTCCTACGTTTATTACTGATATTACTTTGAGAATTATTCCCAAATCAGTTCCTATCACTATAGCAAAATCAAATATATTCCAAGAGTCTCTAAAATACTAACCTTTATAAGCTATTATTTTCAGTATTGCTTCTAGATTAAAAACACCTGAAAAAACATTATTAGCTATTTCTAGAATATTCTCTTAGTATGATGATATTTCATAATATCTTAGTGCTAGAACCACAGTATTCAGTATAATGCAAACTAATATCATTCAGTCAAACTTTCTATTCTAAACTAAATTGAAAACTGCTTTTCTGAAAGATCCTTCAGGTGTAATTAATTTCTTTTTAAGTGGATGTTTAAGTAAAAAGTTTTAAGTTTAAACTCACTCTTGTTATTCTTAAGTCATCAGTGCAAATCCACCTAAAACTTCCTTTTATTCTTTGAAATTATCAATCACAACTCCTACAAACAAGTTTACTATAAAAAAGTTTCCTACTACGATGTATAAAATAAAAAAGAAAACCCATCCTTATGTATGGTCTCTTATTGGTTGCTTATCTATCCCTGCTGCATCAACACCATTGTACATTACGAAAAGTCAGCCTTCTGTAGTAATCATTTCAGTTAAAGTTAATAAAGAAGCGAAAATATTATCAAATGTTGATTTAGCGTTTTTCCATTCATATCCTTTATCTAAGCAATCTCATTTAGTTATAATTCCACTTAAATCGTCAGCTTGGCAACTATAAAACGTTCCTTCAAAGAAGTTTATTCCAATTATTGAAAATATTAGAATTGCAAGTCCACTTATAAGAGTTACATTTCCAAGCCCAGGAATTGATGTGAAAAGAGAATTCACTACTATTTTAAGTCCTTCTAACTTAGGAACCATTCTCAAAGGTCTCAACATTCTTAGTGCTCTTAAGGCTCGTAAACTTCTAAGAGCTCCAGCATCGCTTCTAAGAGTTAAATTAATTATACTTGTAACTACTACTATGAAATCTAGCAGATTCCATGGAACTCTCAAATAAGCGGATTCTTCTTTTTTAATTACAGAATAATTTTTATTTTAGCTTTGATTATTCTAAAGAGGAGTTTCTAGTTCCTAATTCTTCTTTTAATCATTATCATTATCTTTTCTTTGAGGATTCTTATTTTCATTATATATAAAATTAGGTCTATAAATAAATCCAAAAGCTATTATTTTTAAAATCATTTCAATTGCAAATAGCGAAGTGCAGACTATATCTAGACAAAAAAGAACAAATTAAGTTGTTCCATTAGGATCATCCAAAGGACTGTCAACTGCTAATAAGATAGAACTAAAGGCAATTAGTGATAGAATAAATGCTTCAAATTTATTAGATTTAACTATTTTTATGCACTTAAGTCTAAACCAATTGTTTCTGTAAAATATGAGTAAACTTGAGTATTTCAAGTAATGTAAAAAGTTCTTTGGCTCTTCAATTTTATTATAATCATAAGAAAAATAGCTTCCATTCGTATTTTTTTCAATCTAACCTTTAGCTAACTTTTCTTGGATAAGTTAACTTTATCCTAAATTGTTCTTTAATATTAGAGGGAGACTTTTACAACGATCTATTTTTTATGAATCTTCTGTAAAATTAGCAATAGAAGTCTATCCTAGTTTAGTTTAATTTTAACTTTTCTAGGCATCAAAAGCATTATAGTTGTAACTATTTCTTTCTAATAAATCGTTATTTTCTTAGTTTTTTTATGCTTGATTTTAAAGCTCACTTTGATACTAAACTTATGCGACTCAACTGTTAGTCACGGCTGTTTTTTTCTTTTAATACTCAGAAATAAGATGCTATTCATTTTAGATAGAAGAATCAAAGTTTTCTTATTCCACCTCTATAGACATAAGCTAATTTTATTAAATAGAGGATTAAATTATTTATTTATCAGGTACCTCACTCTTTACCTATAATAAATTTTAGTTATTTTCTTGTTTTTATTCAAGAGTGCAGATATTACTTCCTAAAGGGGAAAAATAATCCTAAGAAATTGATTACTTTATATCAAATGGAACTATTTTAGCTGACATTTATAACTACTCATCAATTTAGCTCACCAGTTACTTTTGATAAAATTTCTTTTGCACTTGATCAAATTTTCCCAAAAGTATAGCTAAAAAAAGGTTTAGCATTACAAAGTTTCCACTTATTACTAATACTATAAAAAATAAGGCTGAGTAATTTCCTACTGCTCTTATGCAATTATTCATTACGTCATTTCAATTTTCTCCTGATAAAATCTAGAAAATTGTCACAAAAGCTCATAAAATATTGTCAAAATGAGCTCTCGGGGAATTTCCATTTTCTCGATCTATGTATCCATCATTATCGAATTTAAGTTCTCCTGCAAACATTTACATACCTAGTAATGCAAAGATATAGATGTAAATAGCTAGTAAAACTGATAAATTTCCTATTGATCCTAAAGTCTTTATTATTGTATCTAAAAGTTATCTTAAGCTAACTCAACTTCTTGCCATTTTGAATACTCGAAATAGTCTAAAAGCTCTTAATGCAGATACTCCTCCTCCTCCAGCAGCAAACATTTCGACGACTGAAAACATAACAACTATGAAGTCAAAAACATTCATTTTATTCCTAAAATATCCAATTACTCCAAAACCAATGATTTTGCATACTGCTTCTACTATAAAAATAGTAGTGAACAATATATTTAGATTAGCTTAAATAGTATCAAAAGAATCTCCTCCAATTTAAGGATAGCTTTCCATGGACAAAATAATAGTGTTAAAAACAATACATATCAAAATTATGCTACTAAACCAAGGCTACTATACCATTTTATAAAAAAGTTATACAATTGGGAGTTAAAAATAAGTTGATTTATACATTTAGAAAGGAATTTCAACATTAATACATGAAAAAGAACTAATAAATTTCCTTTTTATAGCATGTATCAACTTGATTACAAAACGTTTATTATCTTATTGCTTATTTATTATTTTCTTTTTTGGGCTTTATTTAGTTTACTTCCTTTATTTAGGCTTTTAAATGTCTCTATTATTTTAAGTTTTATCAAATTTAGTATTTTCTTTCTATTTTCCCTCTTTGCCTTCTATTTTATTCTCACTAATTTCTCTTTTATACTCTTCCTCTTCTTCCAAATCTTCTTATTCAGTTTATTAAGAAAGCTCTTCAAACTCATCAAGCATAACAGCAACAGTAAGATTTAAAAGGAAGTAAGTATTAACAAGTATTAAGGCTATGAAATAAATAGCTGAAACATAGAAATTATAGGAATCTGCTACAAGATACATCACTGAAGTTCATCCTTCTAGTGTAGAGCACGTAAATACAGTTAGAAATGCTCATAAGACATTATCAAAGTTAGTTAATCCTCAATTAATTTCAGGTATTTCGTGAGCTGCTGCTTTGTCGACTGTTACTTTATAGTTGTCTGGAGGTTCATAATTTGATCCGCATTCTATTTCACAATGATGAAATCCACCACATAATCTTGTATCATTTTCTACCACATCTCATGTTCCATAGATGGAAGGTGTTTTTTCCATTCTACATCTGTATTTTAATATTCCCATTCACAAATTAACACCTAATATAGAGAAAATCATGAAGAAAAAGAACATAAGTGTTAGAACATTAGTCAGTTATTTTATAGAAGCTAGTAGAGTGTTTACTAATGTTCTCATTGTAGGTAACACTGTCAAAGATCTCAAAGGTCTAAACAATCTAAAAGTTCTTATAGCTGAAACATTCCCGATTCCAGGAAGGAAGCTTAACAGACCTGTTATTACTACGATGAAGTCCAGCCAGTTTCAAGGATCTCTTAAATAAGTTCCTTTCTCTGTACAAAATCCCATTCCTATGACTTTTAAAATACACTCTAGAGTAAAAAGAGAAACGAAAGCAGGTTCGAACTTAGAAAGAATTTAGTTTCTTGTAGTGTTTCCTTCTCGGTCAGTATAATCAATGCAACCAAGTTAGATTGAGTTTAGAATAATGAGAAAGATGATAAATCTATCAAATCATTTATGCGTTATTACTTTAATAATCTATATTCTAAACTTATTTTCAGGATCTAAAACGAATAAGCTCTTCTAACTAAAAATATTTTCCTACCCATAAAAATTAAAAATATGACCTCTTTTTAATAATTCATTTTAATTTTTTTTAAGATTGGTTTCCAATTATTTTTTAGCTTCATTTAAAACCTAAATAAAAGAGTTCTTTTTAACTTCATTTGTTTTCTATCTTTGAAAGTTATTAAACTAAGTCTAATTTTAGTTTTTTATATTAGTGACTTCTATTAATTATCTTTATTAATTCTCATTTTATCTGATTGTATCAGTTTCCTTTAAAAAGCAAGTTATTTCAAGCTATTAATTTTGATCTCAGTTGTTTTTTTAATTAGCATTTCATGTATCAGCAGGATTCTAAGACATTTTAACTTTAAATTTAAATTATAAATGTTTACTATTTTATATTTCATAACATTTTAGAAATTAACTGCAAATAATGATCCTTAAATAACTAACTAATATAAAAAGTTAAAACAAACACCATCATTCTAATATCACTTTCAAAGAAAAGAGCATTTTCATAATAAAAGTTAATTACTAAAGCATTAAAAATTATCTAAAAATGGAAAGTTCTTAAGCAGTTTCTAATAGTCCATGCAAAGTAAGATAATGCTAAGCAAAACTCCAAAGGAATATAAAATAATAATAATATATTAAGTTGAAGGCTTTAATATTATATATTGGCTTCTTATATTTAAATTAACACCATTGCATAGTCTAAAGGAGATAAGATATTTATCAAAGACTGTTAGTTTCTCTTTGCTAAATTGATTATAATAAGTGCTTTAGTAGTAAAAAGATATGAATCAGAAAATTACCTATTAGTTTAATTTTTATATTAGTAATACATGATAAATTAATGTTGTATATGTGAACCTCTAAAGATAAGAATTGAAATAATAAATTTAGATAAGGAAATAAAAGATTAATTTATTAAATTAAAATAAGAGTTATAGCATTATATTGGACTTTATTTGAGACTAGTATAAATATATTTTATGCTTTATTTTAAAGAAAATTATAGGCAAATTTTTAAACTCTGAAGATATCTATGAATAGTAAGTCTTAAATCAATAAAAACAAAACCATTTTTAATTAAGGACTAAAGGTAAACTTCTATGTGAAAGTCAATAGTTACAACTGATATTTGATATTTCCTTTATTAAGCTGTTTGCATTCATAATTATCAAAATGCTTATTTACTAAGAAATAAAGTTTTAACTATTATTGTAATAAAATGAAGAAATTAAATCGATAAAGAAATAGATTAATTGTATTCTATTTAATAGTTAGAGGGATTATAATATAAAAGGCAATTAAGAATAATAAATGCAGTGTATATCCCAGTTTTATGTTGGTAATATAGCCAATAAATTTATATAGAACTTAATCATTCGTTTGAATAGACTCATCATACATATTTGGGAAATAATTTTTTAAATGTAATGTAATATTTAAGCATTTCAAAGGGACTTGCACTCAAATAATATAATAAATTAAATTAATCATAAAAGCTTTATGAAATGCAGCTCATTATATAAAGAGACTAGAAATTATTAAACTGTATTATCTTTAACTTACTAGGAAGATTGATAAGAGCAAACAAAAATTGAGTATATTTTTAATTTTTAGTTTTGTATAAATTATTATTTCAAAATAAAATTGTTTATAACTAAGCTATCCTACTTTTGCTTTAAAGAATAGCCTTTATAACTATTAAAACTTATTTTTAATTTCCCTTTTAATAATTTATGCTGCTTTAAAGCTAGAACCTTAATAAAGCAATAGTTTAAAGTTAAATTGAAATATTCCAAAAATAGAGAAAAAATTAAGATAACTAAGAAGTTTAAGTCTCAAAAAGTGTACTAGCAAAAGACTCTTTTCAGTGAGGTACAAGTTTAACTTATCTAAATTGTAAAATATAAGAAATAAAGAGAGTATTTACATTATGAAAATTTAGTTAGAAATGAAGTTAAAATAAAGTTTATTTTAATACTTTAATTTAAGAAATTAACTTTATTATAGATTGAAGATACATATTTATAAAAGCTTATTGAAGTAGTACTAAATAAAGATACAACAACTTTTATATAATAGTTCACTATATACTAAAATTGATTTGAATGAATGTCAATTTGACAAGTAGAAATTGTTGAAGTTAACTAATTGTAAAAATTATCTAAAAATACAAATTTTAATTGAAATAAGACAAATGAAAAGCCAAAGCTTGGTAAAATCAATTTAGTATCTGACTTGGATTAAAAGATTAAATTTGATAAAGAAGAATATAATAATTTAAAGTATTAGAAATAAACTTTTAAAGTGCTTATTAAATAGTTATATTTCGTATTTCAAATAAATGTATCCACTAAAGCTATAAACTTTATAATGCCTAAAAATAATTTAAAAGAGCTTAAATGAGTAAATCAAAAGACTTCAAACTCAAAAGATATCTAAAAATGCAAGAAAATGATTTATAGATACATAAAGTTCTTAATAAGATGATTAAAGCTGAAGTATTATGACTAGATAAAACTTCTAAGAAAGAAATATTAAATTACTGATTGGAGAAAATTAATTAAACTTTATTATTTCTATCTAAGTATATATTTGGTTTAAAATCTTATTAACGAATATCTGAAATATGTAATCCTTATTTGCATGCTTTCTTATGCTAATTCGTATTGGATAAAGTAGTATAAAACAAAAATTAAATACTTGCTAACTAGTTTAGATACAATAATAAGAGTTTTAAATTAAAAAATGGATAATTCAGAATACTAAACAACTAGATTTGATGAGTCTTACAGAGATATTAATTAGTCTGAAGATCACTCTGCATAGAAATAAAGTAAGAGTTCTCCTCCTAAAGATAATTCAACTAGAATATCAAACTAAGAACTATAGCATCTTGAATCAGAACCAAAAATATCAGAATATTTGAATAATTAATTCTTTCTAATTAGGTAGTCCTATCTTAAATTATAGATTGCTGAGGTAGTTTTAGGATTTTTGGCTTTTATAAGCATGGGCTGCTCACTACTATAAGAAGATATGATTTATACTAAAGAAGATTTGAGCAAAGATGGATGGGATTGAGTAAACGCTATTGGAGATTCAAAAAATGTAGATTAATTATAAACTTATTTACTTCTATGTGGAACATTTCTAACTGTTATGTTGGAAATTGCTATTGTATGAAGAGCAAATTTAAGACTTGCTTGACTCAAACATCGAGGAGAATTTGCTTAAACAGATGACCTAAAGACTGCTGGATTTCTACCAATGACACTTCTTGAATTAATTGTTAATTTGTGACATCCTATTTTACCATTTAAAGGTAAGAAATTTTAGAGTTATAATCCAACCCTTGACACTGACATTACATATAGCTACAATGATGTTCTATAAATATTGATAATAATGAGAATTTATCACTTATACATTCTAACTCTTAGGCTCTCCAAATTTTCTGGAGCAAGGGCTTAAAGAGTTTGTGACATGAATTAATGTAATCCAACTCCTATGTTTACTCTTCGGTGTTTAATGACAGTATCCCCTAATATAATTGTATTTTCTAACATTGCTATAATTACAGTAATAGGGGGGTATATGCTTCATATACTAGAACGTGGTCATGCTGACGTTAATGGGAATGAAAATGATTTTGGAAACTGGTCAAATGCAATGTGATGTAGCTTTATAACAATAATGACGGTAGGATTTGGGGATTACTTTCCTGTTACTAATTGGGGTAGGATAGTTGCTATGTTTTTTTGCATTACAGGCTAAGCAATTATTAGTGTAATGGTAGTTGCTGTTAGAAATGATTTAACGTTCACTAGAGCTGAGCAACGAAGTTATGTCTTGTTAAAAAGACTTCAGAAACAAGACTAATTAAACTATGTATCTGCTTCTTTTCTTAAATAGGCAATGGTAATTTACTTGAAAACTAATAAGCCTAATTACTTATAATCTAAAGAAGCTTTAAAAGATATAAGTAAATTTACCAGATGCAAAGCGTAATTCAGGAAATAAGTTAAGTAAGACTTTCATATTCAGTGAAATAAGAGGACTTAATATCTCCTAAAATCACTCAAGTGATTAGGCAGGATATGATTTTGCCGTTTTAAGAAAAGAAATTTTTGTTATGCAGAAAAATATAAAAAATTAGCTATTCCAGTTTAATAAAAAATTAACTAGACTAGTAAAAGAGGTAGAGAGTCAAGTTATGTGATAGATTAAATCTCTTTATTTTATTAATTTAGTTTGACTACAAGTTAACAAACTATGTTTATAGCTATATTCTAATATCTAAAATTTAATTCTGGTATTTAAATATATATCTACATATAAAGTCTGAATAGGCTTGCTTGATGTTTTTGTTAAGAGTGATTAGGTTTAGATATAAGTTTAAATAGTAATAAAGTATTTTATTAAAGAAGCATAATAGAATGGGAATTAAGCAACTGATGAATCTAATTAAAGAAAATGCTCCTAATGCTATAAGAAAAGCTGATCTTTCTAGGTATACAGGAAGAATAATAGTTTGCGATGCTTCAATGGCGATGTATTAATTTTTGATTGCTACTACTTAAACTTCTTCAGGATCTTTGCAAATTCTAACAGACGAGTCTGGAATGCCTACAGCTCATTTACTTGGCATTTGGAACAGAACTATTTAATTTCTGGAAAATGGAATAAAACCTGTATGGGTTTTTGATGGTAAGCCGCCAGATTTAAAATCTGGTACTTTGTCAAAGAGAAGAAGAGCTAAAGAAGAAGCCTTAGAAAAACTAGAGCAGGCGACTGAATAAGGTAAGTAAAATAAATTTTTTCTAATCGAGGAAATGCTACCCTTTAAACCTCAAATTAAAAGCAATGAGTCATAAATGTCAAAAAGATCTAAGCAAGTAAAAGAAATAGAAAGGCTAGGGAGAGAAAATATTGAAAAGTTAATTGGCAAACCAATTGCTTAGATTACATCTGAAGATTTAGAAGAAAAAGGTGAATCAGATGTAGAAGAAGAATCAAATAAGTTAAAGCAAATAAAATAACTTGAAAGCTTAATAGCATCTTGCAACGATTAGAATTGTATTTTAATTTTTTTGACAATCATTAACTATATATAGGTGATTTAGAGGAAATCAAGAAGCAAACTTAACGTTCTGTTACTATATCTTAAGAAATGATTGAAGATACAAAGCTTATGCTATAACTTATGGGAATAGCAATAGTATAAGCTCCATCAGAAGCTGAAGCGTAATGTGCTGCCTTCGTAAAGAGTTAAAAAGCATTTGCAGTGGCGAGTGAAGATATGGACTCTTTGACTTTTGGAGCTGATATTCTATTAAGAGGTTTCAATAATAAAAAAGAACCAATTATCGAAATAGCTTATAAAGATGTATTAGAAGGACTTTAACTTTCACCAGAAGAATTTGTAGAGATGTGTATTTTATGTGGTTGTGATTATACGTAAACTATAGATGGTATTGGACCAGTGACTGCTTTAAAATTAATAAAAGAACATCATACAATAGAAAGTGTATTGCTTGCTTTAGAAGAACATAATTAAGATCCTTAAAAAAAGAAAAAGTATTTAATTCCTCCTGATTTTGCTTTCGATTAAGCAAGATATATTTTTCATAATCCTGAAGTAGATCCTGAAATATAAATCAAATTTGGAAAACTGAATGAAGCAGAATTAATTGCATTCTTAGTAGATAAAAAAGGATTTAAACGCGAAAGAGTTGAAACGGGTATTAAAAAAATAAAGAACATAGTAGGAAAACCTCAACAAACAAGACTTGAAAATTTCTTCACCATAACAACAGTTAAAAGGAAAAATCCTGAAATTTAAAAGTCAAACATTAAATCAAGAAAAACAGGATCAAAAAAGAAATGAATATGATATAATTTTAATTAATAAAGTAGACTCTATATTGTAATATTTAAAAATAAAATATCTTATTTCAACTATATAAAAATCTATTTACTACTTAATTTTATAAAAAGAGAAAGTACTAGATAAATAAAAAAAAAGTTTTGGAATATAATTAAACCTTAGAAAATATATATAAATATCTAGCTAAAAAAATACTTATAATCTAATTTTTATATATCTAAAGAATAACATATAAGGTATTAATTCTCTAATCTAAGACTTTTATTTTAAAGCTAGATATAGGATTTAAGCTTGCTTTAATAAACTTGAATAACTTTGAAATATATTATTAAATTTATAGAGGAAACAAATATTTATGCATTAGATTTTTATTAATTTAACTTTTTTATTTTTAATATCTAACCATTCTTAGCATATGAATAAATAATCTAACTTCCAAATCATAATATGATATTATTTTTATAACTATTTATCTTAGATCATTTTAAAGAAACTAGATTTTTAGTAATACAATTGTTATTATTTGCCAAACTAAATTAAATTAACAAAAAGGGAAAATAATCAAAATAATCTTAATTACCTTTTAGAAAAATAATTAGATTGCTATCATATAATTTGATGCTTCTAGCACCTTAAAACTTATTTAGTTTTTATTTTTTTTCACTAGTCTAATATTCTTATTTAGATTTATTTATACAGATATAATTAAGAATTATTCAACTCTAGAAATTAATATTATTTATTTACCAAATTAATTATAAATAGATAGCCAGACTATCAATTAAAGTTTAGTTATTTATGACTAATTTTTTACGAAATTCATTAATTTTCATTAAATACATTTTTTTCTGATTTTTTGAATAATTTAGTCTATCTGTTTGAAATAATCATCTTATATAATTAAATCAAATTTCCTGTTAATTTAATGCAACTTAGATAATTTTAATATTTTATATGCTTAATTAAATTTAACTGTCTAACTTAAATCAATTTGAAAATTTAAATTTTATAGAAGTGAACTTTTATAGAGATTTATTCAAATAACAATTTATTATCACTCAGAATGTTCTTTATCTACATGCTACTATATTTTGTCTTCTTCAAAGGGTTTACAACAAAAAGGACAGTCTATTATTTTTTTCTTAGCTTTTTGGAGAAAATTATCCATTGATTATTAATTTTTTCCTATTTCTTCTGCTTTTCTTTTAATTCCCTTTTACTCTTATTTAGTAGATTTTTTCTTTTTCTTTTCTGGCTCCGAGATTTTTGTAAAGGTTCCTCCACACTTCTTCTGATGATCGTCTCACCATGTATCATTTTTACTAGGAGCTCTGTTCATAGCCCTTTTTACAATACCGTAAAAAGGCTTTCATTACTAACAAGGTCCATCACATTTCCATACATGAGTTCTATAAAAATCTACTTCTTCATGAAAATTATGATAAATTGTAATATCAAAACCACTCTAACTATTTATCCGATCCATTTCACGTTTAAAATTAGGCCCATGATGTTCATGAGAATGTTTACCTAGGAGCATTAAATAAGCATGAATCATTTCATGCAGCAATGTTTCGTGCAAGTCTTGCTCAGGCCTAAATATTAGCAAAGGTTCCGATAATTTTATAGTTATAAGTCCATCTTTTTGCTCACAAAGTCCTGCACAAAGTGTCATTCTTTTGCTTCAGGTAAGTACTACACTACCTAATTTATTTTAAAAATACTAATTATCATACGTTTAGAAAAGTTCATAAATATTTGGAAATTAGTCATGTTATGACAATTTAACTTCTAAATTAGCTTTAATATTTTCCCTTTCTATTTTCTTAATATTTTCTTCAAGCTCCTTTTTGATTTCTTTTTATTTATTTCTTGGACTATTCTCTATATTTTTGTTTTCTTCTTCTTTTTAACAATTTCCCTCCTTTTTCTACATTTATTGATTAAATAAATTTAAGAAATATTTAAATATTTGAAGCTTATCTTTTAAAATTTTTAAACTTACTAAATCATAAAGTTTCATATAAAAAGACTATATACTATAAGTAAGGAAATACTCTATCATTTATCCTATTTTCTCTTTTTCTGTTATTTCATTAGTTAGATCAACAGTTTTTTATTCTCCTCTATCAATTGAAATTTAAACAATATAAATTAAGCTTAAATTTCTATAACTACTTAGGACTTAGTTTGCTTTAAATACAATTTAATTAAAATTATCATTTTTCAAAAAGTATAAATTAGTGAAATGTTCTTTTGAAGTAAATCAAGCATTTTACAGGAAGTAGATTTATATAACTAGTTTTATAATTGAGATAAATTAATGAATCGCTTCCATTGCTAAGATTCTCTTAATGTTAAGATCTATTTAATTCCCAGTTTTAAGTTAATAATACTACCCTTTGCTAAAGATAAGCTTCATTAGTATTTATAAACTTAATTTTTGAAATATACTTAGATATAAACTTTGAGTAAATTATGAATTTTTATAAAATACGAAAATTAATTTTAATATATTTACAAAATTAATTAATTTTTCAAAGCTATTATAAGACGAGTCAATTTAATTACCTAAATTACTATTTTTAAGTAAGGCTTTCAGATCCTCAATTAAGTGCTTATAAGAATATAGCCATTAAAGCAATCTGAATATTCATTCTTCACTTCACTTTTCAAATGGTTCTATTTTTTTAAACTTCGAAGGATATTAAAACTATTTAAATTATTAAATTTCTTTTATCTTACTCTTCTATAAACTAAATAACTATACCGTTTATTTAAAAGTACAATTATTTATAGCTAGTGCTTAAATTATTTGACATATTCATATGAAAGCAATCTCTCATTAAAATAAACTGCCAATCATTTGGTAACTAGTTATGGTATTTACATTTATAAAAAATTTATATGCTCTTTTTATTAAATTTTTTTAAATATATTGCAATAATTTGATTTATAGCGAAGAACTTATTTATTTTTATTAAGTTGCATACTATTTTCACAATATTTAGAAAGATAGCATCTAATAAATATTCAGTACATAAAATTTAGTTATTTAGTTTGATTATCTATAATTTATTTCTATTATTTTACATCCTTACATAGCTCTTTTTCTTATTTTAACTTTTCCAGTTATAACCAAAGGTGTATTTTGATGTAATTTTAGATAAAATGTTTAAAATAAAAAGATTGTGTTAATGATTGATTAAGTTATTAATACTAAATGTTTAAAGTTATTGAGAAGAGGCAAATAAAGCAATTTAATAATTATCACAATCCTAACTCTTAACCTCTATCTTTCATAAATTCTATTTTTCTAACAGTTATTTGTTTAAGCACTTTTCTATAGGCTTTATTTGTAATTTATTTGTAATTTAAAGAGTTATCTCAAATTATACTTTGAAAAAGACTTGACTTTAATATTTTAGTCTAAAGTGATAGTGTCCAAATAATTGATGTTTAATTAGTTTATTTTATCTTCTTAGCTATCTTAAGCCTCCATTATATTATTTTGATTCAAGTTTCCTAATTTTATTTTTCGAAGATAAAGCTTGAAATATCGCTGTAAGACTTCTAGTTCTTTTTATTGCAATAAAAATTTGCTATGCTGCTAATATTAATTCTACTTTACATGGAAATAATCCTTATTAATAAAATTAGATTATTCTAAGGAAATTTTTCAGCATTCAGAGACTTTCAAATAACGAATAAATATTAAAACTGTAACTGTAAAAGTATTAAAACCATTGTAAGTAAAGTAAGAGTGCAAAGATATTCTTAAACTTTTAGTCTAAAGCAACTACTAAATCGTATCTATACAATTAAGGAAAATTTAGAAGAGATTAAGCGTAATCTAAAGGATTATAAATTTAAACTGTGATGCACTAAGAATAAAAAATTAATTAAGCATATTTAAATAAGGAAACCAGTTAAAAATTACAGAACATAAATAATAAATAGTTCAATAAATAAAAGCTTGATAAATTATTTATTTATAAATGGCTTAAAGGCCTGCAGTTGTACAACACTTCATCTAAAATAAAGCTAAGAGTGAATAGTAGTAAGGTGATGAAAATATATGCATTTCAGATAAGTAAACTGATAGATAAGAAGATTTCGAAAATAAAGATAGTCTGTTACGGATTGAGTCTAAAACTCCATAAGAAAATGGCAATACAATACAAAAAAACATAAAAATACACCCTAAAGAATAATTAAATTTAAATTTATTAAAAGTTAATTAATTGGAATAACTTTAAGTTAAAGAGAATATCTACAAAACTAGTAGTAACATTTTTAATTTTTATGGGGAGGAAAATATTTTTAGTTAGAAGAGCTTATTCGCTTTTGATTCGGAAAATAAGTTTAGAATATGGGTTATTAAAGTAATAACACATAAATGATTTGATAGATTTATCATCTTTCTCATTATTCTAAACTCAATCTAACTTGGTTGCATTGATTATACTGACCGAGAAGGAAACAATACAAGAAACTAAATTCTTTCTAAGTTCGAACCTGTTTTCGTTTCTCTTTTTACTCTAGAGTGTATTTTAAAAGTCATAGGAATGGGATTTTGTACAAATAAAGGAACTTATTTAAGAGATCCTTGAAACTGGCTGGACTTCATCGTAGTAATAACAGGGTTGCTAAGCTTCCTTCCTGGAATCGGGAATGTTTCAGCTATAAGAACTTTTAGACTGTTTAGACCTTTGAGATCTTTGACAGTGTTACCTACAATGAGAACATTAGTAAACACTCTACTAGCTTCTATAAAATAACTGACTAATGTTCTAACACTTATGTTCTTTTTCTTCATGATTTTCTCTATATTAGGTGTTAATTTGTGAATGGGAATATTAAGATACAGATGTAGAATGGAAAAAACACCTTCCATCTATGGAACATGAGATGTAGTAGAAAATGATACAAGATTATGTGGTGGATTTCATCATTGTGATATAGAATGCGGATCAAATTATGAACCTCCAGACAACTATAAAGTAACAGTCGACAAAGCAGCAGCTCACGAAATACCTGAAATTAATTGAGGATTAACTAACTTTGATAATGTCTTATGAGCATTTCTAACTGTATTTACGTGCTCTACACTAGAAGGATGAACTTCAATAATGTATCTTGTAGCAGACTCCTATAATTTCTATGTTTCAGCTATTTATTTCATAGCCTTAATACTTGTTAATACTTACTTCCTTTTAAATCTTACTGTTGCTGTTATGCTTGATGAGTTTGAAAAGCTTTAAGAATAATTAAAAGATTAAAGAGAAAATTGAGATGAAGATGAGAAGTAGAAATAAGATTAACTAGATAATAATCTATAAGATAAAAAGTAAACTTCCAATACTGATTTAGTCCAAAATGTAAAGGATATAGATAATAAAAACGAAAAAGAAAATACTAAAAATATGTAAAATGCTTAAGCTTTAACTTAAATAAAGGTTAGATTTTCTTTAACAAATTCCTTTTATTTTATTAAAAGAAAGACTTTTAATTCATTTGGATGTGTTAGCATAGATATTCCTAACGAAATGCTTTAGTCTTCTTACTTCTAAAGTAGAATAGTTTAATTCTTTTTCAAACTAATACAATAACCTTGGTTTACAAACATAGTAATGATTTGCATTATTTTTAATACTATTATATTAGCTATGGAAAGTCATCCTCAAGTGGGTGGAGATTCATTTAAATTCGTTTAAGTTAAGCTAAATATATTGTTCACTACTATTTTTATAGTAGAAGCAGTATGTAAAATCATTGGGCTTGGAGCAATTGGATATTTTAGGAATAAAATGAATATTTTTGACTTCATAGTTGTTATGTTTTCAGTTGTCGAAATGTTTGCTGCTGGAGGAGGAGGAATATCTGCCCTAAGAGCTTTTAGACTATTTCGAATATTCAAAATGGCAAGAAGTTGGATTAGCTTAAGATAACTTTTAGATGCAATAATAAAGACTTTAGGATCAATAGGAAACTTATCAGTTTTACTAGCTATTTACATCTATATCTTTGCATTACTAGGTATGCAAATGTTTGCAGGAGAACTTAAATTCGATAACGATGGGTACATAGATCGAGAAAATGGAAATTCACCAAGATCTCATTTTGATAACATTCTATGAGCTTTTGTGACAATTTTCTAGATTTTATCAGGAGAAAATTGAAATGACGTAATGAATAATTGCATAAGAGCAGTAGGAAATTACTCAGCCTTATTTTTTATAGTATTAGTAATAAGTGGAAACTTTGTAATGCTAAACTTATTTTTAACGATACTTCTAGGAAATTTTGATGAAATTTAATAAGAATTTAAGAAGAAATAATAAACATAAAAGAGGAATGATGCTTCTCAATTTAGCTTCAAAATTTTGCCTAGCAATTATAAATTTTAATCTTCTGATGATGCTTTTTTGCCTTAAGGAAATTATTAAAGCTTTTAAGATTTTGCAGCAACAAAATAATAAAACTAAGAGGAAAATAATTACTTTAGTGAAACTCCTTAATAACTTTTAATAGAATAGCCATAGTAGAATAATGATTAGCTTTGTCCTTTAGATTTAAATGATAATCATTAGAAAGAAGCAAGTAAACAAGAATAAAATGTAATAGTTGATCAAAAACAAGTTAATTCTACAAATTAAAGTATTACTTAAGCTTTACCATAAAACGATAAGTAAAACTTGATGCCATATAATTAAAGTAATGCCAATATTACATAATCTAATAATCCAGTTTCTGACTTTATAACAAGAAAATCAACTAATAGTTCATAAAATAAAAATAAAGATATATTGAAAGAATAGCAAGCTTTAGAATAAAATTAACGTATTTTTCCTTAAATAAAATAAAATTCTTTCAATTTAGCAAAAAATCAAAATTAAAGAAAAAAGCAAAAGAAGAAATTTTACTCTGATGATTACTATAAAATTGATGAACCTAGAAATATTTAGTAGTTCTTCAAATATGCAAGTCTACTTATCTTCCATAGAAATAATTGACTTAGAATAAAATGCTTGAAGATTGTCAAATCATCTAAATTTGAGGGATTCGTCTTAAGTCTTATTGCCTTTAGTTCTATTCTGTTAGCAGCTGATAGTCCTTTGGATGATCCTGATGGAACCTATTAGTTTGTTCTTGTTTCTTTGGATGTAGTTTGTACTTCTCTTTTTGCTTTGGAAATGAGTTTAAAAATAATAGCCTTTGGTTTCCTATATAAACCTGATTATGTTAGTGAAAAAGAAATAAAAGATCAAAATCCCTCTGTTACCTCTCAAAACAGCTTTAAATAAGAAAATTCGGAATGTCCTATATAAACTAACTAAAATGAACTATCTAATGATTACGAGCCAAGAGTAATTGAGCCAGCATATCTGAAAGTAGGATGAAATGTATTAGACTTTCTAGTTGTTATAGCTAGTATCCTAAACTTGAGTTTAAGCAGTAACGCTAGTGCTCTCAAAAGCTTAAGAGCATTTAGAGCATTAAGAGCTTTGAGACCTTTAAGAATGGTCTCAAGGTTAGAAGGACTAAAAATTGTAGTAAACTCACTGTTTTCCTCAATACCTGGGTTAGGAAACGTCACTCTTGTAAGCGGACTTGCCATGCTAATATTTTCAATACTTGGAATAAATTTCTTTGAAGGAACATTTTATAGTTGCCAAGCTGATGATACAAGTTAAATACGAACTAAGCAAGATTGCTTAGATAATGGATATGAATGGAAAAACGCTAAATCAACATTTGATAATATTTTTGCTTCTTTACTAACTTTATTTGAAATGGTTACTACAGAAGGTTGACTTGTTGTTATGTACAATGGCGTTGATGCAACGGGGGCAGATAAATAACCGATAAGAGATCATGCATAAGGATGGGTTTTCTTTTTTATTTTATACATCGTAGTAGGAAACTTTTTTGTAGTAAATTTGTTTGTAGGAGTTGTGATTGACAACTTCAACGAGCAAAAAGAAATCCTAGGTGGATTTGCCCTGATGACTTAAGAATAACAAGAGTGAGTTTAAACTTAAAACTTTTTACTTAAACATCCACTTAAAAAGAAATTCATTACACCTGAAGGATCTTTCAGAAAAGCAGTTTTCAATTTAGTTTAGAATAGAAAGTTTGACTGAATAATATTAGTTTGCATTATACTGAATACTGTGGTTCTAGCACTAAGATACTATGAAATATCATCATACTAAGAGAATATTCTAGAAATAGCTAATAATGTTTTTTCAGGTGTTTTTAATCTAGAAGCAATACTGAAAATAATAGCTTATAAAGGTTAGTATTTTAGAGACTCTTGGAATATATTTGATTTTGCTATAGTGATAGGAACTGATTTGGGAATAATTCTCAAAGCAATATCAGTAATAAACGTAGGAGCCATCACTACTGTATTCAGAGCTTTTAGAATTACTAGAATCTTTAAGCTAATAAAATCAAATAAAAACTTAAGGATTCTGATAGATACACTAATCTACATACTACCTGGTATAAGTAACATAGGAGCTTTAGTTATCCTAGTACTCTTCATTTATTCCTGTTTAGGTATGAATCTATTCGGTACAGTTATGTTAGGAGAGAATTTAGACGTCCATGCTAACTTTTAGAACTTCGGTTTATCTATTCAATTACTAATTAGATGTGCTACAGGAGAAGCTTGAAATGCTATTATGCATGATATTGCAGAAGATAGAACAAGTGAAGATGGAGTTCATTGCATGCACGATTAAAGCCATGATGATATAAAGGCAGGACCATACGGTTGTGGCACATGACTTTCCATTCCTTACTTTATAAGCTATATAATAATAATGGCAATGATAATCATGAACTTATATGTAGCAGTAGTTTTGGATGGTTTTAGTACCAGCTAAGAATAAAACGAAGCTCTTATAAATCCTGACTAGATTTAGGAATTCAGAAGTAGATGGATTGACTACGATCCTGAAGCAAAAGGAATAATAAGTCTTCAGAACTTTATTTTCATACTGTTTGAGATAAATTAGCCACTAGGATAGCTTCACGAGAACATTAAATATAAATCTTAAAAGTTTGAGTAGCTATTTAGAAATAAGGAAAATAGATTAATGAAACTCTAAAAAATCTATTATAAAAGTCCTATTTCGGGAGTCGTTGCAACTTTGAAAGAGTCATTGAGTATAGTAAGCAACTTAGCCCATAATTTCAATTTAAAGCATTATGACGAGCAAGTATCTTATTCAGAATGTGGATAAACTCTTTGCAAATATGTGCTATGTAAAGAAAGAAATATAAAGCCTCACTTGATTGATATTTCAGATACATCTTATGTCGGAAGAAAGCTTAACAAGAATTGGCGTAAATTCTAACCTTAGCTAAAAAATATGCATTCAAATGAAGAAGGATTAGATTATATAATAGCAGCTAAATATATTTAAAGATACGTTAAAAAATGAAAAAAAATAAAAGAATAAAAAAAATAGAAGCAATAATAAGAAAAATAAGATAAACAAGATAAATCATAAGATAAGAAAATCGAACTTCCTTTAATATAAAAGGATAAAAATAAAAATTTTAGTATAGATTAGTTTTTGTAAAGTGATAATGAACAAAATAATGAGGAGAATAAAGACAAAGAAATGTATGAAGAAGATTCACAGAAATAATAGAATATTATAAAATAAGCTTATTATTATTAAGATAGAAATAATCCAAAACCTCAATCATAAGAGAGTAGTAATTAATATTCTAAAGAACTATCATTCCCTATTATTTAAAAAGATAAAGAAACTTAATTTAGACCTTTTACACCGTTAATTTAAGCAGAAAATTACTTAAATAAGTAATATTTTTTAATGCAGATAAAATCTCTTCGACAGAGTCAAATAAAAGTCTAATCTAGTGGAAATAGGGTAAAATTAAAATGTGTAAATTCTGGATTAAGATGAATGAATAGCCGATATCAAAGAAATGGTTGAAGATAGCATAGATAAAGAAATACTGCCAATAATTCAGTAAATGACTTCAAAAGACTAAGGTAATATTTAATTTAGATTAAAACTAGGAAGAAGTAACAAAGTCTGATAAAGAAACATTTATTTCGTATTTTCTTAACTGAAAGAATGTTCTTAATTCATAAAATGTTTTAATAAATTATCATTTTACATCATAATTTTCTTCTTTTATTCTCTAAGCTGATGTCTCTCTATAAATTGCTGAAGGTTCATGAAATACTTTCTAAAATGCAGTATAAGCGCACTAAGAATATTTATAAGTGAATTAATAATTATCACTATCATTTAAAAAGTAAGATAGTATAAAGTCCTATAAATTTCTTATTTATATATAGGATAAATTCCAGTTTAAGCAGCTAATATAATTTAATATTATTTACCAAAAGAAGAGAAAGGAAGAAATATAGATTAATAAAAGATTCATTATAAGTTTACAAAAGCAAAAATATTAATTTAGGATTTGGTTATCTTTAAGTGACTAAGTAGTTAATGAATATTAGTTTATTTTTAAGCTGGAAATATAGATTTAATTTAATTAGCAGTTGAATTCAGAGGTTAAGGCTATTTGCGATTTTAGAAAATTGACTGCAAGGATATAGGAATATTTTATGGGTTTGTTAAGTAAGATAAATATAAGGCTATATGAATAAAGGATAATTCTGTATAAATACCTAAATTTACTTAAAATGTATACAATTATCAGTAGTATTAGTGTAGATTGAAGCTATAAATTTTATTCGATAATTATAAATAATAAATTACATTAGGTTGTATCATTGTAGAGACAATTGGCTTGGCTAATAAACTTTATCTAAAAATAAATTAATGTAATATAGATATATATTCATAAGGTTGAAATAATAAATTAAGATGGTAGTGATGATTATAAGCAACTTTTAACTTAAATAACTAATTATAATTGATAATTTATAAACAATAATTTGCTTTATATATTACAACTGAAGGACTTAATTTTATTTAAAGTATTCAAATAATGTATATTGCAATATGAAACGACCCAATTAAAAAGGTTATATTGTAATTTTATATTAAATAATAATTAAATAATAAAAGAGCATATCATTTTTCAAAAAATTATATAATATCTAAAGGGATTAAATTTAGCCAATAGTCTTAGTTAGAGATTATTTTATTGATTTCTATTTTATGGGAAATAAATTACCGTATCATGTTAGAATATTTATAAAAATTTGTATTCAATTAAAACCTCTTTTATTCTTAAGTCTATTACTAGCTTTAATTAAGTTTTATAAATAGCTTTGATTAATAACTTTATATTGTGATATATCCTTAATTATTAAATTAAGATAATATACTTTTTGTATAAATAACCTATAATGCTAAAAGCATTTTAGAAGTTCTTTTGTATTTTATTATTTTTCAATGTTAAACTTTAGATTTACTTCTATTTCTTCTTAATTAGCATACTAAATCTCTAGCATTTCTATATTTATTTTTCTCAACTATATCTTTAGCATTGATAGTGCTTCATAATATAATCTATAAGAGTAAGTTTTATATAAATTCTATTTATAGTATCCTTGCAAATGCTTTTCTATATTCGATGAACAAAAGATAAATTAATTAATTATAGTAGACTTTATTTAATGTAATGCATAGTAATAGGATGTTTTTGCCTATATGAATAGCTAGTAATAATTCTTTTACTTAATTAATATTTATGCTTCTTCCCTATGTAAACGTCTTTGAAATCTCATTCAGCTTTCCAAACATTTTCCTTTTTGATATTTTTTGCTTAACTATCCTTTCAATGTAATATGAATATATAAGTAATGGTTTAACTGCTTTGCAATGCTTAAAGGAATCCCGCTAAAATGGTAAATAAAGAGAAATAAATAAAGCATTTAAAGATAAATATATTTATGATTATGGGGAGTTTAGCAGTGCTTTTAGTTTTATCTATTTTAAAGAAAAAAGGGATAGAGTTTTCATATATCTAATAATATTTTCATATTACTCTTTATTTCAACTATTTTCCTTCAGGTTACTATAAAATTAGCATTATAGTATAGAGTTATTTAGACTTAATTGATATAATTTTTGTAAATTCTATATAAAAGCATTCTTTATGTCTGCTATCTTAATAATTTTAATATTCTTGATCATATTATAGCTAATTAAAAAGTATAATCCTTTTATGGTAAATAGAATATTAGCTTATTTCTAATTAAAGCGTTGTCTAGTTAATAAATAGTTCATACTATATGCTATGCTTTAGTTTATTATATAATTAATTGCTTTAAACTAGAAAATCCATCTATCATTATAAAGCAAAGTTAGCTTCTAACTTAGTTGCTCATGCTTATATACCTTAAAGATAAGTACTGTTTACCATGTATCTGTAATGGTAAGTATATATCATAACTTATCAAAATTATAAGCAGCTTTATTTCTTTAAAGAGATAAGCAATTTCTATATAAGCACTAATTATTTTACATAATTTAAGTTATTCAAAGATTGGTAATATGCAATGACTCAGTAACAAGTTGGAAAAAACGATTTTAATGAATTAATAATTATCTTTGTAGTAGCAATAAAAATAAATAATAGAGTGCTTTAAATTTATCTAGTTATAATAAAATGTTTAGCAACTTTCTTCAAAGTGGCTAATTTAGTAGATAAAGACTAATGCTTAATAGAGATAAATCCTTCTTTTATTTTATACTTTATCTAAGGTTATTAGCAAGCTAATTTTAATTTGATAAAATGTTTTAGTCATTGCAAATTTATTTAGCATGATATTATAAAAATACTTACAAGGTTTTTTCTTCCAATTATACAATTAAGTTGCCTTCATAGAAATAAGATAAGCTAAACATTCATCTAATCAATCAGTATAGCAAGAATCAAATGATATATAGCCATAAACTAATTATTTTATATATTAAAGTTATAGAAATAAATTTTGCTTAAATCTCCTAAATTTATTAGCTATATATTAAACTAATTTAAATTAACTTTTAGTTTATTCCTTTCATTGCTATAGATCAAGCCTAGTACTTTAAACTAAAAAATAACATAAACTCTTATTTTTTAAACGCTAGAGATTTCTTAGCATTATTGATAATACATTTCACTAATTCTGTAAACAGCTTATGAATTACTATTTAGTTCTATCTTTATTATTTATTTTCATTTAATTATTAAAAAAATGCTTTCAAGATACTTAAGACTAATGCTTTATGAGAGTAATGAGCTTCTAATTCCTTTTTATAAATATCTATTAAAACAGCAAATTATTAATGTTCATCGTTTCTTAGAAGCCTTAAGTCTTAAACTCTAGAAGTTATAATTTGTAAGTAGTCATTTACTTTATAATGGCTTATATAGGGTTAATCTTATTAGCTTAAAATGATTCCCTCAATTTAGTCTAGTTAATTTTCCTTCTCATATAAATCTTTCATTCTTTAACTTTCTCATATTTTCATTATTTTTATAATATGGAGTTTTCCATTTAAATAGCAAATTAAAAAACTAAGAATAGTGAGATATATTAGAGCTTAATGAAATGATAAGGAAAGTAATAAAAGCTCAATAGTTTAAGCTGAAATGTAGTTCATAATAAGTTAGAATATTAATTGGGAAAATTAAACCTTTCTTTATATATCAAAGGACTAAAAAGTCTTTAATAAGTAGCATAGTATACTAATATCAAATAATCAGAAGTTAGAGAAAGAGATTTTAGAAATGATATTGCTTTATTAATATTTGCTATTATTTTTGCCTCTTTAAAAGAAATTTCTTAACTGTCTACTAATTAAGAGGAAACTTTATCATTTACTAACTTATTTAATTACTCATTTAATTTTAGTTTTTGGATAAGATACATTAATGGAAAGATTAAGCATTTAGTTATCGCTTTTTAAAGGTTAGCATATGAGTAAGGTAATTTTAATGGGGTTGATGAAATTCAAGTAGTGCAGGATGAAACTTATTTCAATCATCCTATGCTTATTTAAATTGATAGATATTATAAATTAGGAAGTGTTTTATTATTATGGAACATGTTTTAGTTATAATGCTTGAATATACTGAGCTTTCAAACTGAATTTCTAAAATATAAGTAATAATTGTCTTTATCCAAAAAATGGCTAGTAATGAATTCAATCATAATTTACTATTGAACTATTCCAGTGATAGTTAAATATTTAAGTCTTAAGCAAAAGTTTCTCTTAATACTTAACTATCTTTATATAGCATATAGTTTATCCTTCATATTTTAAACCTCTTTCTTCCTGTTGCTTTGATAATTTCACAATAATTCCTCAGAAGTTGAAAGCTTTCATCGTGGAAGATATATAAAGCAGCTTAAAGGTTATTAAAAGTTAGCCAGCATTATTAAAGAATTGATTTTAGATAATTTGATGACTAAAATAGTAAGATATTAAAGATATTGGATTATTAATTGTACTAGTTAATTTATAATTTGCTTATTAATTAATATCAAATAGTAACTAGAAGATGGACGCTCCCGAGACAAATCCATCTCAAGAATTTTTTTAATCCTTCCAGCAATTAAATTAGTTTGCTTTAATCTAATTAAATAAATTTATACAATAATATCTAAACCAAACTTTTTCTACTAGTAAATTATAATATAAAAACTAGAAATACTTTAATAGATTAACATTAAGCAGTGCACTATTTTATTAAGCAAAGCTAAGATAGAAGCAATTCACTTTAATATTTTTAGTAGTAATCTTTAATAAGCTCAATTTTATGAAACTATCTTACTAAAGATATTTGCTACTCAAATAATTAAACTTTTGGGCTATTTTAGTGTTTAAACCTGTATTATGAACATTTTAGCAATACAGCTGAGATTAATTACTATTTTAATAATCTAATGAAGAGAGAACTATTATTAAAGATGCTTTAGATTAGCATTATAATTTATATACTTCCTAATCTTGAAATACTACTAATTAATATCCTCTTTGCATTAACAATGTATCTTATAGATTATTCCCTCTATGAAATAGCTAAAAGATTTGAAGATATTAGTGGAATACTTCATAAGCTCTTTAGTTTCAATAATCTTAGAGCTAAAGAAGTAATTATAAATTTAACTTATTTTAATTAATAAAACATGTCTCAAAGACCTGCTCTTGCTCTTAATTACGTGCATAACAAATTTTTAGATCCAAATAATTTAATAGAAGAAACTTTATACCAAAAAGAAACTGAGACTATGAGATAATCCAAACTAGATCTTTAACTTAAAAAGGATAATTAGTTCATCTAGATATAAAATTTAACTTATTAAGAAAATGACGAGCTTAAAAAGATCAACAGCCAAATTCAAGTCAACAATCTAATAAATTAAATTGCATCTATTAGTTAAAATTTAGCATTAAATAATAAAGAGTAAGAGAATAACTAACAAACTAGTTGTCATATTTTTAATTTTTATGGGTAGGAAAATATTTTTAGTTAGAAGAGCTTATTCGTTTTAGATCCTGAAAATAAGTTTAGAATATAGATTATTAAAGTAATAACGCATAAATGATTTGATAGATTTATCATCTTTCTCATTATTCTAAACTCAATCTAACTTGGTTGCATTGATTATACTGACCGAGAAGGAAACACTACAAGAAACTAAATCCTTTCTAAGTTCGAACCTGTTTTCGTTTCTCTTTTTACTCTAGAGTGTATTTTAAAAGTCATAGGAATGGGATTTTGTACAGAGAAAGGAACTTATTTAAGAGATCCTTGAAACTGGCTGGACTTCATCGTAGTAATAACAGGTCTGCTAAGCTTCCTTCCTGGAATCGGGAATGTTTCAGCTATAAGAACTTTTAGACTGTTTAGACCTTTGAGATCTTTGACAGTGTTACCTACAATGAGAACATTAGTAAACACTCTACTAGCTTCTATAAAATAACTGACTAATGTTCTAACACTTATGTTCTTTTTCTTCATGATTTTCTCTATATTAGGTGTTAATTTGTGAATGGGAATATTAAAATACAGATGTAGAATGGAAAAAACACCTTCCATCTATGGAACATGAGATGTAGTAGAAAATGATACAAGATTATGTGGTGGATTTCATCATTGTGATATAGAATGCGGATCAAATTATGAACCTCCAGACAATTATAAAGTAACAGTCGACAAAGCAGCAGCTCACGAAATACCTGAAATTAATTGAGGATTAACTAACTTTGATAATGTCTTATGAGCATTTCTAACTGTATTTACAAGTTCTACACTAGAAGGATGAACTTCAATAATGTATCTCGTAGCAGACTCCTATAACTTCTATGTTTCAGCTATTTATTTCATAGCCTTAATACTTGTTAATACTTACTTCCTTTTAAATCTTACTGTTGCTGTTATGCTTGAGGAGTTTGAAAAGCTTTAAGAATAATTAAAAGATTAAAGAGAAAATTGAGATGAAGATGAGAAGTAGAAATAAGATTAACCAGATAATAATCTATAAGATAAAAAGTAAACTTCCAATACTGATTTAGTCCAAAATGTAAAGGATATAGATAATAAAAACGAAAAAGAAAATACTAAAAATATGTAAAATGCTTAAGCTTTAACTTAAATAAAGGTTAGATTTTCTGTAACAAATTCCTTTTGATTTATTAAAAGAAAGACTTTTAATTCATTTGGATGTGTTAGCATAGATATTCCTAACGAAATGCTTTAGTCTTCTTACTTCTAAAGTAGAATAGTTTAATTCTTTTATAGATTAATACAACAACCTTGATTTACTAGTATAGTAATGATTTGTATTATTTTTAATACTATTATATTAGCTATGGAAAGCTATCCTTAAGTAGGTGGAGATTCATTTGATGGCTTCTAAGCAATTTTGAATATCATATTTACTTCTATATTTATGGTAGAAGCTGCCTGTAAACTTATTGGGCTTGGAGCAATTGAATATTTTAGGAATAAAATGAATATTTTTGACTTCATAGTTGTTATGTTTTCAGTTGTCGAAATGTTTGCTGCTGGAGGAGGAGGAGTATCTGCCCTAAGAGCTTTTAGACTATTTCGAATATTCAAAATGGCAAGAAGTTGGATTAGCTTAAGATAACTTTTAGATGCAATAATAAAGACTTTAGGATCTGTAGGAAACTTATCAGTTTTACTAGCTATTTACATCTATATCTTTGCATTACTAGGTATGCAAATGTTTGCAGGAGAACTTAAATTCGATAACGATGGGTACATAGATCGAGAAAATGGAAATTCCCCGAGAGCTCATTTTGACAATATTCTATGAGCTTTTGTGACAATTTTCTAGATTTTATCAGGAGAAAATTGAAATGACGTAATGAATAATTGCATAAGAGCAGTAGGAAATTACTCAGCCTTATTTTTTATAGTATTAATAATAAGTGGAAACTTTGTAATGCTAAACTTATTTTTAACGATACTTCTAGGAAATTTTGATGAAATTTAATAAGAATTTAAGAAGAAATAATAAACATAAAAGAGGAATGATGCTTCTCAATTTAGCTTCAAAATTTTGCCTAGCAATTATAAATTTTAATCTTCCGATGATGCTTTTTTGCCTTAAGGAAATTATTAAAGCTTTTAAGATCCCGCAGCAACAAAATAATAAAACTAAGAGGAAAATAATTACTTTAGTGATACATCTAAATAGGGTTAAATTCAATACCATTAAGAGAATAACGAAAATTAAAACCCTCTAAATTTAAATGACAATTACGAAAAGGAGCTGCCAAGCAAATTGTTTTAAAAACCTTTAATTAATCAAAAAAAAGTGCATTCTATGAATAAAATTTCTTAAGTTTTACCATTAAACGAAAGCTAATATTTTATACCATAAAATCAGAGTAATATAAATATCGCGTAAACTAATAATCCAGTTTCTGACTTTACAACAAGAAAAGAAAATAGTAGTCCAAGAAAATAAATGTAAGATATGCTAAAAGATCAACAAAGTTAAGTAGGAAGTGATTTAAATAGTCCTTAAACAAAACACAGTTTTATTATTTTTACAAAAAAAAATCAAAATTAAAGAAAAAAGCAAAAGAAGAAATTTTACTCTGATGATTACTATAAAATTGATGAACCTAGAAATATTTAGTAGTTCTTCAAATATGCAAGTCTACTTATCTTCCATAGAAATAATTGACTTAGAATAAAATGCTTGAAGATTGTCAAATCATCTAAATTTGAGGGATTCGTCTTAAGTCTTATTGCCTTTAGTTCTATTCTGTTAGCAGCTGATAGTCCTTTGGATGATCCTGATGGAACCTATTAGTTTGTTCTTGTTTCTTTGGATGTAGTTTGTACTTCTCTTTTTGCTTTGGAAATGAGTTTAAAAATAATAGCCTTTGGTTTCCTATATAAACCTGATTATGTTAGTGAAAAAGAAATAAAAGATCAAAATCCCTCTGTTACCTCTCAAAACAGCTTTAAATAAGAAAATTCGGAATGTCCTATATAAACTAACTAAAATGAACTATCTAATGATTACGAGCCAAGAGTAATTGAGCCAGCATATCTGAAAGTAGGATGAAATGTATTAGACTTTCTAGTTGTTATAGCTAGTATCCTAAACTTGAGTTTAAGCAGTAACGCTAGTGCTCTTAAAAGCTTAAGAGCATTTAGAGCATTAAGAGCTTTGAGACCTTTAAGAATGGTCTCAAGGTTAGAAGGACTAAAAATTGTAGTAAACTCACTGTTTTCCTCAATACCTGGGTTAGGAAACGTCACTCTTGTAAGCGGACTTGCCATGCTAATATTTTCAATACTTGGAATAAATTTCTTTGAAGGAACATTTTATAGTTGCCAAGCTGATGATACAAGTTAAATACGAACTAAGCAAGATTGCTTAGATAATGGATATGAATGGAAAAACTCTCTATCCACGTTTGATAATATTTTCGCTTCTTTACTAACTTTAACTGAAATGATTACTACCGAAGGTTGACTTTTCGTAATGTACAGTGGTGTTGATGCAACAGGGATAGATAAATAACCGATAAGAGATCATGCATAAGGATGGGTTTTCTTTTTTATTTTATACATCGTAGTAGGAAACTTTTTTGTAGTAAATTTGTTTGTAGGAGTTGTGATTGACAACTTCAACGAGCAAAAAGAAATCCTAGGTGGATTTGCCCTGATGACTTAAGAATAACAAGAGTGAGTTTAAACTTAAAACTTTTTACTTAAACATCCACTTAAAAAGAAATTCATTACACCTGAAGGATCTTTCAGAAAAGCAGTTTTCAATTTAGTTTAGAATAGAAAGTTTGACTGAATAATATTAGTTTGCATTATACTGAATACTGTGGTTCTAGCACTAAGATATTATGAAATATCATCATACTAAGAGAATATTCTAGAAATAGCTAATAATGTTTTTTCAGGTGTTTTTAATCTAGAAGCAATACTGAAAATAATAGCTTATAAAGGTTAGTATTTTAGAGACTCTTGGAATATATTTGATTTTGCTATAGTGATAGGAACTGATTTGGGAATAATTCTCAAAGCAATATCAGTAATAAACGTAGGAGCCATCACTACTGTATTCAGAGCTTTTAGAATTACTAGAATCTTTAAGCTAATAAAATCAAATAAAAACTTAAGGATTCTGATAGATACACTAATCTACATACTACCTGGTATAAGTAACATAGGAGCTTTAGTTATCCTAGTACTCTTCATTTATTCCTGTTTAGGTATGAATCTATTCGGTACAGTTATGTTAGGAGAGAATTTAGACGTCCATGCTAACTTTTAGAACTTCGGTTTATCTATTCTATTACTAATTAGATGTGCTACAGGAGAAGCTTGAAATGCTATTATGCATGATATTGCAGAAGATAGAACAAGTGAAGATGGAGTTCATTGCATGCACGATTAAAGCTATGATGATATAAAGGCAGGACCATACGGTTGTGGCACATGACTTTCCATTCCTTACTTTATAAGCTATATAATAATAATGGCAATGATAATCATGAACTTATATGTAGCAGTAGTTTTGGATGGTTTTAGTACCAGCTAAGAATAAAACGAAGCTCTTATAAATCCTGACTAGATTTAGGAATTCAGAAGTAGATGGATTGACTACGATCCTGAAGCAAAAGGAATAATAAGTCTTCAGAACTTTATTTTCATACTGTTTGAGATAAATTAGCCACTAGGATAGCTTCACGAGAACATTAAATATAAATCTTAAAAGTTTGAGTAGCTATTTAGAAATAAGGAAAATAGATTAATAAGACTCTAAAAAATCTATTATAAAAGTCCTATTTCGGGAGTCGTTGCAAGTTCGAAAGAGTCATTGAGTATAGTAAGCAACTTAGCCCATAATTTCAATTTAAAGCATTATGACGAGCAAGTATCTTATTCAGAATGTGGATAAACTCTTTGCAAATATGTGCTATGTAAAGAAAGAAATATAAAGCCTCACTTGATTGATATTTCAGATAAATCTTATGTCGGAAGAAAGCTTACCAGGAATTGGCGTAAATTCTAACCTTAGCTAAAAAATATGCATTCAAATGAAGAAGGATTAGATTATATAATAGCAGCTAAATATATTTAAAGATACGTTCAAAAATGAAAAAAAATAAAAGAATAAAAAAAATAGAAGCAATAATAAGAAAAATAAGATAAACAAGATAAATCATAAGATAAGAAAATTGAACTTCCTTTAATATAAAAGGATAAAAATTAAAATTTTAGTATAGATTAGTTTTTGTAAAGTGATAATGAACAAAATAATGAGGAGTGGATAGATAAAGAAAATTATGAAGCTTTATTGAAATAATAAGATATTATAAAAAATTATTAATAGGAGTAAGATTAAATTAATTCTAAGCCTCAAATATAAGAGAATGGTAATTTTAATTCTAAGGAAGAGCTTTTTCCTATCATTTAGAAAGATAAAAAAGTTTTTTTTAGACCTTTTACACCATTAGCTTAAGCAGGAAATTACTTAAATAAGTAATATATTTTATATAGATAAATTCCCTTCGAGAAAGGTTAATTAAATTCTAATCAAACTGAAATAGGCTAAAATTAAAATTTGCAAATAACAGAGTAAAATGAATAAATAGTTGATATTAAAGAAATGGTTGAAGATAGTATAGAATAAGAAATTCAGCCAATAATTTAGTAGATAACTTCAAAAAAATAAGGTAATTTTCTATTTAGATTAAAACTACGAAGAAGCTAACAAGTCTGATAAAGAAACAGTTATTTCATATTTTCTAAACTGAAAGAATGAAGTAATTAATTTATAATAAATTTTAAATTCATCATTTTACTTTAAAATTCCCTTCCATTTCTTCCAAATTAATTACTTTATTAAATTGAAGTAACTTAAGGAAGTTCTTTAATAGATCTAAAAAGAAATAAAACTGAAAATATTTATAGTTATAATGATATCCCTATCATTTTACAAAATAAGATAGTATTATAAATTTCTAATTTATAAGTAAAAAGTTTTTTTATATATGAAGCTGCTAATATTTAAATTAAAAACGGCTAATGCTATATAATCTCATAAACCAAAACAAGATTAAAAATTATGAATTGCTAAAACTTAAATTGCTAAATAATAAAATAGAACTTATAGTTATTTTGAGAGCTGGAGGGTTGAATTTGTATGAATGATTTAGATAATTAAGCTTTTTGAGTTTTTATAGAATTATCCGCAATATTAAAGAATTAATTTTTAAATTTATCAAAGTGAGATAAATATCATGTTGCAAAGTATATGAATAAACAAAATCATGAAGTATTAATAAAAATTTATTCAAAAAAAGCATGCAAATATCAGTTATTTGTGTGATAAATTGGAATTATAAATTACTTTTATTAATGAGTGGCAATAATTATTTTTTTGTTGCCATATTTTGGAGACTATTGCTTTGACTGAGATTTTTTAACTAAAATAAGGCAACGATATATAATTTTTTGGCTTAAATAGTGTAAATAATAAAGTAAGTTAAATAGTAATGATTATAAATAATTCTCGTCTTAAATAGTGAAATATAATTGATAATTTGGGGAATAAAGTAATTTTTATCTTTTATAACTGAGATAATTTATTAATTTAAAATATTCAAAATTATCAGTCACTTGCATGAGAAAATTATAAATAATGTTAAAAATTTAAATTTAACTGATGTTCTTTAATTATTTCTTAATAAAATCCAGGCATTCTTATTTAAATGCTATTAATCTATTTTCTATTTAGTGGGTAAAAAATATTCTTGCACTATTAGAATATTTATTAATAATTTTTATTATACTTAGTTTTATTAGAACCAATTATTAACTTTATTAAAATTTAGAAAATAAATTTGATTAGATAATTGTAAATAATCGTATATTGATTGATTAAATAAGATTACTATACCCTTTAAATCAAATAAATCAAAGACTTTAGATACAATTTAAGATTCTTTTTCTTTTACTATTTAATGATAAACTTTAGCTTTATTCTTTAACTGATTGTTTTATTTGCATATAAAGTATTTAGTAAATTTAAATATTTTCTCTCAACTATCTTTTAGCATTGATAATACTTTAAAGTATAGTTCTATCTTTTTAATTTTTTTCTACTTTAACTAATCTTAATAAATATATTTGCTTATGTTCTAAAAGCAAATTAATTATTAATTATAAATAGATGCTTATTTATTTAGACTAATAGTAGAATTCTTTTATATTTAAGAACTAAATATATAAATCATTATTTAATGAATGCAATCTATTTATCTATGCTAAAGTATTTTATTTCTCTATTTTATTCAATCAAATATTCTAAAGATTTTCGTTCCTTTAACTATCTTATAATGAAAATAAAAGTAAAGTTTATAATTATTTATAATAATAATATCAATTCATATCTCTTTAGTAATATTTCATATAGCTTATATAATTGCTTATTTCATAATTTAAATGCGGCTACTGGATTAGTGTTTCATTTAAACCTAGATCCAGGTCACTAGAACAAATGCAGCTTCCTGATTCAAAGTCAAATCGACTTATCTGGTTTACCATGGTTTGGGCTTGAAGATAGGCAGTCCATGCGATGGGACTCTCTGACTGCAGATATCAAATATCAACTGCATCTTCCTGTATATGCCATGGAAATCATTAGTACTTAATAACTGTAAATTAGGAGTTTTGGCTGCCAAGGCTCTGAGATTCTGATCAGAATAGATCAAACAATTTTAGTTAAATAATAAAAATTGCTTATTTATATTTTAATCTTCAGTCCTAATTTACTTATAACTCATGTTTTTCTCCTTTGTAACTGATTTATAACAAAAAGCTAAGTTCAATTAAAAGAAACAATAAAGAAAGATAAAATAAAGGTGTTTTAAAACTAGATATATAGAAATAATAATTAGGAATATTGAAAAACTACAAATGTTTAAACTTAAAGTATTAAGAATAGAGTTATGCATAATCTAATTATTCTTGCATTCTTTTATGTTACTCTTTATTAAATCGTTTTCTTAAAAGTTTCATTAACTTTGCATAACTAAATCCAATATATAACGTTATGTTAATAAATTATATATCTAAAGCCTATATTTAAATTCTATTTATGTCTATAACTTTTTATTGTATGGATACTATAAAACTATTATAATGCTAATTAAGACTTTAAAATAAATATTAGCCTTTAATAAAAATAAAATTAAGACTTAAGCAAGCTAATTTTAATAAATATCTTGCCTATTTAATAAATACAAAGGTCTTCAAATATGTAATGCATTTTATTTATTAGAGTTCATAATTTAATTAATTTAACTTTTAGATTAGAAAACTCGTATAGTATTTAAAAGATTGAAAGCAAGCTTCTAGCTTAGTTGCTAACATGATATGAAATTAAATAGATACACTGTTTTTATTAGATTTAATTATATAGAAATAGAATAAATGTACCAAATACTTATAAATTACTTTCTTCCTAAAGGTAAACATTTCTAAATTAGCATTACTTCTTTTGATCATTTTAGCTATTCTAAGCTTTGTTTTTTTGCATTAACTCAGTAGAAAAATTAGAAAGCACTATCCTTATGAATTAGTTTCTTCCTTATTAGTGCCAAATAAAAATAAATATTAGAATGCGTTTATTTTCTTTAATTTATTGCTAATGCATTACAATTAACTGCAAAGTTGCTAACTTAGTAGATAAAAGAGACTAATACAAAAGTAGAGATTTACCTTATTCTTTTTCATCCTTTATCAACAATAATTCTGATTCTTATTAGTTAAAAAACCTAAGTTATTGCAACCTTTATTTAGATATCATTAAAATTAATAATAAGCTTATTTCTTCTAATAAATAGCTAAGCTTCCTTTATCAAAATAAGAAAAAGCTGTAAAATGAGGCAATTAGTAAGCCAATAATAATAAATTGAAGATATATTCATCATTCACTCGTTATTTTAGGAATAAACTATTTTTAAAACTTCTAAATTTATTCTTTTATTTTAATTATTCTATTTGATCTTTATTTATTCCTATTATTGCTAAGGAATAAGCTACTTGTAAAATAATTAATTAATTTTAATTTATATTGATGGAGCTTTCATGCCAATTATTTTTAATTTATTTAACTAAACTTGCAAGTAGCTTATCAATTTCTGTTTAGCTTTAATGTAACTATTAATTTTAATTTAAATATAAAAAGCAAGTTTTAAAAATTCTTTAGAGTAATGTTGTATGAGGATAATAAATAGTTTAGTGCTTTTATAAATAGCTAAGTGCTTTTATAGCTATCTTTATAGAATTAAAAATAACTTAAACCACTTTATAGAAGCTTAGAGACTTAATAGAGTAAAAGTTATAATTTATAGTAGTCTCTTATTTCATATGTATTATATAGGGTAATTATTATTATCTTTATTATGCTTTCTCTATTTCTCTATTAGATTATTTCTCTCATAAATCTAGCAAATCTTTAGCTTTTCAATTATTTCATCTAAATTTGAATTACCTGGATTTTTATTTAAATATTTTTTTAGATATATCAAAGAATAGTGAGCTAATATATTAGAGCTTAATGAAAAATTAAGAATATTAATGAAAACTAAATAGTATAATTTGAAGTGTAGTTCATAGATAAATTAGAACATTAATTAGGAAATTTAATTAACCAAGACATATTAAAAGATTAAAAGTGTTTAATATAGTAAATAAAATACTAATAACTATTAATTATTAATTAGGAAAAGGGACTATTAAATCTGTTAGATAGAACATTATAGTTAATTATGCTATTAAATATATTCCTTAAAGATATTTCTTAATTATCTTTTAATTTAAGAGCAAGCTTTATTATTAGATAACTTATTTATTTAATCTTTCAATTGTAGTATTTCTGAAATGTGCATTAAACTTAAAAATTTTAACTTTCGGCTATCGCTTTTTATAATTTTAGCTTAAGAGTAAGCAAATTTTATGAAGAAAGGAATGTTTAGATGTTCTATTTGAAGAATAAAATTCCTTTTGAGCATCCTTTATTCATTTAAATATTATTGATATTATAAATTTGCTAATGCTTTAATAATATGAATCCTTCCTTGCTTCAGAGCTTGAATATTCGAATCTCTTAAATTAAATTCCAACAACTTAAATAGTCTTTGTTTTGCTGTAAATAAAGGTAAATAACTAATAGCTTATACCATTACCTTCTAATGATATTTAAATACTATAAGTCTTAAATATTAAGCTTATCTTAATTATTAGGAATATTTTTACTTTATTATATCCATTATCTCTCATTTCATCAAGCCTTTCGCTGTTCATTGATGAGTTATTCCTAAAATACTTCATCAAGTAATTAAATAATTCTATCATAGTAAGATATGTAAAGTAGCTCTTAAGATATTGCAAAGAAAGTCAACATTATTTAAGGTTATTTTAGATAAATTAAAATATTATGAAAGTTAGATATTTCAAGCTATAGGTTTATTATCTGCCTAGTTAATTAATACTTTATTAATAATAAAGACACAGTAGAATAAATAAGTGAATAGTAACTATAAATTTGAATCTGCATTTAAAAAACTATTTTAATATACAAGCAAATTAAATGCTTTCACTTAATCAATTTATATAATGCTAGATAAAGAAATCTTCTAACTAACTAATAAAAAGTTATTTATAGCAATTTGAAGTTTCTTTAATAAATTAAAGATTGATTAATCCTACCAATTAATTTAGATTAAATCACATTTAAACCAGAAGCTATTTACTTTAATTAATCACTAAATGATACCAATCTTATTTAACTATCTACTAAAATATAATCTATTCACTTATTTAAGCTACTGATTTATATTAACTTTAGAAAATGCATTTCTACTTCTTTAATTATACTATTAGAGACTTCTTACTACTTTTAACGCTTAATGAGGAATGCATTATAATTAAAAATGCTTTAGCTTATCAAAATAATTCTATTTCTCTTATTATGAAATTTTATTAACTACTCTGTCTCTTTTAGCAATGTATTCTATGCTAATTACTACAACCTCTTGGGATAGTTGGAATACTTCATAAGCTCTTTAGTTTCAATAATCTTAGAGCTAAAGAAGTAATTATAAATTTAACTTATTTTAATTAATAAAACATGTCTCAAAGACCTGCTCTTGCTCTTAATTACGTGCATAACAAACCTTTAGATCCAAATAATTTAATAGAAGAAACTTTATACCAAAAAGAAACTGAGACTATGAGATAATCCAAACTAGATCTTTAACTTAAAAAGGATAATTAGTTCATCTAGATATAAAATTTAACTTATTAAGAAAATATCGAGTATAAAAATATCAACAGCTAAAATCAAGTCAACAATCTAATAAATTTAACTGAATCTATTAATGAAAATTTAGCATTGAATAATAAAGAGTAAGAGAATAACTAACAAACTAGTTGTCATATTTTTAATTTTTATGGGTAGGAAAATATTTTTAGTTAGAAGAGCTTATTCGTTTTAGATCCTGAAAATAAGTTTAGAATATAGATTATTAAAGTAATAACGCATAAATGATTTGATAGATTTATCATCTTTCTCATTATTCTAAACTCAATCTAACTTGGTTGCATTGATTATACTGACCGAGAAGGAAACAATACAAGAAACTAAATCCTTTCTAAGTTCGAACCTGTTTTCGTTTCTCTTTTTACTCTAGAGTGTATTTTAAAAGTCATAGGAATGGGATTTTGTACAAATAAAGGAACTTATTTAAGAGATCCTTGGAACTGGCTGGACTTCATCGTAGTAATAACAGGTCTGCTAAGCTTCCTTCCTGGAATCGGGAATGTTTCAGCTATAAGAACTTTTAGACTGTTTAGACCTTTGAGATCTTTGACAGTGTTACCTACAATGAGAACATTAGTAAACACTCTACTAGCTTCTATAAAATAACTGACTAATGTTCTAACACTTATGTTCTTTTTCTTCATGATTTTCTCTATATTAGGTGTTAATTTGTGAATGGGAATATTAAAATACAGATGTAGAATGGAAAAAACACCTTCCATCTATGGAACATGAGATGTAGTAGAAAATGATACAAGATTATGTGGTGGATTTCATCATTGTGATATAGAATGCGGATCAAACTATGAACCTCCAGGCAACTATAAAGTAACAGTCGACAAAGCAGCAGCTCACGAAATACCTGAAATTAATTGAGGATTAACTAACTTTGATAATGTCTTATGAGCATTTCTAACTGTATTTACAAGTTCTACACTAGAAGGATGAACTTCAATAATGTATCTTGTAACAGACTCCTATAATTTCTATGTTTCAGCTATTTATTTCATAGCCTTAATACTTGTTAATACTTACTTCCTTTTAAATCTTACTGTTGCTGTTATGCTTGATGAGTTTGAAAAGCTTTAAGAAAAATTAAAAGATTAAAGAGAAAAAGGAGTTGAAGATGAGAAGTAGAAATAAGATTAACCAGATAATAATCTATAAGATAAAAAGTAAACTTCCAATACTGATTTAGTCCAAAATGTAAAGGATATAGATAATAAAAACGAAAAAGAAAATACTAAAAGTATATAAAATGCTTAAGCTTTAACTTAAATAAAGACTAAATCTTCCTTTTCTAAATCCTGAAAATTTATTAAAAGAAAGACATTTACTTCATTTAAATATATTAGCATAGATATTCCTAACGAAATGCTTTAGTCTTCTTACTTCTAAAGTAGAATAGTTTAATTCTTTTATAGAATAATACAACAACCTTGATTTACTAGTATAGTAATGATTTGTATTATTTTTAATACTATTATATTAGCTATGGAAAGTCATCCTTAAGTAGGTGGAGATTCATTTGATGGCTTCTAAGCAATTTTGAATATCATATTTACTTCTATATTTATGGTAGAAGCTGCCTGTAAACTTATTGGGCTTGGAGCAATTGGATATTTTAGGAATAAAATGAATATTTTTGACTTCATAGTTGTTATGTTTTCAGTTGTCGAAATGTTTGCTGCTGGAGGAGGAGGAGTATCTGCCCTAAGAGCTTTTAGACTATTTCGAATATTCAAAATGGCAAGAAGTTGGATTAGCTTAAGATAACTTTTAGATGCAATAATAAAGACTTTAGGATCTGTAGGAAACTTATCAGTTTTACTAGCTATTTACATCTATATCTTTGCATTACTAGGTATGCAAATGTTTGCAGGAGAACTTAAATTCGATAACGATGGGTACATAGATCGAGAAAATGGAAATTCCCCGAGAGCTCATTTTGACAATATTCTATGAGCTTTTGTGACAATTTTCTAGATTTTATCAGGAGAAAATTGAAATGACGTAATGAATAATTGCATAAGAGCAGTAGGAAATTACTCAGCCTTATTTTTTATAGTACTAATAATAAGTGGAAACTTTGTAATGCTAAACTTATTTTTAACGATACTTCTAGGAAATTTTGATGAAATTTAATAAGAATTTAAGAAGAAATAATAAACCTCTGCTTATTAAAATAATAATTTGTCTATTTCTTAAGTAGTTCCAATGGATACTGATAAGTAATTTTCTCATGTTGTTCAATCACTCTCAGAAAATACAATTAAAAATGAAAAATAGCATTTAAGAGATTTTTAAACAAAAGAATCTCTTAAAATTGATTCATTAAACGATTTTTTAGTAAAAAATAAATAGTAAGATGATTTTAATTCATAATTACGTATTGGCGAAAGAAATAATAAACCAAAATAAAATGAGAAGCTCTTATCATTAATTACTAATGAAAGAATAAGAAGTAGAACAACTGATGCTGCTCAATTTCTTACAAATAACGAAAGTTAAACAATAATGGTAAATGATCAATGCAGCATAACTTTTAAAGATAGAAATTATTTTAGTTCAAATGAATTACTAAATGTATCAAATAATAAATAAGAGCCAACTAGTCTGATAAATTTTCAAAACTAAAATAATAATATAAAAGATAATATTAGTAATTCAAAGCATATCTAAAATATATCTGTTTCTGATTTAGCAACAACAAAAAAATCTCATAGCAAATAGCACAAAAGAAAAAAGCAAAAGAAGAAATTTTACTCTGATGATTACTATAAAATTGATGAACCTAGAAATATTTAGTAGTTCTTCAAATATGCAAGTCTACTTATCTTCCATAGAAATAATTGACTTAGAATAAAATGCTTGAAGATTGTCAAATCATCTAAATTTGAGGGATTCGTCTTAAGTCTTATTGCCTTTAGTTCTATTCTGTTAGCAGCTGATAGTCCTTTGGATGATCCTGATGGAACCTATTAGTTTGTTCTTGTTTCTTTGGATGTAGTTTGTACTTCTCTTTTTGCTTTGGAAATGAGTTTAAAAATAATAGCCTTTGGTTTCCTATATAAACCTGATTATGTTAGTGAAAAAGAAATAAAAGATCAAAATCCCTCTGTTACCTCTCAAAACAGCTTTAAATAAGAAAATTCGGAATGTCCTATATAAACTAACTAAAATGAACTATCTAATGATTACGAGCCAAGAGTAATTGAGCCAGCATATCTGAAAGTAGGATGAAATGTATTAGACTTTCTAGTTGTTATAGCTAGTATCCTAAACTTGAGTTTAAGCAGTAACGCTAGTGCTCTTAAAAGCTTAAGAGCATTTAGAGCATTAAGAGCTTTGAGACCTTTAAGAATGGTCTCAAGGTTAGAAGGACTAAAAATTGTAGTAAACTCACTGTTTTCCTCAATACCTGGGTTAGGAAACGTCACTCTTGTAAGCGGACTTGCCATGCTAATATTTTCAATACTTGGAATAAATTTCTTTGAAGGAACATTTTATAGTTGCCAAGCTGATGATACAAGTTAAATACGAACTAAGCAAGATTGCTTAGATAATGGATATGAATGGAAAAACTCTCTATCCACGTTTGATAATATTTTCGCTTCTTTACTAACTTTAACTGAAATGATTACTACCGAAGGTTGACTTTTCGTAATGTACAGTGGTGTTGATGCAACAGGGATAGATAAATAACCGATAAGAGATCATGCATAAGGATGGGTTTTCTTTTTTATTTTATACATCGTAGTAGGAAACTTTTTTGTAGTAAATTTGTTTGTAGGAGTTGTGATTGACAACTTCAACGAGCAAAAAGAAATCCTAGGTGGATTTGCCCTGATGACTTAAGAATAACAAGAGTGAGTTTAAACTTAAAACTTTTTACTTAAACATCCACTTAAAAAGAAATTCATTACACCTGAAGGATCTTTCAGAAAAGCAGTTTTCAATTTAGTTTAGAATAGAAAGTTTGACTGAATAATATTAGTTTGCATTATACTGAATACTGTGGTTCTAGCACTAAGATATTATGAAATATCATCATACTAAGAGAATATTCTAGAAATAGCTAATAATGTTTTTTCAGGTGTTTTTAATCTAGAAGCAATACTGAAAATAATAGCTTATAAAGGTTAGTATTTTAGAGACTCTTGGAATATATTTGATTTTGCTATAGTGATAGGAACTGATTTGGGAATAATTCTCAAAGCAATATCAGTAATAAACGTAGGAGCCATCACTACTGTATTCAGAGCTTTTAGAATTACTAGAATCTTTAAGCTAATAAAATCAAATAAAAACTTAAGGATTCTGATAGATACACTAATCTACATACTACCTGGTATAAGTAACATAGGAGCTTTAGTTATCCTAGTACTCTTCATTTATTCCTGTTTAGGTATGAATCTATTCGGTACAGTTATGTTAGGAGAGAATTTAGACGTCCATGCTAACTTTTAGAACTTCGGTTTATCTATTCTATTACTAATTAGATGTGCTACAGGAGAAGCTTGAAATGCTATTATGCATGATATTGCAGAAGATAGAACAAGTGAAGATGGAGTTCATTGCATGCACGATTAAAGCTATGATGATATAAAGGCAGGACCATACGGTTGTGGCACATGACTTTCCATTCCTTACTTTATAAGCTATATAATAATAATGGCAATGATAATCATGAACTTATATGTAGCAGTAGTTTTGGATGGTTTTAGTACCAGCTAAGAATAAAACGAAGCTCTTATAAATCCTGACTAGATTTAGGAATTCAGAAGTAGATGGATTGACTACGATCCTGAAGCAAAAGGAATAATAAGTCTTCAGAACTTTATTTTCATACTGTTTGAGATAAATTAGCCACTAGGATAGCTTCACGAGAACATTAAATATAAATCTTAAAAGTTTGAGTAGCTATTTAGAAATAAGGAAAATAGATTAATAAGACTCTAAAAAATCTATTATAAAAGTCCTATTTCGGGAGTCGTTGCAAGTTCGAAAGAGTCATTGAGTATAGTAAGCAACTTAGCCCATAATTTCAATTTAAAGCATTATGACGAGCAAGTATCTTATTCAGAATGTGGATAAACTCTTTGCAAATATGTGCTATGTAAAGAAAGAAATATAAAGCCTCACTTGATTGATATTTCAGATAAATCTTATGTCGGAAGAAAGCTTACCAGGAATTGGCGTAAATTCTAACCTTAGCTAAAAAATATGCATTCAAATGAAGAAGGATTAGATTATATAATAGCAGCTAAATATATTTAAAGATACGTTCAAAAATGAAAAAAAATAAAAGAATAAAAAAAATAGAAGCAATAATAAGAAAAATAAGATAAACAAGATAAATCATAAGAGATACCATAAGATAAGATAATATAACTTCCTATAATATAAAAAGATAAAAATCAAAATTTTACTATGGAATAATTTTAGTAAAACGATATATAGCAAAATAATGAGTAGAAGACAGAAAATGAAGGGAATTTTAAATAATATAAATATAAAGATTAAACAAATAATTAATAGAATAAAGAAAAAGCTTAATAACAATATAATAATTATTTAGGTTTAAAAATGCAAAATCTTCCTTAAGCTAGGAAAAATAAAGATATAAAGTTTTAATCTTTTACTCCTTGAATTGAAGCAGATAATTTATAAAAAAAGTAATTATTTAATAAATAGAAAGCTTAGATTTGAGAGAGAAGTTTAAAGCCCTAAATTAGCAGAATTAAATCAAAACTAAGCTATACCTGTAGCAGAGCCAAATTAGTTAATAACAGAAACCTAAGAAATAGCCGATAAAAGTATGGAGTAGATAATAAAACCTTTTACTTAATAAGAAACATTAAAAAATTAAGGTAATATTTACTTTAGATTGTAAACAATAAAAAGACAATGAAATAATTTATGAAATTGATTTTTAAAAGTAAATAATGTGAGAAAAATAGCTCATTAACCATTTTTAATTACTATATCTCTTTTTTTAATTGCTTAAATTCTTGCATTTAAGAAGTTATATAAATTGACCCTTCATTGTAAATTAGCTTTATTATATATTCTTGGTTGTACCATAAAGTGAATAAAAAAATATAAAGTTCAACCTCTTAACCACTTTTATAAATTTTAGAGCTTTGAAGATATTTATACTAAGCATTTTTGAAGTGTATTCAAAATATTTACAGAGAAAAAGGAAACGAGAAATAATATATTAGGATATTTGGTTTTATTAAACATTAAAGTAGAAAAAATAAAACTAATTATAAGCAAATATATGATCTCTTATATTTATTTATTATATTTTATAAGTTATCTTATTTGCCCTTTTTATTTGTATAAACAAAGACACTCTCAATTTCTAAATTTATAAAGCATTCTTAGGATTATGTTTAAATCTTCATTAATTAGAGATAATTTTTATAAAGTACGCTTATAAGTTTATTTTAAAAGAACTTGATGGATTTTGTGGAGAAATAAAATTAAACTTGATATATAAAAGCTAATAAAAATAATTTTAAAAATGATAAATATTCAGAATGATTTTTTAAGATTTCTATCAAAGATCTAATTAAAAAATGATTAGGATTTAATTTCTATCTAAGCATAACTATTACTCTTACTTTTTACTTCTTCTCTAATAGCTTTTATTATAACTTAAATGATTTCTAGCTTTTAATTATAAGGATTTTCAAATCATTTTATTAATAAAACAAAAGACAGAGTTTCATTTAGAAATTGTAGATTCTGCCAAAAATTTTTTGAATTAGTGAGATAAAATTTGCTAAAATATTCTTAACCAAGAAATGAGAATTGTTCTTAAAATTGCACTTCAATTTATTTGTTAAAATTTTTTAATATCAAAAGCCAAAATAAGTTTATATTAGATGTGAAGTAATAATACATCAAATTTAATTTTAGTTAGCAAGACACATTTGAATAATGATAAAAAAATTTGGCAATATTCTACGAAACATAAATAGGAAATAAATTAGAGCATAGTAATAGTTAAAGGATTTCGAACTTTAATATATCCATTTATAAAAGGAGCAAAATAATTAAAATAATATAGTTTGTTTTTATAGGTTACTAATTTGCATAATTCATCACTTCTATTTTTACAATTTATGTACGAAGAGACCATACCTAAAGACATCATTAGTATAAATTTTCTAATTTGATCAAATAAATAAATATTTTGAAATTTTTAGTTAAAAAATAATAACAAAAGAAATATTTCAGTCATCTATCCACCTAATACGCTTTCCATCTTTCCATTCGCCTTTTTTCTTTGTACCTCTAGAGTCAGTAAAAACACCCATTCCATGTTGCTTACCATCTTTCCATTGGCCTTCATATTTTCTACCATCTGGCCAAGTAAATATACCTTAACCTTCTTTTTTATCTTCTATATACTCCCCTTAATATTTACGTCCATCAGGTCAAGTAAAAACTCCTTATCCATGCATTTTATTATCTCTCCACTGTCCAGTAAATCCTCTACCGTCTGCTCATTAATAATTTCCTAGACCGTTTATGAGATTATCTTTAAAATTTCCCTTAAAAACTGATTTATCGGCTCAAATAAATTCTCCATAACCATTTTTCATTCCATTTTCATAACTTCCTGTATATTTTGCACCATCTGGCCATTACTCTGTACCTAATCCATGTTACTTATCCTGTTTTCATTCGCCTTCATATCTAGCACCATTTATATGTAGATATATTCCAAAACCATGCGCTTAATCTTTATATCAATCTCCTTCATAAACATCTCCGTCTGGATGAATAAATCTACCTTTACCATGAGCCATATCATTTTACCAGTATCCTATATATTTAGATCCATTTCTTCATATCTAAATTCCTCTATTATGTCTCTATTTTTATTCATTTCACTCTCCAATATAAATAGAACCATTTTCTAATATAACTGGGGGTATATTTCCAGGAAAATGCAGACAATCATTTTAGCATTTATCAAATTTAAATCTTCCAAGTTTTTGTTCTGTTGCTAAAGCAGCAGGTTTTAATTAAGGGTACTTTAATTATTTTCTAGTCTTATAGCCTCTATAAACAGCTTAAATTTTACTAGCAGCAACTATAGGACTCTAATTCTAATTAATAAAGAGTAATTTTATTTTTTCCTTCTCTTTTTTCCTTCTTTTTACATGCTCTACTTCTACATGACTGTCATCAGAAATATACTATCTTAGACAACTGCAATTTTAACCCATTTTTTTATTTCTACATTTAATATAACAAAATTCATTAAAAAAAGTTGCTGGTGGTAGAGCTATATCCACTATTGCTATGATATGTTGGGGTTTCTATCTCATCTAGGGTATCAACAGTTATTCCCTCAGCAAGCTAAAATGTTACTTTTCTTTTGAGTTTTTTACTGCTCTACTTATGAAAATGCTGAAAAAGTTCAGTCATTAATCCTGGAACTTGAATAATTTTTTATTCGAATTATGGTTCATTATGAATAATCATCGGAAGTTCTCTTGTAAACAAAATTTTAGCTTCAGTTATTAAGTATGATGAAACAGGTAGTATATGAATCTACGTTAGTATGGTAAGCACATTTGTAGGTTCAAGTTTTGCAACAATATATTCTTCTATCCTCTATTTGAAATCAGTCAGCATAAATTCATCTGCTAAATATAATAATTTGATAGTTTCTTCTATCTATTCAGGAAATTTAGCTTAGCCTGTATAAATTCATTATAGCATTATCTTCACTTAAGTTGCTTCAGCTTATATTTATATTATATTAGTTTGGCTTTCTAAAAATACTTGTGAGGTCAGCATAGTTTTAAACACAGGGCTTCTACATATCAGAATACATTTATGGGCAGGAATTTACTCATTCTAAACAATTATTGTCACATCCGATTCCATTCCTTCCTCTAGCAAGCTTAGTAGAGCTGGCTTTAGATCTCTAAAATTCCTTTGCTTGAATTCCTGAGTATGCATAACTTTTATATTGCAAGGGGAAGTAAATTTAGATTCTAATTTTATGCTTTATTTACCAGAAGCATCTTTTGTGAAGTGAAGAGTACTAAAAGATAATCCAGTGAGTCCACAAAATTCAAAGCAATGAGATTAAATACTTCTTTATTTCTGAGCTTGAATTCTTTTTTTTGCACTTTTAAACATTACGCATTCTGAATTTCAAGTAGCGAATAGATCTTCAGCAGCTTCGAATATTATATCTAATTAATTTTCCATTATAAAATTCCTGTAAATTTTAATTTAACTTGTTTAGTTTAAAACATATATTTGTTATTTATTCTCCACAATAGACTTATACCTTTACTCTTAGCAATCACCTTTATTTTAGTTCTGTATTAATCTTATATTCATAAAATTATATAGCCAGTGAATACTTTTAACTGTCATAGTTTTATAAAAAGTCTCTCAGAAATCAAGTAACTAAGCTTGAAAGAAAATTGTATTTAAAAGTTACTTAAAAGAAGGTTAAATGAGTTTTACTAGTTTAGATATTAAATAAATTAATAAAGTCTTACTCTTTTACTATTATAAATATGTATCACGAATTTAGTTTCTGATAAAAGGAATGAAAAAGAGAATATTTCTTAGTATTAGTTTTAGCTTTATATTCTTTTAGTTCCAAACTTCATATAAAGTGAAGTTAGCTTTTTTATAATAAAGTATATAGATAATATTTTGTCATTTAAATAAAATTTAAAAGCTTCAAATTTATATTTTAATAGTTGAAACTTTATACTGCTTATAAAAAACTATTTGTATGGATATATACAAATGTATTTTCCAGTAGCTTGTCTATTTTAGCAAGACTCAATTCTTATTACTTTTAAATAATCATTATTTTAAATAGTGTTATCTAGATATTTTAAAAGATCTGCAAGTGATAGAGTATCCTAAGTATTAGCTAATTATTATCTATTATATTTACTTTATCTTTTCTCTAATGTTTGAATATATAAGATAGCATATATTTACATATGTTCTACTTTCAAATCTTAAGCTATTTTACTTTTTTAAAGTTTTCATTTTAAGTTTTAAGCCTTAATAAATAAAGTACATATTCAGACATTAAAGGAGCTAGAAAGATAAACTTAATAAAAGGAAAGTAAATAATAAGATATATGATATGCTAAATACTCAATTCTTTTAAATAAACAAGTAGATCTTTCTAAATTAAGTGAGTTCCACTATTACAACAGTCATTATATCTATTATTGTTTTAGTATATTAGTGATTTATTATGGTTTAATAATCAGATAAATAAGGAGTAGTAGATTGATAAAAGAAAGTTTCTTATGAAGAGAAAAATTAATTTAAATTAAATAAGTTTTATCAAATAAGTCTATGGAATCTGTTATTTCTCAAATGAGCATTTTGATGCTCTATTTTATCATAGTAATAAGTTATCCATCTCAATTTTATAAAAATCAACAAAGTACATACGCCCATTAGTGTGTTCTTACATCTTTTCATATATAAAATATCCTTCTAGTAATTTTCCTATTTTTCTGTCTGGTAATTTTATCCAATTTCAGTGTAAACATATTAAAAATTTAACAATGTTCAAGGTATAGTGGCAACGAAAATAATTAGTGTAGTATAATTTAATTTGTTTATGCATTCATACGTTTTTTAGTTCAAAATCAAAAGCATTGATAGCGATATTCCTGGAACAAAGAAAAATCAAAATACTATATCTGTAAATCTATCCACCATTAGCATATTATTCATACTAATATATTATAATTCCAGATTATAGTATCATCACACTGTATATTCAACCTTTAAATAGTTTAAATTATTTAATTGAGTACATTCAACATGCTTCCCTACAACTATGTTATAAAGTTTTATTAATTGAAGTAGATTTAATTATGCAAGATAACCAAAATTAAGTAATAAGAGTTGTTTACTGTTATTTGGAAAAAAGACAATTAAGGTATGAAAATTAAAGAAAATTTGAATACTAAAATGTTTTCTCTTTTGATTATATTTATTAATCTTTAAACATTATAAGGTCTCATTTCAAATGATGAATGAATTGGTAAATATGTTTTACCAAAAGGTTATATCATTAACCTTAAAGTATAGAACTAAAGGGTTATGTTTTGATAGAAAAATAGAAATAATACATCTAATTTACAATTAATAGTTTGGATATATAACTATTAGCATTTCACATCTAAATATATACTAAAAGTAGTAATTCTATAATTTAATTATATATGCAATATTTTAAATTGATCTTCATGCCTTTTCAGAACACCTGATAACAATCTCACAAGCAATAATAATAATTATTAATATTATAAAGATTTTGCTATTAATATCTTTAAATAAGAAAATTAATATTTAAATAAGGCATAGGAAAAGAGATTAGGTAATAAGGATTTAAGAATATTAATAGATGTAAAAATAAAGTTAAAGATAATAAATATCAAGTAAGTAAGGTAAAAGTAATATAATTCAATTTAATTAATTAGAAGTGAATTTTCTGCTCGGACTTTTGCTTATGAATTTTTATTTCACAGGTTTTAATCTACTTTCTGTAGATACAGGGGATTTAAACTATAATAAAATAATTACTCTCATAGTTTGAGAATGCTAAGTAGGAAATTTTTAATTTATCTTTTTAGTAGTAAGACTTTATTTAAATCGATTCAGCTTTCCATCCATTTGATTTAATGAAAAGAATCTACAAATCTGTTTGCTTTCTTCACAATCGTTCACTTTTACAATAGGCTTGATATCTTCTTTTTATACATCTTGAATTACTTCAGCAACAGCTGTATTTTCTTGAATTGTATTTTCAATTTCTTGTTTACTATCGATTTCTTTCTTGATTTAATTAAGTAATTCGCTAATGTCATTCATTTTAATTCTTTTGTTTGGATCACTTTACAGCATGTTATAAATAAGTTTATATCAAGAAGGCGAAAGACCTGGCTATATAGGTTCGTATTAGCCTTATTAAATTTTTTATACTACTTCTTTTTTATTTTATCCTTAGAAAGGAAGATTTCCTGTTATCATAGCATAAAATATGCAGCCCATTGATCAAATATCAAGCATTGGATTAGCTGAATTATCTATTTTATTAATAATTTCAGGAGCTATATATCTTATTGAACCTGCATTGGAATGTTCAGACTCACCACCTATTTTGAACATTCCTGATATTCCGAAATCTACAATCTTGATGCTATTATCCTCAGTAAGCAAAATATTTTCTAATTTTAAATCTCTATGGATAACTCCATGTTAATGGCAATATAAAACAGCTTATGTTATTTAATCTGCAAACTAATGAGCAATTTCCTCATCAAGCTTTCCGTTAATAGCTTTTTGTATAAATCTTTTCAGTTCTCCTCCTCTACAGTATTCCATTACTAAACAAACATGGTTTTCAGTAAAAAATACTTCTTTTGTACTTATGATATGAGGATGCTTAAAATTTTTCAGTATTGCTATTTCGCTGAATATTCTGTCAACATCTTAAGAGTTATTCTTATTTTTAAACGTGATAAATTTTATGGCTACTTCCTCTTTAGTTTTTTTGTGCTAATAAAGCTTGACAGATCCGAAACCTCCTGCTCCTATACTTCTTACAAAGTTATAGACTGACAAAATGGTAGTCCTTTTAAAATTTTCACCTTAAGAAGCAAACAAAATTTCACCATTTTTCAAATACTCAACATCATCAGATTTTATTTCATCTCCAGTTGAATCAAAAAGTCTGCAATTATCTTCTGATTTTCATTTAAACTAATTTTGTACCGTTTTGCAAATATCATTCAAACTCATTCTTTTATTTATTTCAATTTCACAACTGATTTTTACATTCATGTTTTGCATTATCGTTAACTTTATTATGTCTTCTTCTGTCTCAATAAAATCCATTTATCTTTATCAAAAGAGAAAGATGTAAAATTAATTAAAATATGAGTATTCTATTATCTTTCTTAATTGGTATATATTCACTAAACCTAAAACCTTTAATAGCAAGATTAATAAAATTTAATTATTTACTTAAAGCTTAACTATTTTAATTAAAATTGTTTAATCTTCTCAACTACCTCTAACATTCCCTCTCTCCTTATTCTTATGTTATTAAATTGTCTAACCCCAATTATAAAACTGACTAGTTTACTTCTGATTTATTTCTAAATACTAATAAAATGTTAAACAATTAGCTTTAATTTACCTTTTAGTTTTACTTTGCCATGTTTAGACCTTTATATACCATTTGAACTTTTTAATCTATTAGAACCAATTAATTTAAACCTATTTTGTTAGGTTAACTTTGCTAATTTTATTTGTAATATTATGGCATTAATTACTTATAATTAGACCTGCTGAGTTAGCATTTTAACTTTATAATTAATGATCTCTTTGTGCGGCAATTATAATCTGGCTCAAGCTACACTAATATCCCATAGAGCTCTTTTAATTAAAGATAAGTGGTATTATGTATAATGAAGTAAATTGGTAAATATGCAAACATATCAATATATTGTTTGCTATTTAATAAGATTCTTACTCAGTATACTCTAAGCAAAGCAATAGTTAGAGATTTCAGTAAAAGTACAAAGGAATAATTGTTTATTGAATAGCTTACTAGTAACTTATTGGTATCTACATAAACTAATTAAGACTAAATTAAACTTTAGCTACTATAAAAGAAAATAAGAGGCTAGTAGTAAGAAGGTTCAAATAGTAGATTTATCTTAACTGAAAAGTATAAATTTTCAATTTAAAATTAGCAAAATAGAAAACTTAAAATTAGCTTTATTTATAATTTTATTCCAAATTTGAGTATTTTTTAATATCATCTCTATGCTAGTGTTTCTATCGTTGAATTTGCGAATATTAAGCCATCGACTTGTATATGTTTAAATGGCTAAATAAATGAACTAAATTAAACTTAAATTGAATCCTGTAAGAATGTATGATAGAAACAATTTGAAGTTATTAAATCTAATAGCTGATATAATTTAGTTATTTATTAAAATATTAATTGAAGCTGTAATACTAATAACTCTTTCTATTAGATCCTAATATAAAGATTATTTATCATAACCTATTTAATATTTTCATACTACTATATTAACTTTAGCTATCCTTCAATCTAATAAGAATTTGATATCTTGACTGTGAAAACAATTAATAAGAAAGAAGCTAAGCAATAAAGCAAATATAGAGTAACTAGTTTAAAGGAAAGATAATAATAACGTGTAAATATAATTATTGCTCAAAATCATTTGGAGTACATATGTGCGTGTCCGTGCTCAAAGAATTGGTCACTATGTGCTTCTTTTTATTCGAATTGTCTAGCGAGTAAATGCTAAAATGCTACTTCATCTGGTTCTTTTAAGTCTCTAACATAAGTAGCTGGATTGCCAGCCCATAATTATTTGCTTGGAATAATTCTTCCTGAATTTATTAATTACCTGGAGGAACTACAGTTCCAGCACCAACCATTGCACCTTTCTCTATTCTTGCACCTTCAAGAATTGTGGAACCTTGACCTATGTAAACCATATCATCGATCGTACATGAATACAAATTACACTTTGGTCCAATATATACATTGCATCCAATGTTAACGCTAGCTGGAAGACCAGTTGGAAGACTTGCAGCAGTTATTATAACTGAATTATCACCAATGAAAGTATAATCATTGATTCTAATAGCATTTATGTCTCCTCTTAATACAGCTCCATACCAAATAGCACAATTATTACCAATGACAACTTCTCCAATGACAGAAGCATTTGGAGAAACGTAAGATCTTCCATATGAAGGTCATAAATCATAGAGTGGCATAACATTTCTATGTCTTGAATATTTTTCTAAATAAGCTATATCATCTGTAAGCTTTAATCCTGTTCTATTCAAAGCTTGACCTGTTTCTCTAAATATGCGAGCTGTGCCAAGTTTGAGTTATTTAGCCAAAGCTTTCCACATTTAAAAAATATAAATAAAAGATTTAAATTTAATTAAGTTGCTTGTCACTATCCAAATATAACAATATCACTAATATGGCTTATTTCTTTATCTCCTATCCACTAAAATTTTTATTTATCTTACTGCTAAGAGCTTTATACCAGCTAAACTTTTCTATTTAACCTACTCTATCCTTATCATAGCTATATGGGAAATTTTATCTTTAAAAGTTTATTTTTACCAAACTTATAAAGTGATCAGATACTGCAAGATAGTAAATTACATGTTTAATATAATTCTCCATAGCTTTTCATTCAGCACTTATATGAAAAGTGATCTCTTTAGCAAAACTGTATCTTTTTGTATAGTTTAAGCATTTAAGACAACAAATTAAAAGCTTTAAATTTATTTTATAATCACTAATCTAATAAAAGGGAGATATAGAAATCCTTAGCTTGTGATTTTCTATTTTAGAAACCAATGCTTAAATAATCCCATTATAAAGCAAGTCTAATAGTAATTATTTAAATATTAGTGAATTATAACTAAAGCTGCATGATGTATAAAGGTATTTACAGTTATGCTTAAGTAGATATTTATAAAATAATATCTTTCTATAGCATATAAAATTATAGAAAATTAACAATCCTTAAATAGTAGATTTAATTACCATTATTTAGAAAGGATTACTCTTTTATCTATAAAAGTGTATATATTAGTTGACTATTTACAGTTTTCTTTATACATAATGGTATTTTTATTATAGATAACTTTAGATTCTCAGTTTATTTAGTACAGATAAAAAGCTAAATAAGCTATAGTATTTACTAAATAAAAAGCTAAAATTGATAAAGTGATAGCTTTAAATGCTACTGATTATTATTGATCTTATAACATTTGATTAGTGCAATTTATCTAAAGCTTAAAGGTAAATAAGTATATACAATCTTATATTTCTAATTCATAAATTTCTGATTTAGCACTAATATCAATCTATTATTTCAGATACTTTGCTTCCTTCTATTTACTATTTCAATTTCTAATTTGCTATTAATTATGAATGAAGGATGAATAAGAGTTATTTAATGAATTAAAGTATCTTAAAATAGAACTATGAAACAAATATAAATTTGGTATAAGCTATTAATTAATAATTGGAAAGAAGTTGAAAGGTAATTGTTTTTTAAATCTAATATAGTTAACTGCTAGCTAAATAAATATAAGTAAGTTAAAACAGAGTAAACAATGCATAAGCTAATGATGTTATAAATTAAGTTTATTAGAGTATTTGTATCTATAAGATATAAAGCTAAGTTAAGGTAAGAAATTTTAACTAGCTTAGTAAAATATTATTAAAATAATATTTAAAGGTAAAAGTACTTTAAGCATAAAAGACATATTTAGAGAGATCTTAACTATTTATTTTAGCATATAAGGAAATAATAAAATAATGCTTCAGAAATAAAAACTCATCTAAAATTTCGTAAGAGCCATTCCCGATCTGGTGCCGTTTTAGAAACAAATAGAAGTATATCTGAATAACGAAAAGAGCTGTAAAGTTCAATTATTTGTTATCTGAAAATTGATTTAAGAAAATATAATTATTAACATTGAATAATTATTTGAAGCCTTACATATAACAGAGTATATCATTAACGGATAGCTTTAGTTTTTACTAAGCAACTAGACTTTATTACATGAATAAATACTAACTATCTTAATGGACTAAAATTTATGATCACTCATTACGCAATTCGAGTACTTACTGGAAAATTCTTAAAATATAAGTAATAAAAAATAGGAAAACATGTAATATGAAAGTCAATATTAAATAAATGAAAATGAAGATATTTTTGCATATCCTTCGAAGCTTTACTAGTAGTCCATAGACATATAATAAGAAAGTTTACTAACTTAATCATTAAAATATATTGATGAAAGCAAATTATTCTGAAAATAGAAACGTGAAAAAGCTACGATTAGAGTTTATAGTATCGAGCAATAATAGCAGAGTATGATTTAGTAAATAAATTGCTCTCAAAAAAGCATAAAAAGTTAAAATAGTACTTAATAATCAAGATCCTTAGGTAAATTTTAGAAGAGTTTGAAAAGATAAGTACAAACAGCTTAAAAATAAGTAAGAACAAAGCACTAACTTGAGAAATAATACAGAAAGGCTTTTAAAAAATTAAAATAAAAACTAGAATAAAAAGCGGATAAAATAAATTAAATGGATATCGAAAGCGTAGATTATAACTATAAAACGCTATATAAGACAAACTACGACTAAGAAATATATGATTATATGCTGAGAAAAAAGAGGAAAAATTACTTTATGTAAGAAAATAAAACTAATATTTTATCAATTATGCAATCTTTTATACTCTTAGTTTAAGCCTTAATTGTCTAAAATTCTAAACTGAGGTACTCTAGAACATGTTAAATTAAGAATTTCCTTAGTTGCAATTTTTAATTCAGTCTATTGTTAAGTTCTTTCAAAATGAGATTGAATATTTATTGCTTATTAGTAAAATATTTATTTAATTCTAGATTATTAATATTTAGTAAATCTCTTATGAAAATAACTATTGCAAGTTTTTAATAAAAAGAAGAAAAGTTATCAAATGATACTATATTAATTAAAAAGCAAAGCATAAAGACTTAAATAACCTTAATTATAGCTTAAGAATGTAATTCTAGTACTGAATCTTTATTTGCTTATTAGCTAAGATGCAGGAATGTTTGATTATTTCCTTGATGATTATTTAAATTATTGATTTAGTTGCTTAAGCTAATTTAATCTTTTTATAATCAACTTAATAGCTCTATAGTTATAGTTTTTAGATGTTTAATTGCTATCAAAATTTATGATTATTAAAAATAGATTAGCAAAAGCCTAAAGGATAAATAAGTAGAATACTCTTAATAATTAATAAGTGCTTAGTTAAGCAAAGGAATTTTGATAATTAACTATTCAGGTAAATAAATAAATGATAATGTTAGTACTATTAGGTAGTCATATAGTAGTTGTATACTCTTATGCTAGATAAACTATATCACTACTTAGTCTATATAAGCTAATTGTTATAAAGAATGCTATAACTCTTAATCCTTTCAAGTGAATATAAAGTACTTTAATAAGTAATAATTAGTTTTCATTAAACTTATAATATCTTTCTAAATAAACTAAAGCAAATCTAGTTATAGCTTTAAATTCTTCATTCATTAAAAATCAGTATCTTATTACCAAGTAAATTTAAATAAATATACTTTGTAGAAGATAACTATTATCAATTACTTTTTAGAAGGTAAAACTAAGAGAAAACTAAACTCACTTTAGTATAAAGTAGGATTTTAAAAGATTTCTGAATAATTGTTTATATAAAGTAGACAAAATGCTAAATAACCTATAACTAAATTAAAAAAAGTAAATAACTATCATCTGAATGGCGCTTTCTTATTTTTAAATATATATAGAATTAGATTTAAACTTAAAAACTATTTTATTAAACTATCAAAAAATAATACAAATGTTAATAAACTTACTCCTTACTTTTGTTACTTGTTCAAATGAATGAATATGTAGGATGATATATTAAGGTGGTTTAGAAATTATTTATTTGAAAATACTATAGCCTTAGTAGGCCAAAATTTAAATAGACTGAAATTTATGTTTCTAAAATAAACACTGATAATCAATTTTTGCTATAGAATTTGATGTCATACTGGCTAACTAAAGAATTATTAAAGCTTTATTTATAATGAAACATAAACTTAAAATAAAAGAAGGAGAAGCTCCTTATTATAATTGTAAAGGTAAATAAAGTTTATCATTTTCCTCAAAGTGCATTATTCACTTCTTGCTTTTTTTCTTCTTCAATCTATTGATTATCTTAATCTGGAGATTAATCTCCCTATTTTTCCTCTTCTAAATCTTAAGATTCTTATTGCTTTGCATCATGTCATTTATCACTGTCTTCATCGCTGCTAGTTTTCTAATCCTCATCTTCTTTAAATAGATTATTTAAATACGAAAATGCCTTTTTACTTTACATAGCTCATTCATAGTTGCACTAAAATAAGTTTAGCCTATAAATACTAGAACTAAGAAATTCTATCATTCATTTGTACTTCATTTTATGCAGCAAAACTTAGTTCTTTAGATAAGAAATCTTTTGCATTAGTGAAATTATCTTAATAACTATCTAAAAAGACCAATAAGAATTCTAATCTTTTTATTATTCGGCAGTTTCTATTAGAGAGCTAGTATTCTAGATGTAAGTTCTACAAGGAGCATGTAAGAAGCAATCTACTCTCTGTTTTTGATAATTGTCATTTTATAGGCATAGTATTTATTCTAGAAAGTCTAATAAATCAATTATCTGATTCAGGTCATTCTATACTTAGAAAGGAGATAGCATAGATATTAGCTAAGATATATAAAACTTGCTTCTTTACAAATCAGCAAAGCTTATATGTAAACATATTTCTTTAGTTTATTAAGAGTTAACTTCTATTAGCTTTTTAAATACTTATGAATCAGTCAGATAGTTTAATGTCTCGTTTGATAGATTTATGTCGTATTATTGTTTGTTGTTTTTAGATTAAAGCGAATACAGCTCTTTCTGGTTAATTCCTGGAGTTATACCAAAACATACAAGGTAATTTAAAATTATCAAAGCTGTATCAAAATCAGGAGTAGATATTCTTTCTCCCATTCTCTATTGACTTTGTGAAGCTTATAGATAATTTTCGTTCATGATTAGTTTGATTAATATCACTATGTAATCTTTTTATATAAGAATATAAGGTATAGTCTTATTGAAGTTAATAATGGTGTTTATAACCTAGAAATATTATTCAAATCTTTTCCAGTGTCTTCTAACCTCAGGAATCATATCTTTAATATAGAAGTCTATGAATCTGTTAGCACATGATGTACTTCAATAGATCTTTTCTAACTTATTCTATGGATCTTTCATTGTATTTTCCTCTAATATATATAGCTTTTCGTACCTTATTAGAATCTAAATTATCTCTTTTAATAGGTTAGCAAATGAATTTCTAAAGTTAAAGTTAGGAGATTCAAGTAGAATATTAGTTAGTAAGTTTTTATTTTACATAAGATGTTCTAAAAATCAAACACACGCAGGTATATGATCACGGCAAAACTCTTAAAATAACTTAAGCCATAAAGAAAAATTAATGAAATGCTTATATTTCAGCGTTTCCTAAGCGAGAATCAACTAAAGCTTAATGCAAATTAATTTTGGATCTTCTTTTACTTTTCCATTTAAAGAAATGCTAAATAAAAAATTTACCTTTTTGTTAAAGGGATAAATGGAGTATTGCTTTTTAACTTCATGAAGTTATAGAGAAAGTTAAAATAATCAATATTAAGAAACAGTCTTTCTCTCATAAACTGTAGATTTTCTATTCTAATCTACAAGATGTTTTCTTCAGTGAAGCACTGCAAAACTTCTACTTATGGTTCTTCATTTTAAGATTCTTAAGTTTCTAAAATTTGATTAGATTGAGAAAGTTAGGTTTGAATGGCTTAAGGTAACTCCTGTTCAACAGCGATTATGGGTTTTGTTCTTTAATAAAAGAGCATATATGCATTGCCAATTTTTTCATAAGTTTATTGCATATTTCAAGGTTAATCATAACTTTAAAATTCTCCACCAAAGCATTCATCAGCTAAATCGTTGTAGTCAAATGGTGAGATGTGCTTATCATTAAATTTATACCATTTTTAAGTTTCTCTATCCATTATAAATGAGTAATAATGTCCAGCTTCAGCTGTTCCTAAATGTGCCAAAACTCCCACAAGCTGAAATTCGTAATATGATTCATCCTAAAGTTTAATATCTCTTTCCCAGCTTCAAGGCTTGAGATTTAAAACCATAGGAAATTCACAGTAGTCATTAACTTTGAATCTTTACATGAGATTGTAGTCAAATTCAAACCTTTTAAGAGTTATAATGACATTGTTACTTAATGATTTAATGCAGCATCTCTTCATTGCATCAATCTTCATGTTATATTGGTCACATTAATATTTGTTTTCGCCTTCTAAAGCATCTCCTTTAATAAAAGAATCTAAAGCTTCAGAAAGCTTCTTTTTATTTTTAATTACCAATTAAATACTTAAAAAGGGCTCTTCCCAAGTTTTTAAATACGGATAATCTTCCTCTCGACTTCTAATTTCCTGCAAATAATGTCCTCCTAAAGTATTTCTGATTAACTTTTCATTTTTTGTGTCTTTCATTTGATTTTCTAACTTATCAGTGAGGTTATTGTAAAATTCATCTACATCTTATTGTACTCGAGTATTAATTGGATTTCCCTCATAGTCTTTGAAAGCTTGCATGAATCCCCATGGAGAGAAATATTATTTTTCACTATAAGTTAAATAAGCGAAAATCTTTTATAATTAGAAGAGAACAATGTCTTCTTTACTTTATGGGTTAGGATTATTAGGCTCTAGCTTTATTTCACATTCTAGCACTCCTTTTCTGATTTGTGGTAGCATATATAGTTGCTATATTAGAGAGTTAATGTAGCATGTGCATCCAAAGTTTTGCAAGCCTACATAACCAGTACTCGACTTAAAATTCATTTCCATATCTGGTAGTGTTTAATTCTAGCTATTTTCGTTATGATACTTGAATAGTTTTTTCAGAACGAATTCAAAATTATCTTTCTAATTACATAGTTTAAGTAATAAATTAAAAGCTGCTTTTCTGGTATTAGGGCATTTACATTTTGGAGGTATTATTTCATTTATTTGATTTTCTTGGTAATAGTCTATTGGCACTTCAAATAAGCTGTCGAAAATTATTCTTATTAACTCTTCATCCTATGGAATTTACTTAAATGCATAAAGAGTTTCATATAGACGAAGATATCCTGTCAGCACTTCATCAGGGTTTTCTTAGTGTCTTTCTTCAAGAATAGGTCTCTATTTAATAAATTAGAGGGCCTTTTCCGAAAGTTCGCATAGTTATTATTCCAATTCTTCTTCATTATAACCCAGTTGAACTAGTTTTTAGAGTAGCCAAAAGTATTGCTCACAAAACTTGGACTCATCAGTAAGAGAAGGAAGCTTTTAAATTAAAATTTTGAGGAAAAATTAATCGGGGAATTGCTATAAATACTGGTTCTTTTATAATCTTTCACTTAGAACTTCGATAGTTTCAGCAAGAGTAATTCGCAATTACTTTACTTCGCAATTAAGTAAGCAGTTGTTGATCAATTCTTCTATATTAGGAAACTCATAAATAATCTTGATGAGCTCCGGACTTCTGATCAAAATAAATTTACCTGAAAATAATGCAAGGAACTAGCAAATTGAGGCTACTTTTAGCCAAATTTATAGCTTCTTTTTCAAGCTGATTATTAACCTATAAAATTTCAAACGTTATTTGGAAAAGTCTTGAAACCAATTATTCAAAATCTATAGAGTGAATAATTTGCTCTGCTAGTTGCCCTTTTAACTAAGATATAAGCTTTAATAATTCTAAATTTTACTCCTAATTCTCGGATTAGTTTGACTCTTGCTTATTTTCTGATGAGTTTGGCTAATTTTAATTAGTATTTTGCTCAAAGTTATCTTACTCTTCTTAAATGCTTTTAAACTAGTTATTAGAATCACCAATTTATGTAGAAAACTTGTTAAAATTGAATTCTTTGAATAGTTCTGAAGTACAAGCTAGACTATGTAATGATGCAGTTACAAATAATCTAATTACGTTTATTAATAGCGTCAGACATTTTTTATTTCCTTTATCATCAGTTTTTATTTAATCTTCGATTAAAGCTGCATATAATATATCAAACCCTCCAACACTTATAAAGTCTCTTCTTCAATTTTCTCTTTCGTTGAATTCTTAAGTAAGGAAATTATTGACTATAACTAAGCTGTACATTAAGCGATATACATTATTTCTATCAAATAAATGCTTCCAGTCTACTAGCTGCTCAATAGATTCTTGAAGTAATCTATTCACAGGTATTTTACTAAGGATCTCCCAAATTACATGGTTTATATTAATATTGCCTAAATCAAAGCATTAGAACAATAGCTCAAAGTATTCTTATGTGTTTGCTAAAATTCAAGACAAGCCTCCTTACTCCTTTTGCTCTTACAAGTCTATTTCTGTAGACTGCTATTCTTCTTATTGAATTTCTTACTTAATTTATTCTAACTAAAAATCATTAGATAAAATCTCGCAGACTTCATCTATTTCATTAGATTTTTTAATAGCTTTTTATATTATTTTTGAATCTAATTAGGGAAAAATAGATTTTATTGTTTCTATTTTTTCAGTATCATTTTCTAGACTTATCATATTTTAGTTTTATCCTGCTGATGAATTATCTAACGTTTCTCTTTCGTCTTTTGTTCTAGCTATGATTATCTATTTATCTTAGAGCTTCAAGTCATTCAGAGTTTTTTTATCATTCGTAAGGGTTTTTCCTTAAGTAATAAATATAATTTCATCAGCTCTTCTTTTAGAATTGCTTAATCTCTGTCTTAGTTAACCTATGGTTGTAGTTTTAGTAATATTTATAGTAATGCTTTTCTATATTTAATCTTTCATTTCGTTTCTTATTTCAAGTGTGATTAATTTGCTCATATTCATCTTCTTTTTTTCCTCTTAATCAACGACAACAGTCAATATTAAGTTGAGTAGTTTAAGGATTCTTTGCAAGCTCATTTTGTTTCTATCTTCATTGTTGATGATGTTCTTTATTTTCTTTAAGCTGGTCTTCATGAATTCTTCGAATATTAACTGAGATTCTTCTTTCATGCCGCTATAAAGATTAAGCAAGAATTATTAAGATTTTTTGGATACTTCTTTTTGCTAAGATTGAAGAACAATTTCCCAAATTGCATCAAGGCCTAAAAGGTTATTGTCATAAACTTCTAAAGTATCGTTTGTCTAATTGATAAGGCCAAACTCTACGTTAATATGTACAAAGTAAGCCTAAAGACAGCAATATGCGGATTCAGATATAGTAGTAAAATCCAGGCAAAGAAGAATTTCAGTATACATCATATTGATAGCTTACTCTTCCAGTATTAGTTTATTAGCTAAAATTTCTCTGACTCAGTTATAGAATAAATCTCTCTATTATTCAGCTAGTGCATTTATTACCAAACAATCCCATAGAATAGAAATATGTCTTGGTTGAAGCACTTCATTGCTTGTAGCGTATATGAACTTGAAGAAATTAAGTCTCTTTTAGACCTCTTCTAAAAAAGGAACTCCAGCAGTGCATTCAACTTCTTTGAAATCGATTAATTTCATACGAGACTCTTCAGTTTCAGGAGTTTCACTTTCTTCGCCGCTACTAGTACTAGTAGTTGTGTTAAGAATATCCCCTTACATTTCTAAGACTTTTCAAGCAGCTTATCTATTAAGAATAATCAAAGAGCAGTATAATTCAGTTAGCAAATTATGTTCTCTTTCAAGAAAAGAAATGACTTATTGCTTGCTTTCATTATCTTATATCTTAACAGTATTATAAGTTTCTAGAATCTTCTATAGCGTTATAATACTGTTAAGCACCGTTACATTATTCCTTATATTTTCCACGCATTTTATCAAATATATTTATCTTTGAGTCTTATGATACATGCATAAAATATCTTAAAAAGCCTCTAGGGCTATTGATCTTACTGCTACAGATAATTAAGAACTTTCTTATGAAAAACTCCAAAGTAACTCTAGAGCTTGCTTTCCTTAAAAAATTAATTCCTCTTTTTTTTCTTCTTGATTAGGAGTCTTTTTTAAGTTTAATTAGCTTTGATCCTCCTCTATATAATTTTTTACAGTGACACCTTAACTTTAAGTCACCTGGCAAGTATTTTTTTAGCTAATAAGGTTTCTTTTTTTACTTTCATGAGGTTTTTGGATTTACATAATGTCTCTATTTACCTTTGAAAGTTGCTTTAGAAGTTAAATCGCAGTAGAATCTATTTCAGTGTAAGGAAGATTTTAGAGCTTTTCAAAAATAAGAGTCGCATGGTTGATTTGAAAAAGAGGGACTAATTCAATCAAAGCTTTAAGAAGATTTACTTTAAAAGCTTCATGCTTTCTAGAAGCAGCTTCCCATATAAAGTTCAAACTGTTAGTATCAAGTTAGTTCTTTTAGTATAAGAATTTAAGAAATTTAGTGCTTTACTTAATTAATTCTTCATGAGCACTATTCCCAAAAAGTATTCCTATTATATCATGGCTTTATAATCAGGCCAAATATCTTTCTGTATTCAATCAACGATTTTAGTTTCCAAAATTATTGATGTAGTTACTTTAAAACCCAAATCTATCACTTCTGTCCTTAGTCTCTGCCATATTTAACTTTTCTAGCAAAATTTTTAATCCGTCAATTCTTTTTTCTAAATAAGGACATTTTAAGAGTTTTATTCCAAATTCAAGTTCAAACTATTCTTATATTTCTCCTATTTTTTCCTCTTCATGACTATTTAGAAAGCGTAATAGGCTTTCAAGCTGATCCATAACTTACTAGTAATCCTATTTCTTGATTTTTTTGATATCGTCATCAGTTAGCCTGAGCCAAAATATAAAAACAGCATCTTTAATTTGCATTGCATACTATTCATAGAATAGTTCATCTAAAGACTGCCTTATTTGAACCAAATTTCTCAGTATTTTGTACAGTCCAAGAATGCTAACTTCTGTATTTATCACTTCTAGCAATTTATCAAACCCACCATTACGACCAAACAAGTCAAGATAATAAGAGAAAAGCTTATTAGTGTTAAAGCTATTGCTTTAATTTTAAAATTTGACTCTTTATTATTTATTTAGGCTTTTAGACTATTCAAGTAAATTATCTTCATCATAAATGTTAGATCTTTAGGCTAGTCTTTGGATCTCCGAATTACAATTCATATAAGAATAAAAATTTTTATTTTCATTGAAGATTCGCTTCACAACTTCGTGTACTCCTTCGAATTAAATTTTCATTTATTTAATGGTAAAAGGAATTAATTTTTTGAGAAAGTAATGAACTTGCAGTGTTCAGTTCAGCTTATTACTATATTTTCTCTACAAAAGGCCTCTCACTATTAACGGAAGGTGAGTGTTCATAAGTACTATTTGCTAATTCTGTTGATAAGAGTCAAAGTTATTAATGATATCATTCAAATTGCTTAACTATTACTCAGGATCTTCATTCTCTACGTTAATACTTACCTTTTTCTAGATCATTGCACATCCTTTATAGGTTCCTGTTCCAATCCTCCATATTATTCTCTTAGATTAAACAGAATTTATTCATATTTATTTACTACATTCAACTATCTATCAATATAACCTAAATCAACTATTACTCCTAACTATCAAGCATATTTATAACCATGATCCTTCTGAGAAACCATCATCATTAGTCAGTTGTAATAACTATCTTAAGCAATAATCTTTATATTGGCATTTCAAAAATTAAATGAAGCTTAAGTTGAATTAAGGTATTGCGTAAGCTTTTATGATAAGATTAAAGAACCAAGAGGAATATAATTATCATAGCAATGCATTTGATTAGTATATAAAATAGATTAGATAACCTAAGCTAGCAATATCCTATTTATAAGCTTAAATACAATAAGCTTGCTGTTTAGATAAGCATAATCATCTTTACTCATTATACACTACTACACTCAATGTTTAAGAGCTTTTACTTAAAATAATGCTTCATATAATTATAGTTCCTTTCATAAGTTAATGCTCTATAAATAAGAGCTATGCAACTGGAAATATAGCTCATAATAATAAAATAGGTAAAGCTAGAATAAAAAGAGGAAGAACTAGAAATTAAACTAGCTTTATAATTTAAATTTATAAATGGAATTCATTGAGCAAAACCCACTAATTAAGGAATTTTTGTATCAATATCCTAAGAGTAAATGAAAAGAAGTCATAGAGTTTGCTATGTTATAAGGAATTAACTCATTTCAGCAGTAAAACATTACAAAAAATTAAACTAATGGCTATATTAGAGCTTAACTAGATAATGTAAGAAGTAAGATTAACTAGATAGAAAGGACTTTGGATTATCAGTCTAATAATCCGAAATCATAATGCCAGAAATTTAAAAAATATCATAATGAGAATTATGATAAAGCATATCAAAATAAGTCTAATTACTCTAAAAATAAGCCACATCATTTATAAGAAGAATGTTCATAATTCAAATATCCTTAGAATTATTAAATAGAGGATCATAGCAAGGAAGGAGAAGGATATAGTCGAGCTTTAACTAGAAACTATCTAACTCCATAGGAAAAGAATAATAGGAAGATAATTTTAAGTTAAGCATAGAAAAAAAATCTCACAAATAGCAAGAAAAATAACTTAGAATATTCTAAATAAAAGAAAACTCCTTATGTAAAGAAAGTTATTAATTAAAAAAATATAGTAGTTCCAGTTCCAGGACTTCGTTCATAAATTTACGAATATCCAGAAATGTAGGTATTGATAAAACATGATAACGAATGGATGCCAATCAAAGATAAATAAGTTAAAAGACGGAACCAGCAAGGAAAAAGAAATTCTAAATAAAGAATGAATCCTGATATTTATCCTGAATGATGATATTTTTTACCTGGTGCTGATAATAAGTAATTTCCTAATAGAGAAAGGAAAGCTAGAAGTTAATAGAGTTATTACTAAGAATAAAAAATCTGAAATTAAAATGATTATCGAAGTTCAGAGTACTCTAGTTCGTAAGAAAGAAAAGATATAAGATAAAAAGAAAATTGAGCTATCAAAGTGTAAAGACAAGGGAAAATAAATAATGGAAGCTATTATTAAAGCAGAAATCATTCTTCTAGTCAAAAAAGAAGAATATGCGACAACTAAGATTAAAAAAACAATTATAATTAAACCTATTACGAAGATCCTTATGAAAGAAAATAATATATGAAATAATAGAGATAGCACACAACTGACTGAAATGAGTTACCTTAGCATCAAGCTTAATAAAATCTATAAAATAAAAGGTATTAATAAAGATATTAGAATGAAGAGAGCAATAATTTTTCTTTGAGAAAGAACAAAAAATATAATAACGTGTAAAGTAAGATTAAACATTTAGTAGATTAAAATAGAAGCTAGAATAACTTTAAAAGCATAAAAAATTAGTATGAAATAAAGATAGACTAAAGATATAAAGATTAATATAATGCTGAATAACTACCTGAAGAAAGTTCTTAAGAAAGTTTTTCGGAAAAAAACTCTTCTTATAAATATTAGGATGAGTTTACTGGGTCTAAGAAAGAAAAATTGACATCTTCATCAAAATTTAGGGAAGATTAATTATAGAGCTAATCATCTAGTAAATAACAGAAGCTTCATCATACAGAAAGTAGTAAATAATTTAACAAATCTTTAAACTCTTCTTCAAAGAGTTCTACTAGAGAAAAATAATAAAAGTAAGATTGGGCATAAGATTTTTCAAGATAAGTTAAAAATCAAGAAAATGAAAAGAATAATGAAAGCAACTAATTAGAAAATATGGACTTAAACCTACTCAAATGGGAAGAAAGTGATTAGAGTAATAAAAGTAATGAAAATATCGAAATTAACTACGAAGATATATAAAATTTTTTTAATAATTAGCAAACTTAAAGTAGTTAAGACTAAAGCAACAAAATATAATCTTATAACTCAGAAGATTATTCTCAATTTTCTAAATAAGCTCCTTATTAGAGCATTGGAAGCAGCTTGTCTTAATATAAACCCACTGAGGAATTGAAAAATTTTTACAGAGACTAGAAATTATTAAATGCAAAAGAAGAGCAAGAAATTCAAAATAAAAGTCCTCTTTTGAGAGATTAGTTTAATAAATCTAACTAGCAGAACTTAGAAGATAGTTAGGATTTTAATTATAGAGAATCTCTTTGAAATTACAACTTTAACTAGCTAATTTAAAAATTTGATTCATTAATAAATCTTAAAGTCTCTTTTAATACTCAAAATAGATTTAAAATTTTAATATTTTAATTTCATTTTTTATTAAAAGAGAAGGTATATAAAATTACTGTATAGATACAACAAGACTTTAAATCAGTTTTAATCAAGCAATTTTATAATTATATAGTATTTAAAAAGAAAAAATACTGCAAATTTGCTATCAAAGTCATGTAGATAAATCATAACTTGCTATGTGAGATCCTATAAGACCAATCTCAAAAGTTCTATTCCATGGATAGTAAGTACTTTAAAGCTCTAAACTTAGATTATATAAATTTGATATTTCTTATGTCCTTTCAAATAGAGGTTTGAAAGAAAATTTCTGATAAAATTAAAGATCTTGTCCTAGGTTATTAATAGAATTGGAAGGTATCATTGAAATATATTATTTCATTGTTTGACGTACAATTGCTTATCAATCTCTATCTTCGATTATTCTTAGCAAGTTAAAATAAGAATTTGCGCATTGGAAATCTCCTTAATCACATGGACCACAGAAGCTGCATTCCATTTATTATATGTAAATATTTTATAGTTTGGATTTCATCTATCGACTTATTATTGATTTCCTTTAATGATTTAGTTCTTCTAAATATTTACTTTTTTATTCTAAGATAGATATTATAATAGAATTTGCAATGACGGTTCCAAGTGTATTTCCATTAGTATTCCAGCCGGCATAAGCTCACTCTGTTATGTTCCTCTTGCATAATGAAGTTTTATCTAAAATATATTAGACAAAAAGTATATCAGCGCCGTTTGCAAATCTGTTATCTACGAATCCTAAAACTTTACTTTTCTTATCACAAATGTAATCATTAAAAACTGAGTAATTATAAGTTTAATCATTCTAGGATTATTTAGCAGCTTCTTACTATGGCTCACTGGCAAAGTTATTAATTATGAGAGTTATATCTCCTCTAAAACTAAGAGATCCATTCTAGGCTCTTCCTCCTGCTGCTTATATTTAATTTAAAATAGTCTCAATCAATGGCTAGCCTTCATATCCAGGCACTAACTAGGTCGAATTTGGAAATCGGAAAATCAAAGCAAGATTAGGGGAAGTAGTTCCTCATAATTGGACACAATAATAAGAAAGCAAAGAAAGAGAAACTTCATCGGCGCCAGGATATATTAATACTCTTGATTACAAATTTAGGTTCTAAACTAATTCTTTAAGTCTTTTAGATTCTGCAATATTGAAGCCATATAGAGAATTATCGTCTAGAGTTATATATAGTCTCTCGAAGATTGGCTTTCCTTTCTGGATTGATTACGCTAAAGCTTGAAGAATATATACAGTTGCATTGAAATTTCGTTATCTTCTTCAAATAAATTCGTTGATCACTTCAGAAGGAATTTTATCTCTAGCTTGCTAAGCCTTTTCTAAATCTTGTTAGTCTTCTGTTTAATTAAACTTATCAGAATAAAAGCTAAAAGTATACAAAAGAGAACCATAGCTAGCTCAATATCATGGCTCTTCAAAATCTCCATCATAAGCAGGTATTCTCATAACAACCATAGAAGCATAAAGTTTAAAGGATTTAATTTTTTACTTTTCATTAATAACAAAATCAATACGTCTCTATATTTCTTTCATTGTATCATTAGATACTCTTGAGGCTATGAGACCTCCATATATCAACATTTCCAAAGAAACTATACCTGAATCTGTTAAGTTTAATGAATTCTAGAACCAAGTTAGAATTTAAGAAGGATCAGGGTAATTTTTATGAGAAGGAAGTAAGGTTTCAGGCTAAGATACTAAGTCAATAGGAACTGTAGCTGCTAAATTCAAAAAGGCTACTCGAGTTGCAAATCGTTCGTCCAGAGGCGAGTAAAGTAACTAGTTAGCAAATGAAAAGCAAATAAAAGAAGTAAAAATAATGAATTTCTTCATTATAATTAGTAAGAACTTCTATTTATTTAAGTAATAGGACTGCTTTATTACTAAATAGGAGCATAAATATCAAATAAGTAATAATAGGAACTTTAAAATAATGCTTATATACTATGTAAGAAGATTCTTCTTTATATATTCAAAAGAAATATATATTAGTACTATTTATGCTCATTTAACTTTCAAGCATTGCTGTAAATAATAAATTCTGCACTCTACCTTCTCTTTTATGTTAAATTAACGAAATTTAATTTAAGTTAACTAAAGATAAAAATGGAAAATATTTGGAGCATAGTAAGAAGATTCATAATACTTTATTCTTAAGCAGTAATGAAGATATGCATTTAAGTTAGTTAGTTAACTAAGTTTTAATATTAAAGTCTAGCAGCCCTAATTTAGTATGAATTAAGAAATTAGATAATGTATTTAAATATTATCTAAGATATTTTGCTTAGAGATATAATTAGAAATGCTTTATATATAATCAGGTAAATATTAACTAGCATAGTTGATCATTTCAAAGATACTAAGTTAGCTATCTATAATTAGATTTGTACAAGTTATAGAAAAGATTTATTATTTGAAGTCTTAAATGAAAAATAGGAATTTAAAATGAAGAGTATAATTAAGATACCTAACTCAGTTCTATTTTAAGTAAGCTAGAAAATAGTTCTTCCTCTATCTGATGAGAATTTATCTCTTATTGAAGATCTAAAGAAAACTGCTAGAAATACTAAACTTTCTTAAAATCTCACGCTTGTTGGGCTTTCTGCTCCTTAAATAGGAATTCTTCAAAGAATTTTTGTTATGCATAACTTGGGTAGAGGCTTCAAAACATTTATTAATCCAGAAATTTTGGATAGATCAGAAAATGAAGGGATAGAGTTAGAAAGTTGTTTAAGCATTCCAGAAAATTTGACTTTAGTGAAGAGGCCTGATTGAGTGTACGTAGAATATTTTGATATTAATGAAAATTTCCATAAAAAGAAACTGTTTGGATTTGAAAGCAGAGTATTCCAACATGAATACGATCATATGCAAGGGAAACTAATTTCAGAAAAATAGGCAGAATGAAATATCTTTATTTTATTTAAATATCTATTTCTATTATTTGTCCACCTTTTACTATGCAGAAAACTATATATGTGTCTGAAACTATTTGAGTATTAATTGTTAGTTTAGTATTCTAACTTATGATATTTAATTATCTAATTAAAGATGATTGAGGAAATATCAAATCAATTTTAAAATAATCTACTCTATGTCTAGCATTATTGGGGTATAATTCCATAATTTGCTATTAAGCTTTTATTAAAAATCCCTAAGAAGTTTGCAGTTTCAGTAACTGAAAGTTTTTATAGACTTAAATAGTAAAAGAAGTAAGCAGTTTGTATTTTAAGAATATAGAAGCTTATAGTTAATTAAATATGATAAAAGTGAAATATGCTTAGGCATATTTTATATACTTTGAAACAATATTATTTAGACTATAATTTCTCTTTTATTCTGTTATCTTTATCTAATAAATAACGCCCTTCGATACTTTTTAATCTTGAGAGTTGAAAAAGAATAATAATCAGAAAAAGCACAACATCCTTACAATCCAAATAGATTTAAGCAAATTCTAAGATTTATTTGATTGCAACTTATAATAAAGATATTTAGAGGAAATCTTTGAATCATCACTATTAAAGATAATTATCTTTCTAGTTATCTCTATAGTAACTCTATAAGCATATAGTAGTTATATAACTTTCTTAATAATTAAAATGGAAATAAAATTAATTATTATAGTAACTAATAATCAGACTAATCATAAAACTAAATAAATAAAAGTTATCCAAATTAACTTAACCAACTGATAATACTCATAAATATCTTGGATCATTATTATAAATAGAGCAGCTTCTAAATACAAAGTTTAAACAAATTAAAAGAAAGCATATTATTATTTCAAAAAAAAGCCTTTTAGGAAGCAATTTCTACATTTAACAAGTCATGTTATATAGATTTGCATTGGTTAACTTTCAAATACAATATGGCTATGAAGTTCTTTAAATTCTATTATAAAGGAAATAAGAAAATATTGAAATTCTTAGATTATTAATAGGTTTCTCTTTTAGTATCTTGATAAAAGAATTTCTAAACTATGTTTAAGTTTAACAACTATGAGACTTTTATAATATCGAACTGCAGAATTTCTATAGCAATACCAGTCTATAAACTTTTATAAAACATTTAAGAACTAAAATATAGCAGCATCCTTATAATGATGTTACTATAAAATTTAAAAAAATATCAACGGCTATAATATATGATGAGCAATTTGTAATTTAACAATTTCCATAAATTGCTTAAACAAAGTTGAGCAAATAATATAGACGAGAACCAATCAATATTTTGAACTAAGAACTCAATACTATAGCTTTTGACAGGATCTTAATAATAGTCATTACTCTATTGATAATTCCTATTGCATGTGAAATAATATGAGTCATTTGAACTTCTTTAAATTTATATATTATCCTAGTATAAGGGATTTACTATCAGAAGTAATCGGAAATTATGATTTAAGACGTCTTATAATATATGTTCTAGAATATATAAACACATTTTCAAGATCTTAGATTGGAGTATTTAGATTTATAAATAAAATGGTTCATAAGAAACTAATGACAAGAAGACTTGAATAATTAGAAATAGAGAAAGCAAAAAAGGAAGGAAAAAAGAGGAGAATAAAACTAAAGTAAATGAAAATTAATGAAATAAAGATTATATTTAAAATCAATTTAAAAAGCATTTATTAACTTCTATAGATGAAGGAAGCAATTCTAGCAAATAAATATGTAAAATATCTTTTTATTTTGCAATTAAATAAGAAATTATAAAAAACTTAATTAGTTAAATTATATAATATTAATAGATAACAACTCTTTAAATTATTATAGTACTGAATTAGTTATGTGAGAACAAGTAATTATTAATGCTTAATTATAATATTATTAATTATTATAAGACTCCTCTAATTTATATTACTGTGTTCTTTTATTTTTTTACCTAAACAATTATATGTTTTTACTAGTTAATTTTTAAAGTATTAAAATAGGAAACCTATATGTTTGCTATAAATTCAGTTGATAATCAATATACTAAAGGTTGTTAGGCATTGAAATATTGAAAAGCTTATTTAAGGAATTTAAATTACTGATTATACTTGGCTTGGATATACCTTGTGATTATTTTATGATAATAAATACCTTCAATAATTAAATCTAGATGGATTATGAAGCTAAGGAGTCTTATAAGAAATATACTGATTATACATTTTTATGCCAATAACTTGATTTAAAGTAAGAAAAGAAAGAAGCATTATAAAATTTAGCTTCATTTATCTATAATAAAGCTATCAATTATATCTTTCAACAACAAAAATATACAATCTTTTTATTAAAAAATTCAACCTCTTCAATTAGGAAACCTTCTTTACATATTTAGATTACATTTTGATAATTTTTTTCCAATGAGGAAATATAAAGTCATAAGCAGATAATTATTTCTAATAATTTTAATTATAAATAAAGTTAAAATATTGGAACTTACGCTGATTTTGAAACTTTAGAAAATTGCCTTACTTTCTATTAGAATTAATATTACAGATATATTTAATTTTCTAGATAGAGTTTAAATAATATTGACTAAAAAGTAAATTTAAAGAGAATTGGAATGAATAAGAAGATAGCTAACTATATACATTTCTTTTGAGTTAGACAAAAATACATAAATATTGCTAAGCAATATCATTAGCAATGGTAATTATATCTTTATTTTGATTGTTTAGATTTTTTAAAATTGGAAAGATAAAAATTAATGAGTTGAGAGTACCTAAAGCAATTTGATTATTATATGGAAATAGATAAAAAAGAATTTAAATTTAATTAATAAATAACGATATATTTTTATTAATATAATCTAAGACTATAAATAAGGAATATAATATAACTATAAATTGAAAGAATAATTTACTTGCAATTTTGCAATTTAGTTCATATGTTCCTAGTATTATATAAACCATATTATAATCTTTAATGAACTAAAGATCATAATAAAAATACTGCTTGTAGTATTAGATGATTCTATATCAGATTATTATCATTCTGTTTTTTTATTTTTTACTTATTAGAATAGCAAAGAAACTTAAATAACAAATTGAATTTTTAGTATTTCTAATTTCTTTAAGAAGCTAATATATTTATATTAGTAGGGATACTTTTAAAAGATAAACTATTAATCTATTACTTACGAAGTAGTTAACAGAACAAACTCTAAGTAAAAATGAATTATGACTTCTATATAATAGCATTATGAGAAATTTAAATCTTTTTAAAAATTAATTATCTATTTTAAAGAATTTTACTAAGTTCTAAATGTCAGCTACCAACATTAAGTTACCTATTATAGAGTTTTGAAAATACCTAGAATACTAATATAATTAGCTGTTACTAATTATTTCTTTTAAAAATTATATATTTTACTATAAAAAAATATGTAATAAGTTGGATTATAGTAATTGATCTTAGTGATAATAAGAGGTGACTATTATATTTGCATAGGATTTATTTATTTCAATTATAATTTACATTTTTATTTAAAATTACAAATATCTGCATTAACAATAAACTTTAGATTTTAAGTTTTAAGCTAAGATTTAAACTCTAATTTCTTTTTTATAGCCTATTCTTAAACTGTTTTATAGATTATCTGCTTTCTTGTTAAATTAGGGTTAAAGAAAAATCTATCAATCATATTCCATTTTTCGTTAGCTTAGTTAATTGTTTTTTTCCTAGAATCATGCAAAAAAACTGTATTCCAGGTATCTTCATAATAATCTATTTCCATTCAATCAATTTTAATTATCCTTATATTACACATAAATATAATATAGTTATTAAATTTAGTGAATAGGAAGTAAGCAGTTAGGTATAAAGTAGCTATTTAATAGATTATTAACTAATTTATTTATCTAAATGTAATTTCTAAATAACTAAATACCTATTAAACTTATATCATTTTAAGTTTCACTTTTAATTGTATTTTGGCTTGTTTACTTTGAGGGGAAAGGCTAGTATAATTTAAGGATTGCTTAGTCTTTGTATATGTATTGAAGTAAGAGCTAGATTCAGGAGGAAAATAAAGGAGTAATTTGTAAATGATAATATCTGTACGCTAATGGCTAATTAATACTCTCCCTTATATTCTAATTTGGAAATCTAAAATATAGTAGCATTATGATTTAAGTGTGCTTCTTTTAATTTAAAAGAGTATTTTTTCTCTTCTCATTACTTCATTTTTAACAATGAATGAGATAAGACAGTTTCGAGATTTAAGAAATGAGTTCTGACAATTGGAAACAACTCATTATGAGAATGTCAAAGATTATTTGAACAAAAGCTAGGGACTTGAGGAGATGGTAAAATCTATTTGCTAGTAGTAGGATATATAGCAAGCAGATATGCTTAGTTTTTTCAAAGGAGAATAGGACTATCAAGACTTTATATAAATTAACTATGATAATAAGTAAACTTTAATACAGAAATGCAGATTGAAACTAATTTACTAGCTGTGTGGACTAATTCTTCTTAATCGAAATGTTTAAGTAAGAATAGCCTGATATGGACTTTTATTAATTTGCTGAATAAAACAGATTACGTGAAGATTAATTTGAACAAATTTAGTTAGTTGAGGGAAATGGAGAAGAGCAGAATGAAACTTAGTTTAGTAGTGAGCAAAAATCTTTTTAGCAGAATCTTAATGAGGTTTCTAAGGATAATGAAAACTCTATGCATTAACCAGAGAAAAAAACTCGATATTAGATGAACTATGAAATAGTCACAAGTAACTAAGAAAAAGTTTAAGCAATCTTTTAAAAATACGATAAATAGACCTAGTCTCTCATAAGTTTATGTGAACTCCCTCAAGCTTTGCTTGATAATTTAGTAGTATTATCTATTCTGTTTAAGATAGAAGAGTTAAATAATTTCCTTAAACTCTATATGAGAGATAATTATGATCAGAACTTTGGAAAGAAGAATAAGCATGCTTTAAATGGTAGATCAAATACCCAAAGAAATGATTCACATTAGATATATAAACAGAATGAACTATAAATAGAATTAGATTAAAGAGATATACGTAGTGAAGTAAGTAGTGATTAGAAAACAAACTCCTCTATGCAAAAAGATAATTTAGAGAATAAAGACTCATAACTAATACTTATACCTAAACAGTATAAGTAGCATAAAATTAACTTTCAATAATTCTAAGAAATACTTGCCAAGTGTATAACTGCCATTAAAATTGAAAAAAAAGAGTTTGATGTTACTAAAAATTAATAAATGACTCTTAGACAATAATTGGAGGAAACTATTAAATAGTATAAGACAATGATGTAATAGAACCCAGGAAGTCCAAATTTTAATATTTAGTTACTTATAAATGATTTAGAACAATAAATTTAAGCTTTAGATTAGAAAGAAAAGCAAAAGTAAAAAGAAGAAACCTAATTTAAGAAAAACTAATTAAAGGGATTAAAGGAAATTTTTACTTTCTACGCTAATATTTAACTACCCACAGGAAAAGCTCCAACTTTCGATTAATATCAAGAAGAGACCTAAAACTTGAATATAAGCAAATATTTCAAGTTCTGCAAAGACTTTTAACTTCTTGGAGGAACGAAAAGAATAAATAATGTAAACTTTTCGAACAACAAAATACTTGCAAGAGATGAAGTCACTAGGATATATAAAGCCAATTCCACTTTAACTAAAACAATGGATTATAATCAATTTACCAACTCACTTTTTCAACTAGCTTAAGTTTACTATGACAAAGATTATGATAAATTGTACCCCCCATAAAATCCTTAAGAATCTGTAGCTCTGAAATCTGAAAATGAAAAATACTAAATGCTTCTTTTTTAGCTATAAACACACGATTCAGCTATTTACCGTCAGAAACTAAAACCATTAGGAGAAGCTTTTTTTGTTAATCCTTCATGGGAAAAAAGAATTCCCGATGATGATATTAGTAAGAAATACAAATTTAAACCATATAAAGGAAATTAACAATTGATAGAATAATGGAAGCAATAAAAAGAGGAAATTAAAAAGCAAGAAGAGAAGTAATAAATGAAAGAAGAAATGATAAGAAAACAAAAAATCTATGAGAAAGCTGCTAAAACATTAATGAAAGAAAATTATTAAAAAAGGTTTAGTTAGGAGGAAGAAATTCCTTCTTATTAAATGGGATTACCGTAGCAAAAAATTAAGCTGTCACCTCCTAGCACAGTAATAACTTGAACGAGATTGGAAAGCATGTCATATTAGCAGTGAAAAGACAAAAATGATAAAGTTTAGATAGAAGACTTACTTGATCAGACTGACGATAGTTATGATCAAGATCTCAATACTTAATATCCATTAACTTTATCAAAAAAGTAAGAATCTAAGATTTTTAATAGTAAAAACAATGCTAAAAAAAATTAAATGACTTAGCAACATTTTATGTAGGAATCTAAAAAGTCATTCCAAAAAAGCTCTTTATAGTAATCCCCTAAAATTAAGTCTCAATCTCCAAGAATAGTTAGTCAAAATCAAATTTCTCAAATAGCTTTTTAAGATAAAGGTAAAATGAATCTCAGAACATCTTTTGATAATGTTGCCATAAATACTAAGGGTAAGAAAAAATAGCTTATGATAGAAGCATCTCCAAGTACTTCACCATAAAAAACTAAATTTCAACCTAAGTCGCTTCAAAGTCTTCATATAACTCCTAAATTTTCTCCTATCATGTCTACAAGAAACGAAAAAGCCCTAAAAATGGGTAACTAGATGAAGCAAAGGGCTGATAAAATTGAAGCGATATAAAAGCAGAAAAATTTAGAAGTAAGTTATAATTTAGAATTTCAACCGCATTATAAAGCTTCAAGACAAAGCCAATAAAATTTTTGTCAGAAACAATGCAAGTCTTTTGTGAATATCAACCTTAATTATTTTAATTCTTTTTGTTTCAAACAATTTTTAAAATCTTTTAAATCAAAATAGTAAGCAAAATTCTTTTATTTACGCCTGTGATTAATAATTTAGCCAGCTTACGTTAAAATTAATCTTAATTATATTAAACTTTTTGCATACCTTTTAAGCAAAGTATATCATCCTAATGGGCTTTAAAAATTTTTATTATCTTATTTGATACTATTATTATTTTCGAAAGAGAGTATGAGTTAAGTGATATTGTAACATTTAAAATACTTTTTATTAAATAAAGATAAATCTTAATTTAAAGATCTTTGTATAAATTAATTAATTACGCTTCAATGCAGATTTAATTTAGAAAATTCTAGAGAAGATTATTTAAATAGTGTATAACTTTTCACTAATATTAAATCTTTCTTATATTTTTAAATTAAGCATGCTTTATTACTAAATCTTTTAAATTCTTTTACTAATTATTTAGAGTTTCTACTCTATCTTTATTTGATAACTTTTAATGCTCTCATTGATCTTTTTCGATTAAGTTTATTATTTCATTTTAGTGCTTATGTTTAAGCAAGTTTGATAGTTTAATATTTGATAATGTTTATGAATTTGAACCTGGCTTATCTTTATTTAGAGAAGAAAACAGTTATGTAAAAAAAGTTTCATTTAAAATGTTCGGGTACGGAGACTTTATCGTACTTAGGGATTTGTTCAGATAGCACTCTTTTAGCTTCAGAAAAATCTTGTTTGGCGACATCAACACATTTTGTAATGCAGTTCTTTAGAGTTTGCATATTTTCTGATTAAAGCATGCCGCACTTTTCAGTACAACTAGTAAATGAATTTTGAACAGTCTATATATGAGTCTAAATCAATCTATTTACATTCATAAGTTCATTTTGACATTAATCTGCACACTATGAGGCACTCTACATGTTATGCTCCTACTAATAGCAATGCGCCATACATTCGAAAGATCTGGCTGCCAAATTTTTTAGAGGACCTTACACAGTAAGTTATAAACTGTTCGCTTCTTCTTGTAGTTGTTGCTATACTAAGTCTGTGAATTCCTCCATTTTATCTTTCTTTCTACAATTTCACAAATTCAAGACACAAATCCTATTTATAAAAGTCAGTTATTTATACCTAGACAATTTAACAGTCCTTATCCTTAAAATGCTTTTAAAATTTTAAAATAATTTAGATACAACGAATCAATGTGTTAAGCTAATAGACTAGATAGAAGAGGCACTGATATAGTATTATGGTACCTTTTAAGTTTTCTAATTAACTTGGCTTAGGTATATTCATTTATTATTTTCATTTATTCTACAAAAACCTTTAATTTTTAGCTTTAAAGTATTTTTTAAGCAACTTGAACATAATCTACAATAATGAAAGCAAGTAATGGCTTATCTTACTCAATAACTAAGAAAGTATTAAGAATATAAATTAACTATAAGCTGTTAAAAGCTACAAGCTTCTTATTTATCTTTGTAGTTTTATTATCCTTATTAGACACTAAAGCTATCTGCTTACACTTCTATAATATCTTTCTTTTTAATTTGTCTATTTATTTAAATAGCAATATGTGGTTACTCATACTTTTATAGGTTTTATAAGTTTTAAGTATTTCTAAAAATTAATATAAGAAGATTATTTTAATACAGGCATTGGCTAGAAAATCTTAGATGATAGAATAAAAATAAAATAAAAAGAGATTAAATGAAAAAGGAGCAAATAGACACAGAATTAGTTAATGAGTAGGATAAATTAGCTAAAAGTTACTCTCATTTCAAATATATCAAATAACTTTCTCTTATACCTATAATTAACCTATCATAAGCAATCTATTAATTTGTTCTCTTTATATAATATCTACCTTAATCGTTATTTAGACATTGTTGAAAAATAATTAGCTTGAAAAAAGAAAGAAATATCTAATATGTAGAAAGTAATTAATATCAGGCTATTAGATATTGATATAAAGGCGTGAAGTAATATAAAGAGTTGTCACTATAACAAGGATAGAAGGAGTGCAACTAAATTCTTAATAAATATCTTGATCTACTTAGTTAACTTTAAAATATATGCTAAGCTTGTTAAGCATAGAATAATATATATAAAATAGCATCTTATATTAAATAATTATGATACTTAGGAATATTTTCATCTTATCTATTAAAAATGCTTTTATTTTTAAATTTTATTGGTTATTTTCCATCTTCGTGAGCAAAACAAAATGGATAGAGCAAAGCTAATTACAAGGATGCAACAGATTTCATTAATTTAATAAAAGTTTTTCACTTAGATAATTATATCAACTAGTGATAATTTACTGATTCAGTAAAAGCTTAAAAGAAAAGTTTGCACCAGCAAATAGTTTTATGTGATCAAAGTTGCTTTTAATAAATTAAATGGATATGCTAGCAAAACTAATTATCTTCTAATACTTAATCCTAAATTTTTGTAAGCTTTGGTGTGATTCATTATTATCTAAAGTTTAATGTCTTTTTATTAATTTCTTTGCAAATAAATGCTGGAAATCTAAAAGATAAATTGAGGATGTAAAGATAAATCAATAAAAGAGAAAGAGAATTAAGGATAAAATATAAAAATGTTAATAAGTATATTCTTCTATCTCACTCTTATCTATAATTAACTGCTTTGCCATATAATAAAAGCAAAAAGTATGAAATAACCTGTTATCAAGTTAAAAAACAACTCAAATCACCTTTTTTAAATTGGAACTGTAATTTTAAGTGTATTCTACTCTTAGTTTGATCTATGCAGATAAAGAATTATAGTTACTTCAGAAGCTAACCATTAAAGTTGAAAAAGTTTCTGTAGTGTAGGTTTATAGCGTTTTAGGAAATAAAACCTCTTAGGATTTAAATAAAAATAAAAATTGATATTGTTTATGTAGTTTAACTTGATAATTTAAACTCATTAATAAAATTAAGGGAAATGTAGAACTTCTTTAAGAGGTAAGCATTTATTTAGATAACGAAAAGCAGTGAGCAAGTTATTCGGAGACATGGCAGAGTCTATCTACGATTCTTTCTGACGTAAATCCATACCTTTCTTTATGCTAGCGCTTACGATAGCAATGGCGTTTGGAATACTCAAAGCTTAGCTGCTTGATTACACAAAGCAGTTTGTAGATTAGACAACTTGGATCGAGCAAGGAAAGGAAACGTCACAAAAATTAGGACATGATTAGTATCGCCAAAATGTTTTCATATTTGAAGATAGGGCATAAGAAAACATTATAACTTAGGCTCACTTTTTGAATATTACTCAATGGATGATTAACATAATGGGAATGCCTATGTACAAGATGGAGCCTACATTCTTTATAGAGTATGATGGAAAAAAATATAACTACAACGATTTATGCTACAAACCTTGGTATTCTACCTAATGCTTGTAGTTAGCAAACATACTTAGCATGTTTGAAACTCCTCAAGGTTTCGACTTAATTTCTCTTAATGATACATAAGTTCTCGAGAGAATTAACTCAGGAGTACCTCCTTTAGTCAAAGATAAATGTGAAGCCCAAGGAATTCCTTGCTACATCTTTCCTTATATGCTTTTCGGAACTGTTCATACAACTCCAAAAGAGTTACACGTTGATTCTTCTGGGTTAAATGACATCTAGAAAGCTTGGGCGACAGGAGTGTAACTTCTCTTTACAAGTGCAAATGATTTGGGTCATATCTCTAAAATTTATGAGGCTGAACTTCAGAAGTATTATTACGAATATTTTGAGAAAATTGATTCTCTTAATGTATACGCTTAAACTTTTGATGGGCCAAAGGAAAAAATGAAGCATTACCTTAAAAAAGATATTCCTCTAATTATTACTTGTGCTTTATTGGCAGTTGCTCTTAATATCATATTCTCTTCATTCTTGTTTTATCCTATTCTAAGTAGAGTTTTTTCAGCTCAGGTAGGTTTAGTAGGAACTATGATGTCAGTTATAACTTGTTTCGGATTTTTAAGTTACCTCGACTATGGATGGAGTGCCTATACCCCAGGTCTTATTATACTAACGTTATTCACAGGAATCTTTGATAGTTATCAATTTGTATTAACGTTCTCATATTATCAAATGAAGCTGAAGAACAGCAATGGCAAGAAGATTGTTAGAAAAACTTTCGAGCACGTATGTCCTACCTTATTTTTCTATAACTTTGCTGTAATTTGTTATATAGATTGGATTAGCTTCCTTAGTATCTATCAACTTCTTGAACGTGCAAGGTATACAACATTTCATGACATTCCAAGGAATTACATACCTGATGAAATCTGTTTACATCATAGTGTTTTAGGGTTGGTATATTATTCACGAAGCAAAGAGAACTGAAAAGTACAACTATGGAATGCTAGCTTTATGCTTTAATAAAACTGTATGCAATAATGACTATTAAGATCAAACATCACTATTAAGTAAACCTTTAAGAATTGTTGGTAAAGTTATTTCCTACTTCCCATTACGATTTTTGGGCATATGTGGCATTATTGCCTTATTTATTGTTAGCGCTGTTTTTACTCAAAGTAATAAATTAGATATGTACTTCCAAGGTTACTGGAATATGCCTTCTTCTGATAATTAGTATAAGAGTTTAAGATATATTTTAGAAGACTTTAGACTGGGATTCTTCGCTGGAATGTACATTCTTGATGATAACTTTACTTCCTTCTAATCCTAGAATGCTACAATGCAGTTCACTCTGAAAATTGTAGGAAATCCCTTACTTTTCCCTGATATGAAATTCCTTCATTGGTACATGCCATTCCATATGTATATAGGTAACTCAAACTGTGTAGTTGGAAACTAAACAATAGGTACGACTCCTCAGATGACCATAGAGCCTGAATATTATCAAATGTGTGCTTTAGAATGGTGATATGATTTTCCTATGGCTTAGCAAACAAGCCTTATGCTTTAGTGAGAAAAAGAGAGAGAAGATTTTACTATAAGCGAGTTACCAAGGATTGTTTAATAAATAAAACTTTACGGAATTTACGAAAAATCTATGAGGTTGAAGAATGTAGGTGTTTTGCTTCATTTGTCGAACTTAAGGAGTAATATTGAACAAGTAGAGGCTGCAGATGTATTAAGACAAATAGCTTTCGAATACTATGGAGAGGATAATATCTATTTCTATTCAGTAAGCTATTCATACAGTAACCTCTTGAAAATATGTCTCCTGATTATTCTTATAAAGCAAGCGATGATCAGAAGAAAATTCTGATAACAATGAGTGTTATTATAGCAATATTTTTGGCTATGTTTATCTTCGATCCCTTTAAGACAACTGTGGGTATAATAAACATTGGAATGATTGGTGTATCTGTATTTGGTACAATATACTTTGCATATGAAACTCATTAGGCTTATAATTTCTTCTTCTTCAGTGGATTTTTACTTTCTATTACTTTTAATGTAGCTCAAACTTTCCATGTAATATTTTTATATAGATGTTATGAAACTTGAGAAATATGAGAAATTGCATGATAAAAGTATTCAAGAACAATGTTCCCGCTAGTTCTCTTGCCTCCTTAGCTTGCGCTTTGGCAACACTTCCTTTGTATACCTGCTAAACATATGTATTCGAAATGGTACGAATGAGCTGCATGTGGGGAACACTTTACTCTTTCTTCTTTACTCACTTATTCCTTATTCCTCTAGCTTCTATTTTTGGTAAGGAATAGAAGAAAAAGAAGAAGGCTCTTGATGGAATAGAGTACAACTTAGATCATGATAGTACAAAAGAAAGACTCAATCCTATTACTCCAACTGATTCTTCTAAGGAGCTTGAAGATCCTAAATTGTGATCAGACAATTATCTTAAAAAAATTATCTATTAATTACGTTAAATAATAAACTACTTCGTTATCCAACACCATCTACTTACTTCACTTCCTTATAACATCTACCCATATTTTCTTCCACAGTATCTAAGAGTAAATAATATTAAAATAATTTTGGGCTGAATAGAGGGAAATGAGAGCAATATATATATCAATCTCAAAACTATTTAATAATTATAAAGTCATACAGTATTAAGTATCATTCAGAAGATTATAATAGTTTTAGCTTAGCAAGAACTATTTTATCAGAAAAGATACTAAATACTTTAATTAACTTAAGTTCTCTTCTGATTATATTAAGAAGATAGTCAAGAAATTAACTTTTAATTATATAATTATAGATATTCTCATTCTATAATATTCAGTCTTTTACTTTTATTTTAATATTTTGTTCATTTAAAGATGCTTATACTATTTTTATTAATAGAATGGAAAATAATTAATGCAATAAATAGCAAATTGGAATAATCTTTCAGTATTAATATCTAAACTAGTAAACACTTGGTATATTTTTATAATGAACTGAAGCATAAAATATCTAAAATGATAATGCAGCAGTTCAAAGTTATGAACAATTAGTTTCATATAAGTTAGAATTAATTTTAATAGATATCTAATTTTTAATTGATTTTCAAAAGAATTTTTGCATTCTAATTATTTAAAACAATTCTATCTTCATTATATGTAGAGAGAATCACTAACTATTAGGAATAGACTGACGCCCAACCTTTATAGGAAAAATAAATTAGCTCTGTTAAAGGCAAGAAATAAATCGTTGCTATCCTATTTACATGCAAAATAATATTATATTTTGAAATAAAATTAGGATGTTGCAAATAAAAATAGCCCTTTAGATATAATACAATAAAAACAGTTACTTGATTTTCTTAAACATATAGGAGGTTGAAAGTAAATCTTGAGGAAGTGTATAATTAAAGAGTATAGTAATGGACTTTATAATTCTCATGAAAAATGAATTATTTTGAATAAAGTTTTTAAAGCGAAATTGGCTTAATCAAATCGGTATGGTAACATGCTTACCTTCCCGAATCGCTTTGATGTAATAGTAAAAGAAATCAGCATACAATAGGGACTGAACAATACCGCCACCAATACTAACTAAACAATAAAAGCCTTCAGAATAATATCTATAGATTCAGTTAAAAATGTACAGCATTCTATAGGCTCCTAATAGGAAGACATAATTAGCTGTTAGATTTTCAACATTTCTCATCTTTTGCAACATTGTTAATTAGGGAATAATAGAAACTGCTTCTAAATAAATGCTAAAAGTCCATACTACCTCAAAAGGTCCAAAGACATTATTAAAAAGAAGTGCTAAAACGGCACTTGAAGGAAATAAATATTTGAAGTGAGGGAAGGAATCTCGCACAGGATCATAAGTTGTATTATATGGCTTTCTAAACTTCATTAGATGTATTATATAAATAGTACTCGCAATAAAAGCTACCTTCATGAAGGTATTATAAAAAGATACAATATATAAGAACAAATCAAGATATCTCGTGACAAACACAAGGAGGTAGAGTTCCTAAGTCTTGCAAGATAATCCATGACAGTTCTTTGATTTATGAATTTTGTAAATAAGTACTAGAAGGCTCATAAGATGCACTATATCTCCAAGCAATCTAAAAACATTCATTTTATTTTATATTTTAAGTGAAACTTAATATAACAATTACTGATTAAATGCTAAATTAAAATATTTTCTTATTATTTAGTTAAATGTTCTATTGTCTATGTATTTAAAGGAAATTTTCCAAAATTAATCATAATCTAACTCAACCTGAAATTTCATCATTCAAGGCTAAGTTTTTAATTAATAATTCACTCTTCTAAAGACCATAACTGTATTAGCTTTGTAATTTTCTTTCTAATTTATTTTTTTTAATTTAATCATAGAAAAATATACTATACTAATTTTTGCAAATAGAGGAGGAAAAATTAAAGCTATTAATATAAAGAGAAGAATGCCTACTAATTATATTACTTACTAAATCTAAAAATTACTTATAATTATAAAATCTTAAATTAAATGCCTAAGTATATTTAAGAACTAATAGTAAATAGATAATCTTATTTTTGTAAGAACTTTTACTTTTGCTTGTGTTATATAAAATTTAGAAGGACTACTCTAATTATTTTGATTCTGATATAGAAGATTTATTATCTGTTTTTAGTCCTTTTTAAAATTGCTTTACTTGAACAGGATTTTCTTAATCTGAAAAAATAAGTTTAAATATAAAAGCTATAATTATAATTAATATACTTAAAGCCTGCCAGTACATATAATAACCTCATTTCCCTTCTTATTATAAGAGTTAAATTTTGATAATATTTATCTTTTAATAAATAAAGTAAAGACTAAAGTAACTCTCTTTAAGCTTAAAGCTAATAGTTAAAATAAATTAAAATTATAAATAATAAAGATATTATGTAAGTAAGTTATATAGTTTTGCTTATTTCACTATTTATAAGTATATATATCTTTCCATCTGCTCTCATATCTTAGCTATGGCAACTGATACAATATGCTTACAATATTTTGCAAATAAGATAATATTCCAAGAAGATATTGTATACAATAAAAAATCTTAAAAATAAACAATCTGAAGCAAGAAATGATATAGAGCTCAATTTTACCTTTAGAGGTTTGATAAGTTTAATATTTATACTAAACCTAATTTATAAAAATGGAAAAAATACAAAAAATCAAAAGTGTATTGAAGCAGTTATTTTAGATTCTGGACTCAAATAATACTTTTGCAATAGACCCTTTGATCTTTCTTAAGCAGCTGAGTTAACTGAATATTAAATTTGATAAAGCTTAAAAATAAAGACTGAAGTAATTATTTATGGAGAAAGGAGAAGTTAAATATATGACGGCTTTAGAATGCTTATAAATGGACTAAGAAAAATGGGTTTTGAAATCGCCTAGAAATAAACCAAGCTCTAGATCTTCTTCTAGATAAAGCTAACTTTAGTAATTTTCTAGAAATTAAACAAACAGTCCTAAGAACTTAACTGAGAGACCTAGTACTACTTAATCAATAATATCAATAGATTTGGCATAGGAAAATAACTTTCTTGAGTAAGCTGCATTGCAACTATATTAGTTAGGTACTCTACCAGAAGATTTGTATCTGTTATGAGGAATATTTATTTCCTGTGATCCTTCGTAAGTAGGTGAAGTAGAATTGTAATAATTCCTCTCCTAAGTTAAAAAGAACAGGAATAAGAAAATAAGCCAAGAAGTTATGGACATTCTGATAAAAGCCTGTAATGTTAATAACTATTTAAAACTATCAAAAATAAGCAAAATTCTAGATTTGTTAATTTAACTAACTCATCTGTAAGATTATTTCACTTTAATCCAGTTAAAAGGCTCAAGCTATAAAGTCTTAAATTAAATCAGTTATAAGTCCTTTACATGATTAAAACTTACCTGGAAATTTGGATTTTTTAATCAAAACTTTAATTCACAAAATTCATGAAAAGTGTGTAAGTTTTCGCCAAGGATTTTCTTTGTTTGACCAAAATCATGTAATTGCTTTAACTTTAGGATGGGAAAATTTATCCTCAAGAATTTGCTAGAGCAATATAACTCCTAGGTCTTACCATCACCCATCAAGATATCGCTACTCTTTTTTCGTATTTAGATTAACAGAAAAAAGGACATCTTAACTATCTAGATTTTTCAAGACTTTTAGGTGAGTAAATAGAAACGCTTCCAAGTATAAAAAAATAACTTCCTAAACTATTTCGGGAACCTCCAGAACATTCTTCCAAGTATTTTTTAACATTCTTTACTTCATTATAGACCTACAGAAAATTTATCTCCTAAATAGCAATTTTAGCATGAAAATTCATTAGCAAGCAAGAAGAGACAACCTAAAAATAATTGGTTCGCATTCCAAGCTTAGAATACTCCACTTATTAGAAGGTTCAAGCAAAAACGCATATGATATTTTTAATTATATTTTCAATACTCGAAATTATTATCTTTTTAAAATGAACTCATACAATATACTTATTATAAACTTTAAGTTATTTTTATTACTTTTAGTTAGAGGACTGTATATGAAATTTTAGATGCTAGCAATAGAAATAGCATTGTTAAAATAAATTAATGAGCGAGAATTCATGGTATATAATCTTCGTTTTGAAGAGGTGAGTCTTCATTGAATGATTGTCTTGTTACATGAAGTTCATATTTCTTTAATTTAGAAAGCATCTAGTCAGTCATAATCGGACTACCAGGCTATTAATCGTGAGGTGGAGAATCAATTTTTAAAATTTTAATGGAGTGGGACTTTATTCTTTTTTCTTTCTTCCTTAAGGGGCTAATATCTCTTTTTCAATCAATATCCGTTTCAGTTCTCATTAAATGAAAAAAAACTCCCCCTTTAGTTTTTTTTCTCTCCTCACCACTTGTTATTTATATTCCTCCTTTTTACTATATTTCTTCAGTTTTTGTAAGCATCTAAACGCATTATCTTATTCCTACTTTTTCCAGCAAATTTTATATTATCTCTTTCTGAGGTTATCCTGACTCGTTTAGTCTAGAAGCCATAATGTTAGTACATTCTTTTAGATTAATTTGGCTTTAATTTCCTATAATCATAGAAATGTCCTTTAACTCATTTTAGTAAAAATATTACTCAAACTCAACAGTAGGTTATATATTTTTTAAGGTGTTAGTAATTTTGAGGCATTACATTGGATCAATATTCCTAGGTAGATATAATCAAATATTTTGAGATACTTAAGAAGCTAATTGTAAGATCTCAACTATACAAGGAATATTGCTGTTATTTCTCGAAGATGTTTTACATATCTTAATCATTTCTTCTAAATCATAAGTTTTCTATTAGAGAATCTCAGGATCTCCTAACGGAGGGTTTAGAAATACCAAATCTCCTTTCAAATTCCTTATTTATTAAAAGTAATCTCCTTATATCCATGTAATATTGTTCAAAACACCGTATATTGCTGCTATCTTTTTAGCCATTTCTATTTTTTTATGGCAAATCTCTATGGCAATTACTTTGCAATATTAAGCAAACTATATAATGAAACCTACCTAAATTGAATTTCCTCCATAGCCACTAAAAGCATCAATAATTACTTAGTACTGTGTACATCTATTAGCTATGTATTTTGCTATATTCTCATGTGTCACTTCATGCAGATTTTTGTTTTCAACTTAAATCCCTTCACTATATTTATGGAATATAAACATTTTTTACTTTCTTAATTTTTCAGCGCTACTGAGGAATTTTTTATTTGAGATATCTTGAGGAACTTTTATATTAGCAATAGTGAATTTAACAAAATTTCTTTCGTCTCCTTTTCCGAAAAGTTAAGTGCGATCTACCGGATAATTTCTAACTAAGCATTTATCAGTTTGTAGCTTTTTCTTCTTTTCTAGCTAATTTTATTTCGCATCTTTTCACTCATTTTACAGCAAATTTGTTTTAAGAATCAAACTGGTAGTAGGAGGTTCTTCATTTACCTTCTTTTCCTCCTAAGGTCTGAAACAGCAGCAAATTTTTTATTTAGCCTTAGTAAAAAAGCTAGAAGAACTCTTTTAATTACTTTCTATTAATGGAATAAGTTCCGACATGATTATTACATATAAATATGCGAAAGAGATTTATGCAAAGCCTATTACTAAATGAAAGAGCTAGTTAAATATTGCAAGTTTTGATTTATAAAGTGTAATTTTAGGCACATTTTCAGAATTTATATTGTATAGGCACAACTTAACTTTAATGTTCAGTAAAGTTACTCAATTTATATATTAAAGCTAATTTAGAAATAAACTATATAAGCTAGTTCGATTTACTTTAGTCTAGTTAATTAAGCAAGATATCTATAGGTATATCTTAAAGCTAGCAAATCTAGCATTAACATTTATTTTTTCTATTAATGTTTAGTTAATATTATGATTGTTTGCTAATGTGATAGATTTAGGCTGTCCATATTAAGTTTAACTTATTCTCTGCTTTATTATTTTATTATACAAAGAAAGATAAATATATTACTAGTCTAAGTTAAAGCCTCGCTTAATTAATTAAATGCATCATTTAAGACAATAATTTAAACTTTTGTAAGTACTTAAACTATAAATCTTGGTAGATATACAAGAGTAACTTTATTTCATTTAAAGTATTGAATATAGCAAGGCTTAGATCTTTAAGCAAATCTTGCTAAGTTCTAATTAAAATGATATGATATTATCAAATATCTAATATTAATTTATTTCTTTAGACTTAGCCATCATATCTGCATTCATCTGTAAAGCAAGAGTTTACTTGCAAATAAAAATTCAATTATCTTAACTTTAATTATGAAGTAATTATTAAATTAACTCTTTTATAAGGTTACTAACTTATATGCTAGTAATTTAGCTTTAACTTTTAATAATAAAAATATAACATATAAGCAACTTTGATTTTATAGCTAAGCAGTTAATTTAGATTAAGCTTTAGAATGCATTTTATGCTTTTATTAGATTTAGTCTTTAGTAAATATCAATAATGCATATTAAACTACTATGATAAATTCTACTATTGAATCATTGTATTGTTGTACTCTTAATTGTTAATCAAGCTGCTACTATAAGCTCTATTCTAATTAATTCAAACCCATAGAAATTTCTTTACCAATTCAAGTTACTATTAAGTAGCTAAATTTCTGTCTAATAGTATTTAGCATTCATTTCTAATAAATATACCTTTCACACTTATACTGTTATTAGTATTCATTTCAATATTTCTTAGGTCCTGTGGAAGAGCTAAGTAGTAGAAGATTTTACTAAAGAGATATCTTATTTGAAGGAAAGCAGAAATAACTTAGAATTATTCAATAAGTTAGTATTTTCTTTATTATCTCTTAATTTAATTATGCCTCATTCATATGTATCTATCTTATATAATCGAAGAACTTCATTAATTATAATTAAGAGAGGGATAATTAAGCCAGCTTAAAGATATTTAAGTCTACCACTCTAGTTACCAACTATTTGATTGAGTTAATGACTAATATGAGAAAATAGATAAGCTTGACATAATTAACTAAACTTAAAAATAATTAAATAGGAAATCTTTTAAAAATGAAAGAAGCGAGATATTTGTCTTAAATGCAGAACTTATATGGTAAATTTTAAGCAAAAGATTAAATTTAAAAGCTAGAAAGTATAAAATGTATAACTTGATATCAACTTTAGTTGTAGCTTACATTCTATATTGTTATTTATTACTATGCTTTTACTTATTAGGCTACAATATTTAAGCTGATTTTCATTTCATATATTCATCTTCTATTTCTAAACCTAAGGAAAACGTAATATCTGCTTGAGATAAAATCCATAAATAATATTAAAAATCCATTACAAAGGAAGAAAAAACTGCAATAAAGAGTTAAATTGCAGTCTAAAATATATTAGCCTATGATAAAAGGAAGCTAAGGACTATTTAATTTATATAAGTATAAGATAGAATTATTCAGGAGCATTAGGTATGACAAAGAATTATTAAAGCATATTATTTTAAATTAAAATAAAATGCTTAGATATTACTATGGTCCAGATAGCAAAAGGATTTATACTTTACAAGAAACAGCACCTGATGGAACTTCCACCTATTCAGCGCATCCCGCTAAATTTTCTCCTGATGACAAATACTCCAAAGAAAGAATTACTTGCAAAGCTAGATTTGGACTCTTGCTGATTTAGAAGCCAGCAGTTAAGTTTTGATTAATTGAAACCCAATAATTAAATTTAACCATTTAAGTTTAACCCTTTAAAGATAAATCAAAACTATTATTATAATCTCCTCAAATATACTAGACTCTAGATAAGAGAATTTAGAGTGTAAAACTTATAATTCTATCATATTAGAAAGAGTAAGCTATTTCAAAGCTATTAATTAATAATTTAACAATAACTTAATAAAGATAATTCATAATGCCTTGCAAGCTTTCAAAAGAAAATTAACTAAATTATTAAAAATTTGTATTCTAGAAGGATTAATAACGGTAAGAGGGCTTAAAATATTGATATGCCTAATTAGGGGTTATGATTGATATATAGAAATAAAAACTATTTCAGATAGCTACTAAATGTAAATAATTGCAAAATACTATTAAATACTATCAAGTAAATGTAATAAAAGAAGGATTTATATCTTAAGATTATACTTAAAGCATAAAAGATCTTTAGATTAAGTATTTTAATTAAAATTACCTTTATAAGATAATTAATATGGAACATCCTTTACATAATCATCCTCTTTCTCAATCAACTAGTTCTGAAGAATTCAAAGGCGCATGGCATTGTGATGGCTTGTATAGATAAGGTAATTGTAGATCTGGATTTAATATTCCTGCTGATTAAGGGGAATAACTCATTTTTCTATGTTCTCAGTGTGATTTCGTTCTTTGTCAAGCTTGTTTTAAGGATAAGTAAAACGAAAAGCTAAAGCATCCAAAGCATGAACATTTGATAACTAAAGTAAAGCAAGGAAGAGAGTGAAGATGTGTCTAAAAGAATTAATGCTTGTCTTTATATTACAAAGATTGCTATTGTGATGGTAATTTCTCTACAGGATTTTAGTGCAAAAGAGCTTTCAAATGTCAATTCCCTTCTTATGTTTCTAGTGCTGGCTGTGAGTAATGCAATTTCTACATCTGCTTTAGATGTATTATAGAGATTTATCATCCAATGCATAGGCATAGATTAAAAGCAAAATATAGAAATAGCTAGGAAGCCTTTACTTGCGATGGAATGTATCGAGACGGTTAATGTAGATCTCGCTAAAGACAGGAAGGAGAATAATCGATTTGAATATGCGAATAGTGCTAATTTAGTCTTTGTACTGCGTGTGCAGATGATTAAGATAACTAGTCTTTAACACATCCTTTACATTAGCATCCTTTAACAAGATCCTTAAAAAAGCAGGGATGAAAATGCTCTTTAAAACAATTTTGCTTAGGTATAGACAAATAGATTTGCTATTGCAACGATTATAACACTCCTATGTAAAATCCTAATTGCAAAGTATAGTACAAATGTTAGTATCCAAAATAAATTCCCAGTGCCTGCTGTTAGTAATGTAAGTTTAATTTATGCCAATATTGCATAACTGAGACTAAACATCCCTTGCATTAGCATTCTTTAGAGCAAATTGTATCTTTGGATTTTGAAACTTCGTGATACTGTGATGGAGTATTTAGATAAGGACATTGCAGAGGTGGCTTTAACATGCCAGATGATTAATTAATGGATATAAAATTATATTATTGCTAAGACTGTGATTTCACACTTTGCCCTGATTGTATTATTGATCTATCAAATTAGGAGATAAAGCATGCTTTACATATGCATACTCTCTAGAAAGCAGTTTTATTTGAGCAATGGATTTGTTCTGCTGGTGAGGAATGCATTTCTAAGAGAGTATATAGAGAGTGCTATTGCTCAGGTGAACCAATAGTTGCTAACTGTAAAGTTCAATTTAGCTGCTAATTTCCTCCTAATGTCATCTGTGCAAGATGCGAGATTTGTAATTTTAACTTGTGTATAAGATGCTTGCTAGGAAATAATAGAAGCCCTAGCTAAGGAGAGAGCTTAAGGTCTATCGAAGACAATTTTTAACTAGAAGTTTAAAAGCCAAAAATAAAGAATAAAATACCAAGATATTAGTACTCAAAGGCTAGTTCCAGAGTTAGCGTTGATACACAAACTAAGATAGTACGAGGCAATAAAACTGACAGAAATAATTATAAGCTCTACCACTAAAACCTTAATAAATCAATGGATATGCTTATAAATCAAAATGAAAGGTAATTATTACAAGAATTGAGATTGCCAAATAAATCTTATAAGCAAAGTAATCCAATGTCAGAAAAGATAATAACTAATTTAGAAGCATAACTAGAGGAAAATAAGAACGAGAATAAATAGCTTAAAATATAAATTTCAAACCTGTAATTTGACAATGAGCTACTTCTCAAACGAATTAAATAACTAGAAGAAATGTTCAAAGAATTTCTTCCTTCTTATCAATAGCAGTAACCACAAAATAACTCACCTCTTAAATTACCACAACTAAAGCAAAGTTCTAGTAAATAGATAATTCAAAACACAAAGTTAAAAGGTCCCAATGCAAATTAAACTCAAGCTAATAAATTAAGATAGTTAAACGATTAATTTGTGTAGTCTTAAAACTCTACTATGCAAGGAAAGAAAGGACCTATTTAGGCAAATTAATAAATGCATGCTTTAGAGACAATTTCTTAGATGTTAGAAGACATGAAAACTGCTAATTTTTGATAAAATTAAAATTAATTTTTGATTAAGCATTGCCTATTTCTTATTATTTGAAATATATCTGACTATTTGTAAAAGTTTCATAAGATATTTACATTAAAGTTTTCTGTTAATAAATATGAAATAATCCAGAAAATCATAATATTTATTTTCTTAAGTACGACTTATATTCAATTTATTTTAATCCTATAAATGCAAATAAGAGTAATTGAGTAAGGTTATTCTTAAAAATAGCTAATTTTTAACTTAAATGCAAAATTGACTATTTATTACTAAGCCTTATTCAGATATAGTTTCGTTAGAAATGAAAAAGTAAAAAATGTAGAAAATTTTAAATAAATTAATATATTTTACCTTCTTTTTTAAAAGAATTAATACTTATAATAAATACAAAATTTAAAATTATCTTAATGATATTAAATCAATTAGATATTTAGTAAAAAGGCTAATAAAATATCTTCGCTTTACAATTTTAAGAGTTTCTTTCAGACTATCCTTATTCTTATCATTTAATCCCTATTTTCTTCAGAAAATTAAACTTCTCTTGTTACTTTTATAGCCTGCATTAAATATATTATGTATTAGATTTTTAAAATAGCCTATTAATCCTTAATGTATTTTAATATGAGTGCCTAGCAATATTATTTATTTGCTTATTTAAAAATTAAATTATTTATTACATTAACTGATTAAATAGAACTATCTTATAAATTAACTGCTAAATATATCATCATAATTAAAAGCAATGTATCCAGAGTTACTAAGCATTACAAAAGATGTTTAATATAGATATAATAATAATGTATGACTTAATTAAAAGCTATTTAAACATGCTTACAGTTTACTAGAATAATAGACTTAAAAGTTCTATTATAAGACTAACTTATTTTAAATAATAAGATTTTTCTTTTTAATACTAACTTCAAAGCTAAGTATACTTTAAACTGTTAGTTATTTTAAATAAATTAAATGAACTTAATTATTTACTTATCTTAGAAGATAAAAAAATTGATAAAGAAATCTAATAAAGCAAATAAATAATCAATGCATTAGTCTTTTAATATTAATATTCCAATTTTAGATTAAAGAGTTTAAACTTCTAGGGTCAAAGATTAACTATTTATTTTTGATGAATTGGCTATTTAGATATATCAAGAAAATTATAACTTATAGAGGTAGATTTTTAAAAATATCATATTATAATTAATTTCATTTATTTATATAAAGTAGACTAAATTAAGAAGCAAAATCATTTATATTGATAATTAAATTAAATTATATAATTTTCGCCTTTCAGCTTAATAAATGATTTTTTTATGATTTCACTCTTTTTAAACTCTTTGACCTTCATTATTGTTATGATTTTACTTTATTTTTTAATTGTTTTGTTTCTCTTCTTCTTTAATCTTAGTTCATATTAAAAATAATTATTTTAATTCTTCTTTTTTCTCATATTACTAATGGATTTAGTTTTCGCTCATTCATTCCTAAAATCAAGTTATTTATTAATGTTTTTGTTTTATCTAGACCATGTTTTCTTATCTTAAGATCAATATCTTATAATATTTATTTATTCTTTTTTGTTTCTTAATTTATTAAAAGTAATTAAATTCAATGTTTGCTTTTTTATATTAGGTATAAAATGATATTAAGCAAAATGTTTAAATAAAATCTATATAAAGATTAATTCTAAAATAGATAACGAAAAAATAATTATAAAGCATACTTAATTGAACTGACAAGATTATATATGTTTTTTGTAATTGAATCTTACACAGCATTCTTTTATTTAGATAGTAAATTCTTCAAATTATATTTAGAAACTTCAATGGAAAAGAAAATAGCGGTAATCAAAATATTTATATGTTCAGTTATATATTAAAAACCAATTTCTTTACTAATATTGTGTATGCCACTAATAATTTTTTCATTTATGAAGAACTGTTGCATTCATAAATAGCTTTTATCTTAATAAGTTCTTTCTTTTATTTTTGTTGTTTTTACTATTACTGTATCGATTTTATCTAAATCTTTAAAGACTAAAAAATTAAAAATTAAAAAGATAATAAAGGCAAGTACAAATAAATAAATTAATGTGACGCTACCTTTGATTTATTTGGTACGAACTAATTTTAAAATAATTTTTAGTATTCTCTGAATTTATTATATTTTTCCTTATATTTTTGAATCTTTTTTGGGTAATTCTTGGTTCTGTCTTGATTCAATCTTGAGACACTACATACTTTTTAAATGGGAAGTCTCATTTAATCATAATTCTTTAACTATTTCAAATGAAATTTTTTCTTAAATTAGATTCCAGTTACAGAAAATTAAAATTAAAATATTCCACCAATATATTGCATCTTCCACTTATCTTCTGCCTTGCTATACGACATGAGGCTTCAGAAGGTTTTATCCGGATCTAGGAGGAAGCGTTCAGTCATTCCAACCTCTAATTTAGCGCGAACCATAAATAAATTAGGCTTATCCTCTTGGACTCGTGCACTTATCCATGGTGACTATCTGAAAATCTAATTGACAGTGGCCATCAACCATATAATTTTTATTTATTTATATAAATAAAAAATTAAAAAATATGATTATAGCACATAGCACCTCGTTGTTATGCAGTAAATTCAATATTAATATTAAAAAAGTGTTATCATACTTCATGTTGTCATTCTAATCGTCAAACGAGTCAAGTCAACTTCTCCAAAAGGAAAATCTGTTTATTAAAAATTATTCTTAAATCTTGAATCAAATGCTTCAATCTTCTTGAATAAGATTCAAACAAGAATTGGTAAATTAAGTTATTAGAAGACACGTCAGTCAAGCTTTCATACTGCTAGCGGGAATCCTCTGGCAAATTATTTTTTCTCTTCAGAGCTTGTCCACCCTTCCTCGTGGCGTCATCTAGTGGTAGATTACTCGCAATGTAGTATACACTGCACTAGATTACCTACTATTTCTTCTGACTGTGGCTGACATCCATATTTTATTATATATAAAATAATAATATTAATAAATATGAAAGTTTCAATATTTTGAATATTGAAATATAATTGTATAATTACATTGATTGTAATACGTTAATTATGTTTAAATAAATTTTTTATTTCGTAAAACCTCAATCAAGATTCTTTTTAAATTCGTTTAGTGAAGTTGACTAATTATTCTTCTTAAGTTTCTTCTTTTCTAATTGAGTAATTTATTGAACTTTCAGTTTTCAATTTTAACCTTTTCAATTTTTTCTTAAATAACTTCATATGAAAGACTTTGACTATTTATCTACTTTAAGAATTTAAGTTCTTAAAAAATTGTAATTGAAATAAATTAATCATTTAAAATTAGTTTCTTCTAATCTTTTTCCAAAAGCAACTTATTATAGAAAATTAATTTAACAAATTTCTATAGTTAAAATAATTAAAAATGTGCTTAAATTCGTCAAAATCTTAGTCACATATGCAAATTAAACTTGATTAGATATCAAAATGACGTTAACTTAGTTTTAATATAACTTATAAAAGTAAGTTCTTAGTTTATAAATGGAAATAATCTTCCGAATAAAGTTTTATTCAAATTTGTGTATTATACTTAAGGAAACGCACTTTAGTTATTTTACAATTTATCTATTATTCGTTTTACAGTAGGTATATGTGCATTCCTTAGGAGTTATACTTAGAAGAACTTTTCTTTTGATTTTGCAAGTAAGATGTTTATTAAACTCTTGAAAAGCAAGATTTTTAATAGACATCAAGTTGATACATTTAGAAGCTTTTTCGTAAATATATCTTATATAGTTAATTATATAAGAACATTTTGATAATAAAAGCACAATATCAGAATTTGGATTATCTTAATTGATTTCGCTTAACTAAAAGTCAAAGCGCATGAACTTTATTGCTTCTAAATGAACAAAAGGAAGCAAGTTTAAATAAAGCAAGACTCATTAAAAGTAGATTAAGTGATCTAAAAGTCATTCTTGATATTGTCTTTAAATTTTAATTATTTTATTAATTATTTCTCAGTTCTGATAAGTAATCTTAGGTAAAATATCACCATTATATTCTACTTAAGGTACAATATAAGCTCTACAAAATGTTTTAAAATTATGTGGCGAAATAATTCCATACTTAGATAATATTGCAATAGTTTTAGAGATTGCTATTCCGAAATCACATGCTTTCTCTATGCAGTAATTTTATAGTTTTCTCTTTTTCCTAACTATACCCTAGGTAAGTAATTACTTCTTTTTAGTTAATTAGCTGTTCATTGATGTTTAAGTTAATTTAATTTCTACTTTCCTTTTTAAGGAATTTAATTACTTCATATTTTTAAACACTTTTACTAAGCCATACTCAAGAAAAAAATTAAACTGTGGTTTATAGTAATTTTTTAGCATTCACTTATGAAATTGTAAGTTCTATTATAATCAACCGAAAATCTTCGCATTTAAAATTTTTCGAGGATATAGTTAATCCATATTTTTTATAATTTCTTCTAGGAATCTTATAATTACGAATAATATAAAATCACAAGAACAGCAAGATGACTAATTCATTTTAGAACTCCGTTATTAGACTTAATTGATCTTGTAAGTCAACCATGAATAATGAACTTAGTATCAATATTGTCATAAAATTATTCTAAAGCAAGAATTAAGTTTAAGGGTAATCTTAGTCTTCTCAAATTATCAAAAGCTATTTCTTAATATAGTATCTTCTCTAAGTCAATAAAGTAGTTATTAGTTGTTATTTATATGTCTATCTAATGAGTAGATCAATAATCTATTAATTATTCAAATCCGTAAGTCTATAGGAGATTCAAATTGAGCTGGATATAAAGTATTTAGATCGTAGATGTATTTATATAATCTTTAAGTCAAAGATAAGTAGAAATGCAATCTTTTAATCTTGATTTTATTAAGCGTTATTTAAAAGTCTCTATGTGGAACATCAACTCTCTTATTCTAATGGTCTAGAAAATATAACTATTACTAAAAATAAAGCTAGCATTGAGCTTTCTTGCGAAAAAGTTGGCTAATACTGAAAATATAGATCTTGCTACTTTTAAAAGGAAACAAAAAGTAGCAAAAATGCATCTAGTTAAAATGATTGAATTTTAATAGCCTTAAATTAAGATCATAATAATACTTCGGATCCGCATAATTCTAATAAAAGATAGTAAAATTATAATAAAATGAAATGGAATATTAAAATATATTCAATTTCATCTAAGTTGTTTATTATTTAAATTTAAATACATTTTAATCAATGGAACTTTAAATTGAACTTTTAAATAAATAATGAGGTAGAAACAGAAGATGAAAGATGAAAGATGAAAGTATAAACCTATAAGAATAGAAGCCAAGTAGAAAAAAAAGCTTGGTCTAATAGAATTTTTGAGTAAAATCATTAGAAAAAATGCGAAATTTTAATTTCTCACAATGAGATAAACTTTTAATTGATATAAATGCTTATAAGCATTAAGCATTAAAATATTAAATGTAATCTAGCTATTGCATTCAAATTAAAAGGTTGATTTTTACATATATCTCTTAACATAATATACATTTTGGTTGTATGTAACCTATTTGAATTATATAGCATGAAAAAAATATAATAAAGTCTTAAGAATTATTTAGATAAAGCCTAAAAGTTAAATGAATTTAAAATAAAATATTAAGTTTTAATTTTATTAGTATTAAATAAAGATTAATTATAAAGTAGACAGATAGTAGAAAAATTAATACAAGCATCTCAACAAGTTTTCAATATTAATCTATTGAAACTTTTATGTATTAATTTAGTTTTTTATCTTAAAAATGAAGACGTAATATTTATTTATAGGGAGCAACTCAGTTTCAGCTTTCATTAAATTTATTTATGTATTGAAAATAGTAAGCATTTTTAAAAATATTGGGATATTATAATTTTTTATTTAATTTGGAATATTTTAAAACAATTAAGCTATTCCGAGTTGTTTACTCTGATTATTCTTTTAGGAAACATAAATATAATATTCTATTGATCCGTTTCTGTGAACAGAAACTAGAATTATTATTGAATAAACACTAGATAATAAAAAATTAAGGCTTTTCCAAGGCCGGATAAACATTTAGATAATGACCAATATAGATAATTCTTTTCTCTTTTAAATAAATGCACTAACTTTAAGTTTAATTCACTAATACACAATAAACTTTATTTTTATTAAATTTATTTATAATTTCTTTCCCAGTTTCTATACATTCTTCTTTATTCACAAGTAATCTTTAATCATAGTGATTAATAAAATTAAAGTTAGCTATGTGCCAATACTTTATTTATTAATTAACCTTTAGTTTTAGCAGATGATGATGAAAACTATTTCTAAAATTTCTGCCTTTAAGTAAATTTCTTAGTAAGCTATTAAATACTTTATCTTTTATTTTATATTTTCATAGTTTCAATCTATATAAATATTTGTATATTAATTTTAATTTTTGCCACTATTACTGCTTTAATGCATTGATGACTAATATTTTAATAATTACTAAAATATTTATCTTGATTTATATAAAATAGCTCTTATTCCTTATACATTCTTGTCACCATTTTAATTATTAACTTTCTTTTAATTTTATATAAATTAGACAGATAATCATAAGATTCTATAAAAGAGTTATAAATCTTCATATTGGGTATTCACTATGGTTTAAACTTGATAAATGCATATTTTATTCTATTTTTTCTTTTAACTTAAAATATCTTCTGCTTTTTCATATTCTAATATCTAGCGTTGACATTTAATCACCTTTTTTACTAATTATTCTTAACCAGAAGGGTATTTTTAATAGGAAATTTAATAATTAGGAATAACTAAGCTTTAAATATATAGATTGATGTAAACTCATAGAAAATAAAGATACTTATAGTAATTCTATTAAGATTATATGTTTAATACTCTTTAATTTTAGCTGCTCATAATTTAACTTAGTTAATTATTCTACCTATCATTAAGCATTACCTTAGCAAAGCTAATTTTTAAAGATATTTTTAGATAAATAAAGACTTTAATAAGCAAGATCTTATGGTTTATTTCTGTCATTAGCATTACTCAAACAACTTTTCATATTAATTATTAAAATTTAAAATGTAAATTATTAGATGAGTAAATTAAATCTAATTAAAATAGACTAATAACTAATAATTACCTAGTAGTAAAATAACAATTTCTTAACTCCTTAAGAAGATTAAAATAGATCTAGAATATGCATTTAATGATTAAAATACTTTCAATTAAAATAAATCAAAAGCTTATTTATAACTATTTTACAGCTGCTTAACTATTAGCTTATAATATCTTTTCATTCATAATCATAGGAGTATTCTATATTTTATTTGTTTATATTGAAAACTTTTCCTTAAAATATTTGGAAATAAGCACTTAAATAAGTTAAAGGTTATACTTATTTTCTGAAATTAAGGTAATATTAATATAGTAAAAACTTAGAATAATAAAATGCTAGATTTATAAACTTAATTTTAATAATCTATAGATAAAGAAACATATTAAATTAATTTGCCTTTCGAACCTAAGAATTAATTGATTAAATACCAGTAATAATTAAAACTACCATTGCATTGCCTAAAATTCTAAAATGATCTGCACAAACTTAATGATTTGCTTTATTTTAAAGAGGTTTCATCATAAATTAATATGAAAATCTTTCTTTTAGCTAATTAATAATTACCATGGAAAATATAATTACATTTTGACACTAATATTTAATAATAATCTTTTATTATTTAGGAGGAATGTTTTCTTTGCTTAAAATTTAAATCAAAAATATAATAATATTCTAAATGATACCTTTTAATCACAAAAAATAAAATAAAGCAAGTAATTAATAATTTTGGATATAAAGAACAAAGAAGTTATAATTCCTTTTACTATTATATTTAAGTTAGTGATAGCTTGGTTTCTTCTAATTATTTATGAAACTTCTTTATATATTGCTCATGTCTCATTGTTTCTATTTAATCTTAGCAAAAAATTTTAAATTCTTGAGTTGATATTAGCAAAACATATATTGATAAAGTGTCTTTTCTACACATTTAGCTATAAAAAGAACAAAAGTATTAAGAATAATTTAATGACGTATGTATCCTTACAATTATATAAAATTAGATTAAATCCTTATTTATATTAAATATACTTAAAAATTAAATAGTTCGTAGTCTTTATTAGATAGTACTGTAAATGGAAATTTATTTTTAATAAGGTTTCTTAATTAAGAAAATAATATATAGTTAGTAATATATTTACTATGCTTCTTTTATTTATGTAGATAATTCAAATATTTATCAAACTATCTTATATTTAATTTTTTGATTTAACTACAAGAAATAAAAGATATAACTTTTGCATGTATAGCAAAAATGCCTATTAAGATTATTTATTGTCTGCTTAAACTTCTAAACTTTGAAGTATCTAATTTTATAGAAATCATTAAGGCAATATATCCAAAATGCTATACACATTGGAAGAACTTGTAGTCTTGACTATTGAGAATATATTCAATACTCATAGCTATTTCTTTTTACAGAAATATATAAGCAAAGTATCAAATAAACGCTCTTTTAAAGATCCATTAGACACGAAAAGAGGCTAATTGTAATAAAATATTCTAAATTAATAGTTAAAGTTTGAGCAAAATTGGAATGATAAATACATTTCTTGCCATAAGAAATATGAATTATTTAAATTGGCATCTATAATTAATTTGTTTCATACATATTTAGCAATCAAATTTTTGATTTAGTTAACTTCTTAGCTACTAGCTTTAGTAAAATGATTTGCAAAAGACTAAATAAAAGGCTTTAATTAAATGATTAATAAATAAAGGCATATATAAAAATTAATGCATTAATTAGCAACATAAGCTAAATTTATATAAATAAAATTTAGAAAAGGTATAATAAGAAGTTTATTTAGAACTATTTATCAGAAATATAGATATATGCTAAAATTATATTAAATGTATCAACTCATTTATTCTTTTAAAAAATGAAATCGATTCTAGTGGATATACTATATTTGATTGAATTTGGCATGCTAAAAGCAATTTCTATTTAGTTCTAACTTGACTGAGTCAAACTTAAAACAATAAATTTAAGTTTATTTGAAAACTATTCAATTATAAAATATAAATGATATTAGCAAATTTTAAATAAAAACTAAATTAATAATTTGAATTGCTAAAAATTGATTTAGAGCTTTAATTAAATCCATTAAAATCTAAGAAACAGTTCTTAAATTTCTGTTTTTGCGTTCTCTTAAAAAATAAAATAATCAGAAAGATAAATAAAAGTAGCTAGTAAATGAGAATTTCTAAATTGTTAGTTAATTAGTTATTACATTAAATATAGCAGATTAAAATTTTGGTTTATCTCTATAATTATTCAAAATATCTAAAATAATAAATTAATAATTTAATAATTTAATTGAGAATCTAAAATTATGAGGGACTTTTGTAACTTTTAGTAAATAATTTGATTAAAATAATCAAATTATTATATATTTGCCTTTATCTTTTAAAACATCATACACTTGTAGTTATTTTCAAGTTTAAGAAACTAAATTATTTATTATTGCAGTCATATCTCTTTTAAGATCCTAAGATTCTATATTAATTAAAATAAATAAAAAAGATTTAAATATACTTTAAAGTTTAGAAAGTTAGATATAAGGAAATTTAATAAAAACTAAAAAATAAGTAAGTTAAAAGCAGCTTTTTTAAGTATGAACATTTAGACAAAAATTAGTCTCATTAAGATTTATCTAAACAATTGTCTTAATTTAACTTATAAAATAAATCCATTTTTATAAATCAATCATACACTTAAAACTATAAGGCATGCTTGATTTAAACGAATAGGTTTTAAAACACTTAAGTTATAAGAATTTCATTTTTAACAATTAATAATTTTCATCGAAAGAGATGGATGCCTTTACCATCAATAGCGATTTTTTTATAGCATCACAAATGAAATTTCGTACAAAGACGGGAGCTTTGCTCTCTATCATTTTAGTGGTTCTCTTTGCTTTAATTTTCGTATGGCAGCTAAAAGAATATAAAAACCAAGAAGATTAGAAAGATGATATTTACTCAGTTGAGCATCTATAAAACGACTAAATAGAATTAAGCGTTCTTATTTCATATCCCAAAGAATGAGTAAATAGATCCATGTTCTTGGTGTGGGACATGTGGGCATTTGAGAGCTACAACACTCAATGTTCAGATGAGTAAATTTCTAGATTACTTTAAGGAGAAAAAAATAACTCTAGCATATACTATTGTCTTGAATATAGCAATACCAAAAATACTTATGATTTATGGTTTTGAGTTTTGAGTTGCCCTTAAAATTAAATTCTTGGAATTATAGATGCTCCAGATTGTATTAGTAATCCAATTGTTTAAGAAAACGAAGAGATTTACACTGTTTATAGCTATAAATTCTTCGATGAAGAAACATTAGAATATAGAAATAAAACCTAAGAAATAAGAGCAGTCCCTTTCTCTTTAAATTATTTATCTGCTACAATAAACAAATATATAATTGATAGTGATTACTTTAAGTACAATCCTAAAGAATATATTTCATCTGAAATTTAAACTATTTAATCAAAACCAATTAAAATTCTTTACTAGTTAGAATTCGAATATATTGAAGTTGTAGAAAAGCGAAGAACTTAGCCAAAAGTACCTTTGTTCCTGGCTAAAGTGCTGTCTCTATTTTCATTATGCTATCTCATTCTATAAATAATAAATAATTTTTTCTCAGAATATCTATACTTAAAATACATTCTAAAGAGCTCTTTAGAAAACAGCAATTCAGATGATAGAGATTAGTATTAAACAAACTCAAATGAAGGAAACAATAAAACTAAAGTATTTTCATTTAAAAACTACATTTTATACTTTTCTTTTCCTTGCTTGCTTGGAAAGAATAAGAAAAAAGAATTTGAATAAGCATACAATGAAGTTACTCAGATGATCTCACTTGATGCTATACTAAATAAAATTCATAATAAAATCTAAGTTCCACAAAGTGAGAATGCAACAAATAGATTTGAAGAGTTTTTACTAAAAGTAGATGTTTTTTCTAAAGAAAGATCAACTTATATAAAATAAAATACCAACTTCAGCACTAAATTTGGAAAAACAATGACTATGCTTTATGCTGTTTTCAGTATAATTATTATAATTTTAATGGGTTAAGATATATGGTTTAGATAGAATCCCTTAATTTTATAAACCAATTTGAAGATCTAAGAAAGTTCAGATAAGAGCGATAGAAATTTGAATGGACTTTTCATGTTCACTATTTCAAAAAACATAGCTGAGTCTACTAAATTGCTTTAGCAAGATTATGAAACTAGAATTGATAAAGAATTTAAATACAGAGAATGCGATCAAAATGATTTTTAATATTTTGAAAAAGCAAAAAATGAATCTAATGTATACTATTGTGTTGAAATAAGGGACATCTTAGGTAATATATTTAAAGAAAACGCATATACAGATACAAATATCTACCTAGCCAATTGCTCATAACTTTATCAATTTGGAATAGACAATTCTTCTTGTATCAATAATCCCTTACCTGAAGTAAATGAAATAGTTTACTTTTCATTAGATTATATTTCATATAACTATGATTTATCTAAGATAGATGACTATGTGATACCTATTAAGCACTTCTTAGAGCATAGTTCCTCATATAATCAGAAGGAAAATTTCTTCTTTTCAGTGAAATAGATCCCTAAAATTATGAAAAATGATGTAAACTTACTATTTAGTGACCCATAAAAGGAATCCATAGTAACAGTGGATAAATATCAACTTTACCATTAAGACTTTAACAATAGAAGGAACATTATGTCAGCATACATTTATTTCCATGATTACTACATTGATATAAATAGAAAGTTCCCTAAAATTCCTGAAACTTTAACTTAAATAGTAGTAGTTCTTAGACTAGCTTATCTAGTGTTTTGATGCTTGATATAGTTTATTACAGAATATTACTTTAAACTATATTTTAAGCAAAAGATATTGAAATAAGACTTACCTCAAATCGAAGATATAGGAAATAGATAAAGAAGAGTTTTTCCCGCTAAATAGAATGAATTAGAAGAACTAGAAAATACTCAGACTGTAAATTCAACCAAACACTTGAAGTAGCCCTCATTAGAAGCTTCATTTAGTTTTAAGGATTACATTCTATCTAAATGCTAATTTAATTGTTCAAAGAAATAAAATAAATTTATTTAATTCGATAAACAAATTAAAGATTTGCTATCATTCGAAAGCTTAATTTATAAGAAAGCACTAGAATAAAAAACGTTTGACTTTGAAAAAGCTATTTAAAAGAAGACCACACTAATACATAAATTAGCATAGGAAATAGATATTCTAACAAAAAAAAGAAGTCTTTTTTATATAAAAGGAAAGAAAAGGCAAAGTACATGATTAGGTGGCTTGCTATCAATTATATTTGTTTTAGGAATAGTTCCAATCATAATTTTTTTAGGTAAAGATTTCTGATTAAGAGAAAATCCTTTGATTTATTACTCTAAAGTTTATTTTTCCGAAATGAAGGACCATTAGTAGTTAAATATTGATGTTCCTATTATGTTCGCTTACTCCAAATCTTTAGAAGGATAAATGAAAATATAACTGGAGTTTAACATTTCTTAGGATTTTCCTTTTCAAGAATGCACATAATCTCATTACTAAGCTTTTAGTGAAATTCCAATTAAGCCATAATTGAGTTACTTTTGCACTAATGCCAATATTCTATTAGGAAAAGACTTACTAAACGAAAATTTTAAAATTTATAATAAATTATATTTAGAGCCTAATTGCTATGCTTCCATTGAATCTTAATGTGAAATACCTGATAATGAATACGAAATTTTGGTAGCTTATGTATATCAAAGATTTTATCCTGATGATTATGATAATCCTATTCATTAAGTTACTTTCTGAAATTCAGTACTCAAAAAATTTTATTAGTTTCCAGCTGAAAACTTATACCTTTAGTAAAGTATTCTTAAAGATTCTTAAAATAAATTAATGTAATCTTTTGGAACAGAATATTTTATTTCTAATATGCTTCATACCTCAAGAAGTTCTGGGGATTTTGGCAATAAAAAAGGAACTTTAACTATTAGTGTTGGGTTTCTTTATAAATATCTGAGTGAAATTTGAAGAAATTATAGAACTTTTCCTGAAATGCTTGTTTCTGTATTTTCTATAGTATAACTTTGACGATTAATTTTGGCCATCATAAGTTCTCTCTATTCCGATTTTAAATACGAGTAACTTCTTGTTTAGGTTGTTTATATGTAATAACTTGAAAAATAAAGGTAAGAAATGGTCCATTTCACATTCATAAATTTTATTGCCACTAAATATTTTAAATTTATCTACTAAAAGAACTAAAAAACAAAGAAGTATCTAGAGATTAAAGAAGAGATTAAATAAATTGTTTCCATAGAAAACTTCTTGGATTTAAAAGCCTAAGTATTAACTAGTTAGGAAAGTGATTTTTAGAGAAGTGAGCAAAATCTTTAAAACTAATTAAATTTTACTAGTTAACTTAACCTTAAATTTAAAATTTTTCTTTATCATTTTAAATTTGCACTCTTTTATTACCTCAACCAATAAATAGATTTTAGTTTTATATTTACTTAAAATATGTAAAATCGAAGAAAGTTTATCTTCTCTTTCTACTATATTGAATTAAATATATCTGGAATTATATCTTTAAGCATCATACTTTTAATAAAATGGATATAAAAATTTAAATATTATAATATTAGAACGTAATTACTTATAAAATTTAAATTAATCCTTTAAGTTGTCTTAAATATAGTTCCTTAGATAATTAACCATATTTCTTGTTATATTTCTTTTTCAAAGGTTTTAAAATATCTACTTATTTGTTGCTTTATCATTTGAGGGATTTATTAATATTTCATTTTTATCATCACTATTTTATTTAAAAAAAGCCTTATGAAACATTTAGACTTACTTATCTTAAGCACCTTCCTTTTAATTAATTAGCTTTTATTTAAATATTAATGTATTTAACATCTTTAAACATTATTAAATTAACTATAGATATAAAAATTTATATTTAGCTTTTATTTAAATTAATGATAATGATTGCTAGAATAAGAAGCTAATCAATTAAGCCATTATTCTAACCACTTGTAATCTATTCTTCTTAATGGACATTTAAATGGTAAATACCAATTTTAGTATTAATTTATTCAAATCAATTAATTGATATGCATCTATTAAATATATTCCTGTTTAGCTTGCTTTAGGCTTAAATTATTTATATTTATTAGGTATATTTCTTTTTTATGGTGTTATCATACAAATATTAAGCTAAATAAATAGTAAAATAAAAGAATAAAAGTGCTATTTAAAGTTTACTTAGTGATTTTAGATATTTTCTATTATATAGTTCTTTATAAATTTAGCAATAGAGATTACAATTTTAAAGGTATGAAATGAAGTCTCTTTTATATAACATTAATTATATAACTTTCTCATGTCTTTCTTTTAATTTATTTTAGCTTTATCTATTACTCTACTTTTTTACTTAGAAAATCGCAAAGCTACTTACCATTCTTCTATTTCCTTTAATTAGTAAATATTATTCTACATATGCATTACTTCGTAAGGTAATAAGTTATCTAGCAGTTTTTATTGATTTAAATAAACAATCTAGCTTAGTTTTGGATTAGATGCATAAAAAGAAAAATGAGTCTGATATTTTGATTAAGTAGTTGATTATTGCTTCTACTTTAAAAGAATGTAAGTTAAAAAAGAATGGAATGCTTTAAATAAAAGTAATTAAATATCTTCTGATAATATAAATTTAAAAGTAATAACTCCCTCTAACTAATCTTATTTAATTTTATCTAATCAATTTCTCTTATAGTTATGGATCTACTGCTTTAGCTGTTTAGTATAGATTTTTTCGTAAAGCTACAATTATAAATTACTGTTTTTAATTATTTTATTAAATAGATGTATTTCAATAGTTGTCTTTAAAGATAATAAGGAATTTATAAACTGCTGTTTAATTTAGGAATTACTTAAATAAAAACTTATTAGGACTAATTAAGTTCTAAACTTTACTTGAAGTCTGCAATCTAATTTTCTTTAATTTGCTGATATAAATTATATTATTATTCTCTATAGATCATTTACTTGCATAGCTTATTTTTATTACTGCCTAAGTTATTCTTTTTTAACACAAAAACTAGGGCATTTATTAAAAATAAATAAAATATACAATTATATATGAAACTTATGCTTTGCTCATTTAAGGTGGAATTATATAAAGATTAAATGAAATTAGTATATTTAGCTCTGGTTTAAATAGAATTACTACTGTAGCTTTCAATAATTAAAATGTATATATAGTTTATATTTTGCTTAATGTTTTAATTCAGTTACATTATTGAATAGCATTCTTTCCCTTTTATTGCTGCTTTAATGTTCTTTTAGATTTGCATCTTAATTAGAAAATATATTAAAAGAAATCTAAGAAGAAATATTATATAATAATGCTTGAGCTTAAATTTTAATTTAAATTAATTTAAACCATATCAATTATTTATATGATGCTCTCATTATATTGGCTATTCTTTTTATCTCAGAATCTTCTATTAGATTCTCTTTTTTCTCTTTTACATTTTCATTTTTTTGCGAATGATCTGCAGAACTTTCATGACTTTGACTGCTTCTTTACTAAACATGAAATTATGAAACTTCTTAATATTTGTTTTGCTTCATCAAATTACTTATTGCTTTTTCTTATTTTATATGCCTTTTTATCTATTCTAAGTCTTGCTGTTATTAATCTTAAGCTTAAAAATCTTCAGATAACCTCTGCTCAAGAACAGGTAATGATTCAATATGTCCAGCATCTGGAAAATTTAAGTCTTAAATTTGCTATTTTTCTTGATTCATAAGTCATTTTAGTTATTGTTCAAGGATATTATAATTTGGTTAATCTTTGCTTGTAATATGCTTTTTTCAATCAATATTTTCCTAATTTGCTACTAGTTATCTTTCAATCTCTAATTCTACGTGCATAGTTTAGTATTCCCTTATCAATTTGCTTTTGCTTATTGAAATAATTGATTAACTCTTCTATTAGTTTGTTCCTAACTGTCTAGAAGGTATAATCTTTATCTTAATTTATCCCTTAACTTGAAATTCCTTCAGTATATGATATCAACCTTCTATTTAGTTCTAATGTATTAGAGGAGCTACTTCCACTTAAACATTTCCAATTATTTTATCTCTAGCGTGTAATAAGTCTTTATGCCAAACTTCAAACATAATATACTTCTAATAGAATTCCTCCAAAATTACTTCAGGAATACTCAAAGACACAGAAAAATTCCAAGTAGGATTAGAAGATTTGTAAATATGAGGTGTGATATAACACTCACCGTCTAGTCAATAAAACTTGATGTAAACATTTGGTGTTTAATCTAGAGATAATTTAAACTTACCATTTATTAGAATATACTTTCCTTTTTAGATTTCTATTTGAAAGGATATTTGAGAATCATCTTACTGCTTTGTTTTACTATTCTCTTACATAATCTATTTTTGTACAGCTATCTCTGCTTCTATATTAGGATCTCTTTGTTTTACCTCCTTCATTTATATATTGTCAAAGTCTTAAAGAGAAATTTGTATTAATAGATGAGTTATTATTTTTCCCTTTAGGCTTATCACTGGAAATTCTCCTTAAATTGTATTCTACATTAGTAATTAAAATAAAGGAACTTTTGCCTCTCCAAGAAATTTATTACTTTTGGTGATTATCTTAAATATAGAGCATTTTTCCTTTAGAGATTGTCAATTTCCTAAGTTAACAGGAATTATTTTTTTATAGTTTAACTAATTTCCCTAACTAAGATTTTAAGTCTAATGCTAATAAGAAGAAAGTTCTTCAGGAAATATTATATATTAGATAAAAATTTGGTCATTCGTTTGAAGTTAGCAAGAGCCTTTTAAACCTTTGATTTATAAAATAAGGTTTGAGCTTTTAGGTAAATATCTATTTACTATTATTTCCTGTTAAGTAGGAAAGATCTCTTCTTTTATTTCTTACTAGCTATGCTTTATTTAAACCAAAAGTTTTCCTTTTATCTTTCCTTAATCATATAAGCAAATTACTCTTGATACTTAATTGCTATCTTCATAAAAACTGAGTTCTTCATTGGGAAGCACTCCTTCACATATTAGTTTATGATCTTGCTTATTTATTATTGAAATTTTAATTCCAAGAGAATCACTTTTTTAAAAATAGTCCATTAAAGTTTCGTGCTTTGATAAAAATATTATATGAGAGCATTCTAATTAAACTTAAGTAGGATAAGTTTCTACTAGTTACTCTTCCATAGGAAATTAATATTTCAAGAATACTGACTAAGTAGAAATTTAATACAGCTCTTTTATTTTAATATTTAGAATGTGCTTCATTTTACTGTCTTCCTAGCTTCCTTATTTTTAAGAAGGTATTTTTGATTAACCACATTTCGCTTCTTATTTTTAAGAAGGTATTTTTGATTAACCACATTTCGCTTCTTATTTTTCTATTTGGGTTTGAAATCTATTAAGTTCTTTTTAAGGATAGTCCTTTTGGGTTTCCTCTTACTGGCTACTGAAGCTTTTGCTTATCATATTAGCAATATCACCTAAATCTTCTAAACTTTTTTTTGCATATTCAGTTTATTTATACTAAATCTTTGTGCTTTATGAAGGAGTATTTGCCCCTATAAATTCTCAATTCTAACTAAACTCTTTTTGAATTTCCTTGCTTTATGTTTGTTTCTTTACAACTTTCTAAATTTATTAAATGTCATTAACGCTAATATTGCCTAATATATTGCATGGCTAACTTTAACTTTATTCTTCATTATTCTCTTAACAAAGTTCACTAATTTGCTCAGTAGTTCCCATTGCAAAAAATACTAGTAATAAGCCCATATTTTTGCCTTATTTTTGATTATAAATAGGTTAGTATTCATTGAATGCTACTTTAGGTTTAAGTCCATTTTAATAGTTTTAAGCGTGATAAGATTTTAAAGCTTCATAAAACTAGATTAGAGATAATTTTACTGTTCCGAAAAGATAATTTTTAGAAGGATTAAATTTATCCCATATTTCTAAAGTAATTTAAGTAGATTGCAATCTACCAATATTTTCTTCATTTACTAAGAATTAAGTTATCATCTTGTGTCCAAATGTTGGCTCATTATTGTTCCATATAGTATTGGTTCTAATAAGCTCATTATCAGGAAATGTTTTGTAAGTTATAAACATATTTCTAGATAATTAATTCTCATTTAAACTTCCTTCACTTCTAGGTAATGATTGCTTGATGTTATCTAAATGCATATAAAATTGAAGAGTTAGTTATTGCTTATAAGATACTTCTTACTTATATTATTTGCATCTTTATTAAATTATTGGCTTGTTTATTTAAATATCTTCTTACTTATTTTAAGGAAATAAAGTTTACTTAGATAAAGCTAGCTTAATATAAAGGGATCCCAATATTTTTTTACCTGTACTTTTTGTTATACTTTACTTCGCTGAAAGATCAATTTAAGATTTGTATTAAAGCTTTGGACTTAGAAGTAACTTTTCTCAAAGTATTTCTCCTTGCATTAATTCCTTTTTAGAATCCCAATCTTGAAAATATAACTTAAAAATAAACTTTTGATCTACAAGAGATTTAAAGTTATAATCTCCAATTTTAATTTAATACTAATTATGATTATTAAATTCAAGCTCTCTTTTCATTTCGTTGCTTAATGCTTATAATATCAATGTTTCAGTTACAATTTTATCATCAGTAGGAAGAGGAACTTCACATTACAAATATAGGTTTTAAAATTAAGTTTAGAAGTTATTAGCTATCTATAGAGTTTAAATATCAAGTGATAGTTAGTTTACTTCTTGAATATCAAGTTATTTTTCCTTTTATAATCGTTCAGTATCTTACAGTAAAATAATTTAATCTTCCAATTTCTCAGTTTCTAAATAAGATGTTTCTTAGCTCTTTAAAAAGTTTTATTCATTTTATGTTTCTTTTAATTTTATTTATTTTTGATTTTCCTCTTCTTGATCTAATAACTGCTGTTTTAATGAAGCATAATTTACACTGTTTTCTTTCTGGGAAATATTAAAGGATTGTAATATAGGTTGGTATATTGCTTTTTAAATAGATGATGATTAATAACTCTTGCTTTAATTAGAAATTACCTCCTTTTCACTCTTTTAATTCTCAATTAAAGATTCTTATTTTTATAGTTTTGAATTGCTTTCGTTTTCTAATAATTTTACTAGAGAGTTTTCAAATTATTAATCTGTATAAAATGGTTTATTATTAGTCTTTGAGGTTTCCTTTTTTGAAGTAGTTTAGTCTTTCTTTTATTTAACATTTTTCTTTTTTCACCTAGTAAAATCAGAATGCATAGTAAGTTCAATTTCACCAATTATTTTAGCTGAAGTTTTGCAATAGATAATAAAAGTGTCACTTAACTATAGATTTGAAAACTGATCAATAAGGTTTAGGTTTTAGCTAATTTGGTTTAAATACATTTTAGGGTTAATTTTAACTTCTCCTATAATTTTGTTTTAGGTAGCATCTAAAATATCAAAGCTAATAAGTTCCATGTCTAGAAGATACTTAACAAATAGTGGTTGTGTACACTTAATAGAATATTCAGTTTAAGTATTTGGAGATAATCTTCTAACTTGCTATTCGTTACCTCAAAAATAAACTACTAATTTATAGTTTGGTTTTTCTTAAGTTTGTACTAAGAATTTTCCAAGTTGTATCTGTAAAACACCTTATTGCTTTCCTTCTACTCCAGGAGGTAAACTATCCATTTAATATAATGCTTAAAATAAATAAATTTAGCCACACAGTTAAAAGATCAACGTATAAAGAAGTAAATTGAAAGTTTATAAGAGTTAATAATGCAAAAGGTATTATAGAAGTTAGACTTGGATAAGTTATAATTAGCCTCATTTATTACATTGTATAAGTATCAAAATGATAGGAAACGTAATGCTATATGCTTAATGTTATAATAAGCATAATTAGTCAGTTTTATTTGTAATATTAATAATTATTATTAAGGCTTCCTATAGTATTACATTACACTCTTTTATAATTCTTGCCTATTTTATTATTTCCTAAACTTAGAATATTTTAAATTTAATATTTCTCTATTATTTCAATTGCTATCAAGCAAGAATTTAAGAAATTCATTTAAACTTAGAAATTATGATTAAAATAGCAAGGCTAATAGTTTTTCCTAGGATGCAACTATTTAAGTTATAATGAGCTAATTTAATTAAAATTAGGTAAAGTTATTTTATTCTACTTCATTTGATTCATTTGCACTCAAGTATTTGTTCTTAATCCCTTTATTTTTCTATTTCTAAGTAAAAATAGTAAAAATAAGATTTCACTTTTGTTTATTTTAATTTTAATAAGTAAAATTAAGGAATAAGCATTTTTACATTTTGAATATAGTTCAAAAATAAGTAATTTTAAGATTTTGAATAATAAATTAAAGAGAGAATTAAAGTATTAAGATATAGCTAATAAAGAAACTTGCTATCATATCCAATTACCATTTTATTACATTATTCTAATACATCAACTTCAGAATCTCTTTTATATTAAAGGCTAAGATCATTGCTTAATAAAATTGATGCTATAGAGTCATTTTAGGAGTTTATTTTACATTGATTTTGCTAAAGTACTAAAATAGAAAGTTTTATATAATTACAAGTTTCAGTAAAATCACAAAATTAGTAAATCATATAGATCTAGGAATAATAGTATTAATTGTAAATAAGACAAAAATAAGAGTAGCAAATGAAATGAAATTTAAAGAATAGAAGATTTAAATTTATTGAGATAGAAATCCTTAGTTTATAATAAGCATTTAATAAGCTATCAAACTTTCTACAATCTATATGAAAAACTAATTTTAGAAATATTAAGTTTAAATTATAAAATAATAACACTTATAAGGCATGATGAGCATGATCTATATTAGTGAGAGTAGTTAACTACTTAATAGTTATAAATTTAGATATTTTTATTAATTAAAGAAAGTAATTTGTTTAGGTGTTAGTTGAAAGATAGAAGATAGACTATTAATTTTACTTAAAAATGGATTTATTTCCTAGATGCTCACGATGTGTTAAAAAATCAGCTACAGTAAATTGTGAGTCTTGCTAGACTAAGCGTTGTTATGAATGCGATATTTAAGCACATTAACCAGAGGAATTGAAAATACACTAAAGAAGAGTAGTTTCCTTCTAGGAAATGATTAACAAATCAAGAAGAGGTGAAATGTCAGCTTCTAGAACTCAAGGTTCTTATGCATAATCACCAAGTAGAGATTACGGATTTTATACTTCAAGATAAAAAGATACACGAATAATGGAAACCTTCGATAGAATGAGAATTCAAGAGGAAAACTAAGATAAATTGGTTTAATCTTTACAGAACTAAATCTAAAACTTGAAACAAGAGTAAGAGTGAACTCAAGAGCTTAACAATAAAGAAATAAGAAGAATTAAAGATTAATGTGAAAGTGAAATTGCTATGGCTCTTAAAGATAAAGATCTTGAAATCAGCTCTTTATTCAATAAGTTAGAAATTTTGAAATAAAGATCTATTAAAGAGCAAGAAGAACAAGCTAGAGTTCAAGATTCATTTATCTAACTTCAAAATTCAAGTGAAGAAAAATAAAACAATTAAGATAGTAATATTTAGCAACTAGAAAGAGACTTGGAATATTACAAAGAGCAGTCTTTAATCATTAAATAAGAAATTTAGTAACTTAGAAGAGAACATGAAATATCATTACAGAAGCACGATGAGAATATGAATTTACTTCATGTCGAAAAATAATAAATTTTATTAGACCTATAGAAGAAACTATAATCTAAAGATGATGCTATTCTTTCTCTAGAAAGAGAATTCAGTGAAGAAAGGAGAAAAACAAGATTTAAACAAGACACTTGTGAAAAAGATATCAATAATTTAAAAGAATCCATTAGATCTGCTTAAAAAATAGCTGAGGTTTAAGAATAAGATATAAGAAGATTGCGTCAAACAGTAGAAGAATATCAACAAGAGAATAAAAATATTTATAAAGATAATACTGAGTTAGAGTTGTAGAATAGAATGATTGTTCATGAAAATGAGGATCTCAAAGATGCACTAAGAAGACTAGAGACTCTTATTTACGGATCAAGCAAAAGCTGAAAATTGAATTTTATTATTTCTATCTAACCTTTATTTATTCTTTAATTATTATACAGAAATTTAACTCCATTTACTAAACTAACTCATGTAATGATTTATTATAAGCTTAATTGTATATATAACTAGTTAATTAAATGAACATAAAGTTAAAAACTAATTTCATTCTAAATTATGGAAATAGATAATTAGCTTAGCCTTATTATTATTTATCAATGCTTTCTTTATATTCCTAAAAGCTATTAAAAGGTTTATGTTTAAATATTTAAAAGTTAAATTATATAAGTTTATTCATATTCTAAGAAGATTGCTTTATTTTGAGTGGCAGGAGAATTTTATATCAAAATATTATTAAAATTAATTAAAGATATCAGTCTATGAACCAGAAAATAAATATAGCCTGAATTGTAATATTTATGATAATATAAATAACCTTAATTTAGCATTTATTTTTAGTATAATCTTATTAACATAAAAGTACATTAGATGCTATTTTATTTATTACAGTTCTAGGTTTTTCATTATATCAAATGTAAACTTTTCTTCTAATCAAATTTATTTCTTCCTTGTAACTTGTTAGAATCTTATACTTCCTGCTTCTTTTATTCTGTTCTTTTTTAATTATTTTAGAAAGCAAGCTTTATTACTTTTAAATATTTGAGATAAAGAAAATAAAGCATAGTTAAAAATATTAAAGAGAATATTATATTTTATTAAAAGAGATATAATAAAAGCAAAAAGGATAAATCAAGGTATGTGAAAAGCACTAAAGATAGTTAAATTAGATTAAACCTTGCCTAAAGAATAATAATATTCTAATTATCGCTATCTAATCATAGAAACATTTCCTTTTACCATAAAATAGCCTTATAAACATATCTAAGATCTAATAAAATGTAATTTTTTCTTATTAAATAAATAAAAATTTACTAAATTATTTCATTAAAAAGTCTATTTAGATTTCTATTTAAAGTAATAGCCTATTTATAATTGAAGCTTTTTATAAGCGCAAAGCTAATAAAATTTGGTATTCCTTTTTTAATTTAATTTAAGCTTTTATTATAAAAACAAGAGAGTTAGATATATTATATTCATCAATAAATCTAATACTATCTTATTCTTAATACATTCCTTAAATTAGTGTTAGTCTTAGATATACTTAAAGAAGAATATTTTCTACTAAGAATCTTAAAGACACAGAACTAAATTAAAGTTATAGTAAATAATAATAGCTAATGAGAGGAAAGCTTCTATATATTAATCTTATTATAAGAAGTTATTTCAGCAAAGGATTTAGTTTTGAGAGCTCTTTAGATTATCTTTTTCAAACAAGGATTAAGGAGATTGGCTTAACTAGTGAAGTTTCAGCATGAATAAGCAAATTAAATAGGAAATAGTTTTCTTTAATTAATAGTTTATTTTCTTCACTAAAAGCATTTTTCTAAATATTAGAAAAATGGCAGGTTTAAAGAGAGCTCTTTAATGTAGAGTAGCCACTCCTCTGTTTTTAGCTTTGTCGTTTATGATAATAGCAGGAGGCTTGATTATAATATTCACTTATTAAGACTGGGTCGATTTAGTCAAAGATACTCTTTTAGAAGAGGACTTAGCTCATATGAAAAGATATGTTCAATCAGTAGCCATAACGTAAAGAGATACACTTTAATATGCTACTGGTGAAATCTTTATGGTAAACTTCTGACTTGATTACGTATAAGAAAAAGGAAAATATAAAATCTAGACAGAATCATATTATAAACCTAAGCTTAATAGTGGTTACGACATCTATAATACTTATGGAAACAGTTCCAATTATACAACGTTAGAAAATGGAATGTGATGAACCAATAATGCCAAAGACACGACAGAAAATCAACTGAGCGATGACTAGACTGAATATGTCAATAAAATGGAAGTTTGCTAAATTCTACTTGAAGAAATTTTAAGAGAACCTTCAGGATAAAAGAAAACAGCAGAAGTTTTATTTGATGATGAATCTTTTACATTTGAATTACCAACTTAAGTAAAAGAAAATTTAGGGACTTTAAGCAATGATTATAATGATACATGTGGTAAATCCAATGCTAACTACGATAGCATGTGTGAAGATTTCGCCTATAGAACCAAAAATGAGCGAAATGAAATGGAAATGAAACTTTTTGTATACAATGATGGAAATTCTCGCTTCTGTTATTGACGGAAATATAATGAAGAAGATTTAGTTGCCTGCTAATTATGGGAATATTCTATTCAAAAATTCGTAACTACAGCTGATGAGAAGTAGTTAAAACTTGATGGAGGATATGCTTTCATGTCCATAGAAGATGAATTAATTGCGTATGCAAATTCAAGTTTTGAATACAAAGAAGCTTTGCTTTCAGATAAAGAATTCGAATAAAAAGGAAGTTCTTCAGAAAAAACAACCTTTGTTGAAGATATTATTCCTCATTTTAATGATTCATATTAAGGTGAATATTACAAAGATGGAAAAAAATATTATATTGTTACTTAGCCTGTATTAGCTCTAGGCAATGAGGAAATTTACAATCTCTTCCCTGACTAATCTAAAAGTATTTTCTATCATACTTATGGACTTATAGCTGCTGAAGATGACTTATAGTAAAAATTTGACGAAATGGTAGATGATGTTAGGTTATATCTCATAATTATGCTCATTATTTTCATTATTCTTATTATTCTTGTGCTTATACTAGCTTGTATTCTGATACATCTCGTGACTAAGAGATTTGTTCAACCACTTGAAAAATTAATAAAAACTCTTAATCTTATAAAGGAAGAAAAATTTGAAGAGGCTAAAGAAGAATTGAGAGAGGAGCAGAACAAATATAAAGAGTTCAACAAACTAAGAGACTTTTTCCCTAAGTTTTGCTTGATTTACTAATTTGCTAAAAAAGAGTTTTTTGAGAATGATGAAGATACGCTTATAAAAAACTACAATGCAGCAAAAAATTTATTCGTTGGAGAAAAAAATTACCTAGGAGCAGCTATTTGTTGTAACAACCTTGGTAATGTATATTGCAAAAAGGCAAGTAAAATAAAAGCTCCTAACGAACCTGAATTATTAGAGTAGTATCGAAATGATCAAAACTAACTTTGGGAAAGTGCTAGAAGCAGCTACAATGATGCTCTTGATTAGATAAAAGAATTTAAGAAAAATTTAAATTAGTATAAGGAATATGTTCAAACACAAATGAGCGACTAAACTGATAAATAAAATGAATATATCAGTCTAATCGATCAATATTCTGAATTTATAGAACATGAAGATATGGTTAACAGAAGACTTCAAATGGCACTAGCTAATTTATAGAAACTAGATTTAATGGCTTTCAACACCTAAAGCAAGTAAGATATGAAGACTTCCAATAAGCAAAATTGGTATGATTTGATAAGTAAATTTGAAGAAATATTAGGAGAGGATATAAAGCATCGTAAACATTTTGAAAGAGTTATTTGGATTATGCTACATATAAGTCTTTGCTACCAAATGATTCGTGAAATGTAAACATCAGCTAAGTGGCTTGCTGAAGCGGAAAGATGGCTAATTATGATTGAGAATAAAAAAATAAAAATTGATACTAAAAGAGTTAATTAGCTGAACTAAGTTCTATAACCTTAATCAAAATTAAACGAAGAGGAAATTTTAGATGAAAGTTAGAAAAAAATTCTAGAAAAAAACGACATCATTATGGATTTCGAAGGAAGTGTTGATATACTTCGATAAAGATTAATGCTATATAGAGCTCTTCTCTTTAAAACTTAGGGTAGAATGCTAGAGGCCTCTCAATTGTTAACTCTTTTAATTTAAATCGGTGAGTATTATGACCCTATGATAAGATATAGAGCATTGTAAGAGCTCAGTGACATTTTCAAGGAATAAAATCTTGAATCTTAAGGCCTTCAATTCCTTTTGGATTAACATAGTACAGATAAAAAGCGCGACTTTGTCTTTGTGCTATATGTAAACGAATCAATGTCTGATACTAAAGGCGAACTTGCAAAAGACATTGCTTATTTGTAAAGAGAAGTCATGACTACCGATGGTAAAATGACTGATCAAGTTGCTCTTATCTCATTCTGGGAAAAGCCAGTTGTAGAGTTAGAATTAAGAGTAGATAACGATAAGGAACTTTTTAGAAAATTTGATACTATTGATACTTTAGATGAATTAGATAAAAGATGTTGCTTATATGATGCAATTGCCGAAGCATTTAGGCTTTTACAATATAGTACAAATAAGAAGTATGTTGTTGTAATTACAGATGAAGAAGATTACGGAAGTAAAATTGTAGATTGTGAAACTATTAAGAAGAAACTATAGACTGTTAATGTGATGCTTATTGTCATTGCAATTCAAAAAGAACTTCCCACTCTAAAAGAATTAACAACTTCAAGTGAAAGTGCTCCTGGCTTATATTTATTTGCTCCTGATATATCGCATTTTCGAAGAATTATGAATGAAATATGCGGAGTTTTGGGTGTTTACAAATATTTAGAAGGCTCAGCTTGATTACAATTACTTATTACATTTTCTATTCTAATTTTTGAAGTATTAATACTAATTTTCTGATATCAGCTTTATCATTCGAAAATATTTCTTCAACTCTATAACAATAAACTAAATCTAGCTAAATTAACTCTCAATAACTTTTCTTATGAAAAAAGTGATTTCAAGTAGATTTTTATGTAATCTCATTCCTAAGAAAATATACAATCAAAGCATTTTAATTAGAATAACCTGCTTTCATTTATTTTCAAATTAAAGCAAAATCATTTTTTATAAATCTTCTTTAAAATGATTCTAAATTGAGGAAATGCTTAATATTTGCATTTAATTTAGGAATTAAGAAGATAATCATTAAACTAATTATTCACTAATCTCATTATATTTTCTTAGAATAAACTTAAAGCACCATAGGAAATATTTATTTGTTAGTGAAGCAATAAATGTAATACTTAATATAAAAAGTTAGGTAATTAGCTTTAGAATTAATATATTTATTTTCATAATAATCAAATAATTAAAAGTTAAACAGTTTAGTTGTTAAAGTTACCCATATCATTATTTTTCAATTTAGGCCTTTTCTTAAAACTATTTTTATATATAAAATCTTGCTTAATATTTAGTGATGCTTTTTAAAATTTTGTTTGAGTTTCAATTCAAAAATAAATCTTAGTGATTTATATTGAAAACTTGCAAATTTACATATAAACAACTAATAGAATGAAAGAAGGAAGAATATAGTTATTTAAAAAAGCTTAATAAAATTAAAATGGAAAGCTTTGTTAGCAATTGTCAAACTGAATAGCCAAACTTCTTGTTTCATTAAGATAAAATATGTATTTAAATCATAAGCACTTTAATATAAATAATCTTGATTAAGAAATTTCTAAAAATTATCTATATTAAAATAAAAAAATAAAGAGTCTCTAATTACATTTAATATTATATTATTAGCTATAATCTAAGAAAATTAATAAGTATAGAATATATTAAGTAATTAATTATCTAAACCAAATTGCTTAATTTGTTTTTATGCAGACAAATTCTTAAATTTGAAGAAAATAATTATTTAAATAAATAAGCAGAACTGCAAATTTAGAAGATTCATCAAATAATTTATAAATTAAAAATTGTTTAAATCATTAAAGGTTATTAATATAATGATTTCATGCTTTACATAGTTTATAGTATAATAGACACTTCTAAATCAAAATTTAAAATACCTTCTCTTTGAATAATTATCATAGTTTCAAGTTATTTTACTTATGATTTATAAACTTGCTAATTATCATACCACTACGTAAAGTAAAAAATATAGAAAGAATTAAATTCTTTATAAGATAGAATTTAGTTATATTCTATAATTTAAATTAATATTTAATTATAAAACTACTTGAAATAGAAAGGTCCAATATAAGGTAAATATAAATTTAAGATATTAAATATTAGATACAAAGCCTAAATACTAATAACTTCTATAGTCTTTATATTTATTTGATAGTTTCATTTTAAATGCTGTTTAGAACAAATTTGTAAAGTAGCGGCTTAATTTCTTTCATCCAAGTAGCATGTAAGATTAGAATCTTTAAATGATTCCTTTATTTAAGATTGCTATTTGGCTTGAAGAATAAACAAGAAAAAAACCTTTCATTATAAAAAACTTATACTAAGGGTATAAATTTACTGAACTTAATATAGAGGTGGAAATAAAATTAACACAAGGTAATAAATATTTAATTAAATAGTAACTACATTATCACGTATTTGAGTGCTACTTGTAATCTACTAAAATTGTTCTATAAGCTTTTGGATGTACTGTATAAAAATTTCTTATAGGTGTATAAACTCTTTCATCATAAGAAGCTAGTTTCGGTGTTCAAATTTTTCCTTACATTCTATTCATTTAATACTTTAGTCTTTGTGAATTATTAAGTTCCTAATTGCATTCTAAAATTATTTTAGACGCTGTTTTTTTTACTTTATAGTCTCTAGAGTATTAGCTAATCTCTTAATTGATTTGACTTCTATCAGTTCATAAAATTTAAGTCATTTTATTCATAAGAACTTCATGACGCTAATTGTTAACTTGGAGATATCTGGTGTTTTTTTATCTAGGACTTATCATGCTATAAATACTGCTATTTGTATCTAGTTCAAGATGTCTATTAGATTGCTATTCTTCTCACATTTTTTTTCTAACCATCCTAACAAATTTCTTTTTTTAAGAATTTGATCATAATTCATGTGTGTGAAACTAGCCGGGCTTTGTTTTGAATAATCTCTTTGATATTAAAGGAAGAGAAGGAAGTTTTGATTTAGATCTGCTTTCTTCTTCTAATGCTTATGTAAAATTTAAAGAAGTTTCAATTAACATTTTTAATTGTTTTTAGAACGAGTTTCAAATAACTCTTTTGCAAGACTTTGGACTTCGGAACTTTTAAAAGTAATTCCTTCAAAGAATTCTTGCAAATTACACCCATTTTCTTGTTCATACTCATAAGCTTGTAAAATCATATCAAATTTGTCAAGATCTCTTGCAATTATTGCTTCTGCACTTGTGCCTTCTTCAAATTCATGTCATAATTATTTGAGTTATTTATTATCAGCAAGTCCTTAAACCATTTCATTCAATGCGTTTTCTTCAAGTTCTGCTTTTTATTATTTAGAAATACCTTAATAAGGAGTTATGTCTCCAGCTAAAGCCTCAGGCATATCATGAATTAAACAAAGTTAGATAAGTTTGTTTTTGTCTGCACTAGTTTTTAATGTTAAAGCAATCATAGCCATTCTATACATATGTCCTGATACAGTTTCAATATCTTTTATAGGATGTCTAGTTCATCCAGTTCTCTTTAGATGCTTAAGTTTACCAATTTAAAATAAAAATTTAAAATCAGAAGACATCATTCTCAAATAAATTAGCCTATAGATATCTTTTAATTAATCATTAGTAATTTTATTATCTTTTGTCTATATTTATTCAAAATTTATCCATAAGCTAAGTTTCTAGCTCAGTTTTAAACATAAAATACCAACTATTATTTTCTAACTCTACAAAATATAATTGATTTGTTTATTAAATGCCAGTCACTTTATTTCGCAATAAACTTATTTATTTAAAATTTCAATAAAATTATGTTCTTAAAGAATTGTTCATAGACATATAAAGATACCTATACACTACTTTTTATCGTAATTTCATTTAAAAGTGTATATTAAATTGGTTGTTTCTTTTATAGACTTCATTTATTTAGAGGATATTGAATTTAACAAGACATTAAAGATATAATTCACTTTTAAATTGTTAATTAAATTTAATATTTTATTCTTCATAAGATAAATTGCATAATTATCACAGTGAAAATTCCTTTTGAATATAGATTTTTAAATTAAAATGTATATTATTAAATACAATAGTAAAATGCTTTTTTAATATACCTTAAAATTTAATATTTCTATTAATAGTACTATATTGTTTAGACTATTTTGGCTAGTTAACTTCAATCTGTTTATACTTTTATAATTAAAGATATGAAGCTAAGAAGTTATAATCATTTTAGCTATTCATATTAAGAAGTAAAAATTAAGTAAGTGCTTTCAATCAACAGCGTTGACATCAGTAGAAGTACTTAACTTCTAAAAGTCTTGTGGTAATTGCTCTGCTTAGGATTAATCTTATTATTCCTTTTGCTTAACTTGAATTCTTATAGATTCTTCTTTTCTTCGATACTAGTTATTAGATTAAGATTACTACTGTTCTTTTTTTCTGCTGTATTTTCTCTCTTCTTCTTCTGTCAAAGTTCCAAATATTTCTTCAGAATCTTTAACGCTAAAATAAAATAGATTACATAAAAACAACTCCATCCATTTAAATATACCAAGGTGAGGACATTACTTTATTATCTGCATAATTTCTCTAATTGAGAGTTAGGAAAAATTCATTTTGTAGATCTTTTCTGCAATAATAATATTATTGATTTGTAATTTTAAGTACTTAAACTCTTGGAACCTATTTATAAATTAAAGCTTACAGGAATATTATATAGCTAGCTAAAATTTAATGCTAACTCTTTTAAAGTTGTTTCTTTGTTAAGTTTTAGCTCATTTAGAGCACTCATGCTTCATTTTGAAGATTAAAAATATCTGCAAAAGCTTAAATATTCATCTTCAGTGAGAGTGTCTTCTTCTAAAATTTTTTCCATAGCAATATTTTTCTTTTCATAAGGAAAAAGTACTTTTAATGTCTGGGTATCACGTAAAACTTATCCTAGTCTATCACTAGTTTTTTCTCTTAGTCTAATATATTAAAGTTCTGGATATTTTTATCTAAATTCCTATGATTTTTGTCTTATTTTGTTATATTTAGTCAAAATTAACTATTTAACTTCCTTTATAGATAGATCGTCATTAAGTGGAAGCTCGAATATTTGATCAATTTTAAAAGTGGGTAGATCTTCCTCAGGATTAATTAAAGCGAAATGAATAACTACTCTAGATTCTCCTTACTAAACTGGTGTTCCAAGTTCTACAAATATAGTCATAGTTTGAGAAATAATATATTGTTATTAGATGGTTTGATCTAAATCTTTTATTTCTATTCCATATCTTCCACCTTTTTTTATTATGAATTCACTTTCATCTATTTAAAGTTCTTTCGCAATACGTTTTCTTATATCACTGAAAGTTTTCTGCTTATAAATAGTGAATTCCTTGTTGTAATCAATTTATCCTCATTGGTTATTAGAAATAACTTTAGGGTCATTAAATTGAATAGTAACTCTATTTTGTTCCCTTTCAAATTCTTAATATCAATTAGACTCTTCTTCGTTAATTATTTCTTCCATATATAAGGTCATACCTTCTTCTAGTCTAGTGTAAATAATTTTTCTATCTAAATCTGTTTTATTTATTAAATCTATACAGAATCCATCATTTACATTATATTTTCTCATTAGTCTTATTTTATCTACTGGTATGCTATGCAATTATTGTAATTTTTCATATAGATCTCTTAAAGAAGACATTTTGTTTATTTAAACTAACGATTTTTTAATGTTTTTTCTAGGTGATTCTTCTTCTTGCGTAGGTCCCGTTCTAAAATGAATCCAAATTTGAATACCATTTGGATCATAATTTTCGAAATTTTCGTTAGAAGATTTTACTTCTAAAATTAAAGATTTGTAGCTAAACTAAAAGCCACTTTATTCTAAAGTTAAGTTTAGATTATCATATACTTCTTTTATTACTCCATTTTAAGGTTGATATTCACGAATTCTACAGTTGACGAACAAAATTTCTTCTAATTAAAATTGCTTTTTGGCTTCTTCAATTAAGTCAAATATTGTGTTTGAATTTTTCATTTATATCATCTTATAATCTTTTTCAAAGTAAACTTTAACTAGGAACGAGTTCATTCTTTCCCTTTTTTCCTCTTCTTCCTTCTAGAAAATCATATTTTCTTCTTCCAATTCTTTTAATATATTGCTTGGAACTAAATTATCATCTACAGTGTCCTGATCATCCAATCCCACCTGTCTATAACATAACAAATACGCATTTATACATTTTTAGAACTGGAACATCCCACTCTCTTTTTCATTGTCGCCAAAAGTTTTGTATATTTCAAATTCGTTTATAGGAGTAACCATTGAATCATTAAAGTCGAATCATTAATCGATTGGAAACTCCTTAATATAAGCATGATAATGTCCACCTAAAGCAGATCCCATATGAACCATAACAGAAAATAGTTCATAAACATATGGTCCATCCTATAAGTATTTTTATATTTTCTGCTCTCTTTCTATTCTCAACTATTCTTTAGACTTTTTGGCGTTTTACTTATCAATCTTTTTAAGTTTTGCTGGATTCTTTTCAGTTAAAGAGCTGCTGTTTTTTCTAATTTTAAGGATATTTGGAAGAAAAGCATTCATGTTTAGAACTGTTGGAAAAGAAATATAGTCATTTAATTTTTTCCTTTGCATGGTTTGATAGTCTATATCGAATCTTTTTAGCTATAACATTAAAATAGGAGGAAATTATTTGAACCTTAGCCATTTCAATGCGTTCGTTTTCTTATTGCATTTTTCGCAAAAGTATTAATTTTTTCCTTCTAATTTTTCTATTTTAGTGTAGTTATTTAAAGCTTCATAAACTGAGCTATTGTATGTCTTATCAAAATCATTTCGAATAGTCAAACTTATGTCCAAAAACTTGTCTTCTCGACAACTCTCATTTAAACATTTCAAGCACTAAACACAATCTTATAGTCTTCCTTCATATAATTCGTTGATTATATTAAATTGCTAAGTGCCTTTAACAGATTCCTCAATAGCATCAAATAAAACCCTGCAAAATTCTTATACATCATGCTATTAAAAGCTTTAACTAGTATTCCAACCGAATGATTTAGTTAAAGCTGTTGTTTCTACATAGGGCTTATCACTTTTTTGCAACTTACCAAATAGTACTTGTAATTAATAAGGAATGCAATCGGATTTATTAGGATATTTTTAAGGATTGTACTCTCAAAGATATAAATGCCTTCTCAAAGGCTTCGTCATAAAAAGAGTTTATAGCAAACTGTTCATATAACAAGTAGCTCCTTAATTTGAAAGCCCAACAAATCTACGATAATTTATATCAAGGTCCTCTTAATCTTAAGCTTTTGCTTTAGATTCGTTTGAATTTTAGTCTGACTCTGAGATCCCTATTTTAAAATAATAAAAAGAAAATATTTTAAGCATATAACAACTTATGTTCTTAAATTAAGTTCCTTTATATAAAAGTAATGTTCAAAATTTAACTTTATCTCTATCATTTAATTAAGATAGTAGAAACTCTAATTTACTCCTTGCTAAAGCACTTCATTTTATACTAAGTATATCATATTATAAGTTATTTAGATATAAATCAGCATTTAGTATATTTACTATTCAATTTAATAGTAAATATATCTATCAAATTTATATTTTAGTCTTTAGTAAATCAATAATCTTGAAAAAGAGTAGACTAGATAAGTTTTTTGAAATTTATGCAGATTATATCTTATTTAAATTGATAGAAGACTTTTGCTAAAGAGAAGATTATATAATATGACGAGCTTAACTAGTCTAATAATATATTAGTATTAAGAATAAACAAAAATGTTTAGAAGTATATAAATTAAATAGTTCATTAAGGTATATTATTAAAGTTGTCGTAATTCATATCATTATCAAAATTAGATTCTTTATTTTAACAATTTTCACATTTAGTATTTTTACAATTATTACAATAATTTTCATCTTGCATTTATGAGAGTTCTCTTTCTTTTATTTTAATCCAGTTATCTAATTATTCTCTATAAGGTTAAATCATTTCAAAGTTGAAATTTTCTTTTTTTGATCTATAAAAGGACCCACTTAAACTTAAACCTTTCTTCCTAGAGTTTCTATACTATTAGAATTACATCTTTTAAAAAGGTTTTGCTGGTTCTTTTATTTTATTATCTTCTATAGTCTTAAATTCTTAAAGTTGATAAGACAATTTTTAAATTTGCTATTCTAGGAACTTTATTTTAAAGTCCTATTCTTGAATTATTTGATTATTTGTATCTTAATCTTACTTTGCTTATTCATTCTAATTCACTTAAATTTGTAATATGATTAAACACTTTTTTGAGTAGGAAAAACTTATCTGTTTTAATTAGAGAATTAAGGTTGAGATTTGTCTCTAAAAGATTCCAAACTTAATTGGGCTTAGCTAAGCTAAATCTATAATTTATTAGAAATTTGAATATATTAATTTTTCTCAGAAGATATTTACTTTATTTGTGAATATAAAGTCTCTTCTTTTTTAAGATTTTAAATTCTTAAATTTTGATTATCAAAAGTAAGATTTCTAATTTTTACATCTAAAATCTACTCCTTATTTTAAAAATCGTGGGTGATTCTTTCGATTTATACTTTCAAAAGCTGATTCTCGTTTTTTAGCTCTTTATTTTCTTACTTGAGTATTATAACATCATTCTATTAATTGTTAGATATTAAATAAACATTTCCAGTACTTCTAAATTAATTTTAATCATTAATATCCTCTTCATTTGTTTAAAAGAATCTATTTTATTGTTCTTAATATTTCAATTTAAGATCTTATTACAAGTTACTTATTTTTTACTCGTATATCTATTTAAGCTGCTCTTCATTCTGTTAGTTCATCTTTTAAATGTCTTCAATTTATTATTAAAGATTTCTTCTTTCTTACTCTAAAAGTTTATTTTGAGATTAAATTAATTCTATCTCAGATTTGGATAATTGGAATGTTGTCTTTAGCTTTTCTTTCTCAATATCAATTTCTTACTTCAAAGAACTTTTCTTTTCTTATAGACTTTTATGGAATATTTCAGTAGAATCTTATTAATGCTTTCTCAGATTTTAAGTTTCTAATTCTTTTATTTCAATTTGATTTTTTTGATTTAAGAATTATTCTTCATATAAACTAATTTTTTATCTTAGCTTCATAACTTCCTTCAAGTAACTCTGATTTTTTATTTCTAAATTAGCTATATTATTTTCTAGCTCTTTTATTTATTTTTATTAAGTATGCTTCTCTTTTTTAAACTGTTTTTCTATATCATTTATCTATTATTACAGCTTAATCTAAATCTCTTAATATTAATTCTTTTATTGTTCTAATTAATTTAATAAATTCTTCTTTTGTTCTTGTTCTTCTTTAATTTTTTCTTAAGAGAATTTAAGTTCTGATTGAATTGTTGATTTTAGTTTAATGAATTGTATATCGTTTTGATTGCTAATTTACTTTAATTCTTCAGAGTAATTACCTCTTAATTCATTAATTTCTTTTTCTAGCTATTTCTTTTCTAATTATTATGCTTCTATTTAATTATTTTATTCAAGTTAGCAGTTTATCTGCTACTTTTTTAAAAGATTATTTTATTCTTTCAACTTTTAAATTCTTTTATCCTTCTCCTAAATAAACTTCTCCATACTTTTAATCTTTAAATCCTAATTTACTTCGACATCTTTCTAACTTCTCATTAAATCTGCAAGTTAATCTATTCTTTCTTAAAAATTTTACTTTTCTTAATCAAACTTTAATTATTATCTTTCTACTGATTTTTCTAATTGGTCAATATAATCTCTCCATTGATTTTTTTCCATTTCTATTTCTTAAATTTTAGAAGCCACTAGCGCTTCGGTTTGAACTTTAATTTCATACTTCTACTGTTCCATTAAATCATCAAACTAAAATTTTTTTTTCTTGATGAAGTTTTTAAGATTTTCAATTTCTTCTACATATCTATAAATTTATTATTCCTTTTGTCATTTTTCATCTTCATATTGCATTCTTTTTAGTTCTTTTCTATCTCTACTTAATTATTCTTCTTGTTTCTATTTTTAAGTTTCTTTAATCTTAACTATTTCAAGATGCTATATTTAAGATTTCAGCTAGTGTATTTCTTAATTATTATCTTTCAAAACATTTACTAAAGCTTCTAGCTTTTCTTCATATGCAAAAAGATCTTAATCAGTTGATTCCAACAAAACACTTTGATTAGCACTTTTATTAGTTTAACAAGCAGATTATTAGAAAGAAAATTGCTAGTCTTCTTTCTTAAGTATGATCTACTCTATTTGCTTAATTCTTTTATTATTAATTTCTTAAAGTTCTTATTCCTTTTAGAATAGGCTATTTAGGTATTCCTAATCTATTTAACAGTTTTCTAGAGACATTTTAAACCAATAGATTAAATTTAAATACTTATAGTTCTAAGATATTTAAAAGTTTATAAATTAGATACTTTCTTATTACTTCAATAACTTACTTTCTTATCCTTTTATTTAATTTCATAATAACTAGTATAGTAACTCATAGAATCTATAAAGCTAACTACAATATTAGTCTACTATCATTATCAGAATAAATCTAACTAATTTCTTATTCTTATTTATAATCAATCGAATTTGTTTTAATTTATTCCCTTTAAGTGATTAACAAAGAGTTAGAAATTTAGAGAGGGATAGATAGTTTAAATAATAGAAAGAAAGTAAAAGTAGCAAATCTATAAGCAGGTAAAATATAATAATTTAGAAGTAGCAATGCTATTTAATGTGTAGCTGTAATTTTAGCTTATATAGTTTATATAGTTTACTATATCAAACATTATACTTTTATTTTATTTTAAGCTTTTGCTATTTAAAGCTTTTATTACTTAAAAGAATAAACTTAGTTCATACAAATCTTATCATTATTTCAGCTTTTACTAATACTTTTGTATATTAATTTGAATATTTGAAAGGAGAGGTAGTAGTATTAGAGTTAGTTGAGCATTATTATATTGATTTTCTTGATGTAGTTAGTTTATAAGTAGCAATGAAAGTTATAAGTAAAATAGTAAAAAGAGAGTGTATTAAAAGAAAGAGTTTAACTTAATTATTTAAAATGGTGTATATTATTCGCCATAAAGGATTTTGGGACTATAAAGTCGGTTAAGGAATGTATGACAGAAGTTTTCATTCCTTTATCAAGGGACTAAATCCACCTAGGGATCAAACAGCTTTTATTTCCTGGAAAAATCCATTTTATTTCTCTTTCCGCTACTTACATCTCTATAGAACTCTTACAAGAGCTGCTAACTAATATTTCTAAGGAAACTAATTGCTTGCTCAAACTTTCAGTATGTAACTTCGTAGTTTCTATGAATCAGTTCCTAACGAATACGTACTTAAAGTTAGAGGATCTTGGGATCAACTTATTCACAAAGGAGAAAGACATTGGGAATCCATGACCTACAATCAGCATCCTCTGCTACATGATCTCTATGAAATGTTCAATAAATATTGCCATGAACATTATGGAAAAACTGAAAGTGAAGTTGCAAGAGCAAAGAATTTCGTAGCTGAATTTGAAGAACTTCTAAAGAAAAAACGTGAGAGACTAGGATTGGAATACTGGCAGGTACTTGATACTAAGGATATTAATGACACATTCTTTGAACTCATGTCAAAAGAAAGAAACGATCCATCATCATCGGTATACGTAAAAAACAAAAGCGGTGATGATGTACCACGCAGAGAATCTAAAGTAATCTGAGAATGATACTTTTTAATAATATTATTTGGTTTAACTTAGTACATAATTAAACTTTCTATACTTTCCTTCACATATTTTCTGCATTTAGTGATTATAGCAGTATATTATGTTTAAATAAAATTTCTAATCACTTGCATAACGTTAGAACAAAGAATTCATAACTAGTAACTTTTGGAAGGTTAAATTTTATAAATTAATAATTAATTTAAAATCTCAAACTTTCGGTAGTTAATAAATGTATTTTACTCTTTTTAAATTGAATAGCATTAAATTAACTTGATTAAATGTAACTTAATAATCATTTAATAATTAAAAATTTATAAATAGTGTATAATCTTAAATAAATGGTTAAATATAAAATTTCCTAATAGCTTCATCTTTATTATAACTCATATTATTATTTTACTTTATTTTGATACCTTCTCCACTGCTTATTAGGCTTTTTCCTATAAATTTGACTTTCTATTATTATATCTCTTAAATTCGTTAGAAGAGTTTTTAGTTTTGATATTTTATATTACTTTTTATTAATAAATTCTATTTTATGAAGAAAATTGATTAATTTAAGTGAAAGTATCATATATAGAATTTTATTTTAATTATTCCTACTAAAATAAAAAATAAAGATCATTATAAAGTGTTTTTCAAAATGGACGAAGATATTGCTTTCCTAATTTAAAATATTCTTAATTTACTTTAATAAAGTATAAGATAGAAGCTTATTATTTTATTATAAGCTTTAATTTATTAAATTCATATTAAATTTATTTTAAATTTAGTTTGCTTAAACTTAGTTTTGCAAAAATTGAGTATCAAGCATCTTAAAAAATATTTAAATTTTATATTAAATTTAATTTTGCCAATCTCTAAATCCTATTTCAGATTTTGTTCTTTATTTCAAATTAGATTGCTTACTTTAAAAATAAATATTTCATTAAAAATAGAAAAATAGAAAGCGAAATATAGTTTTAAATGCTTTTTATAAAAGCTTTAAAATTTAGGTGTTTCTATAATATGCTTTATATATTAATTATATAAAAACATATAAGTAAGAACAAAAAGCAAAATGGATTAAAACTCAAAGAATTAAAAATTTATATTTTAAAATAGAACCTAAAAGTCTAGGAAATTTTGAATTATTATTAAGCATAATTATTGTTATAAAATTAGATCATTTATTTTTATATTTTACGAGCAATAACTTCTTTGAATTATCTTTATCTTTATGTTTTTTCTCTCTAAATTTAGATTATTAAATGAAAAAATAATTTCTAAAAATAGATAACTAGATAGGAATTTCTATAAAAATACTAAAATAGATTCTTTAATTAAAATAAAAATAATGTAATAAATATAAATTTTTAAAGTCTAACCCTTTATTATATAAATTGAAAGATAATATTGGTATATAAAAGATAATCAACTAGTTGATAATACTCACTTAGATTAATTGCTATAAGAAACATGCACCAATATATTTATAACTAAAGTTATTATAAAATTTATCATAATTAAATTTAATAAAGTTTAGATTCAAAATGACTATAAAATTAATATTTTGTTTTATCAAATAAAATAAATAATAAAGCCTCTATTTTTAAATTATGCAAAGTAGTTACTTTTAATTATAGCTTTAAAGGATACAATTATATAGCTTAAATAAAGATTATATTATTTATTATTTAGTAGTTCATTATAATTATTGATAGAGTCATTTTTAAAATAATAATAATAATAATATACTTAAAGTTAGTAGAGTTTTGCATTCTCTGGAATTGCAACCAGTTCCTGCGGACAGCTTTTTTAACGTGGGTGTGATCCACGACCTTTTTATTAAGTGGAAGGTTACCACTGTAACCGTTCAAGTGGTCTTGCAAAAAGCTTTTATTTGTAGATCCCTGTTGGAGTTATTCATAGTTTATTGAGTTGTCTCCATGTTCTTTTCTGCTCTTATTCGTTTATTTTCTTTCACTATCAACAGTTTTTTAAAATATGTTGATTTGATTTGCAACATCAACAAAGTTTGTATTATTGTCTTTATTTCGTTCTTTTTTATGATAATTTATTTTCTATATTTTCTAATCTTTTAATGAAACTTGTAGCAATCATTTCTTTTTCTGGATTCAATTCTGTTTTTAATTCTATTGGTATTTTTTCTATTTCCATTTTTGTGTCGTATTTAAAATTTTATTATGATTAAGTTCAGAGTTATTCTTCCGTTATTAATTTGCTACAAATAAGTTATCTTCTAAGTATTAGTAATTCGTTGTTCTAATCTTCTATATTACTCATTAGTTCCCGTATTTTTTCGCCTAAGTTGTAAGTTGTTTCTTCATAATTTGAGATTACTTTTTACATTTGGTCTAATTAAATTTAAAGTTTTTGATTAGTTTCGTTTTTAGGTTAACTTATCTCTATTTATCCTACCATAACTTTACCTTCTGAAGAAGAGCTTGACTCCTCCTATTGTTATTATTTTTTCTAAATTTCTTTTGCCGCTTTTCTCTTTAGGTTTCTAAGTTAATTTTTTGAGAGTCGAAGAGATTAATCCATTTTATTCCAAAAAACTTATTATAGTCATTTTTAAAATATATCATTATTACTTTTATTATTATTTGAAAGTCTCTTTTAATATGACTAGTATTTAATGGAGTGTTCTTATTTTTAATTTATTTAAGAATCAGTTTGTTTTATAAAAAGAAAAACATTTTTTAGTTTTACTAAATTGAAAGACTTAGAAAAGGAAATTAGCAAGATTATTTATAAATTTATAAAATAACTATGAGGAATGTAAAGGAGAAAGGAAATAGAACATTAAATTACATAGTTTAATAGAAGACTACATTTACTTAATACGGTAAATATATGATTGAATGAATCATTAATCTTCCCACATTAGTTGATGCTTTTGTTTGGCCTTAATTATTTATGATTAAAACCCAAATTATAAACACTTGAATATTAAATAGTTAACTTAGTATTTCAAATGAAAGAGATTGAATTAATTTAATAAGTTAAAGGGTTTTGACATTTATTCTTAAATGATATCAAAGAAATTCTAAACATAAAACTTTAATCAATATTTACTTCAGTTCAAGCAATAACTCAAATCCATTAGATTTAGTAGAATTACTAAGAGTGTAAATGAAATTTCAGAGGGAAATCCTTTTGTATTCCTAGCAATAGTACATTATGCTCTTTTTGGCTATAGTTAGAAGATATAAAACTTCTTATACAAGAAAGGATATAAACCTGATTATATGACTTGCCATGAATTAATGGAAATGGTTTACTGCATTTTAGAATAAGAGTTCAACTACCAGGTCAAAATTTACTTCGACAAGTTTTTTTCATTTGGATATGTAGAATAGAAGATGAAGCTTTGCATTGATGTGATAGAAATCGTAAAATAGAAAAATTAATTGCTTAATAAAGAATTTCTAAAAAAGCACTAAAAGCATTAATTATGTGCCTAGTAATATACTGAAGACTTCTTCATTTCTAAGTACAGTTTATATTAATTATTCCTTGATTACGCTTAAACTGCTCATTCAAAGCCTCACTATCCTTTTGAATAAAAACTCTAGATGAATATTTATAACGAGGAATAAGTGGAAAAAGAAAAAGAAAATCAAGATTGGATCCAAAATAAGCGTTGTAATAGCTCTTCAGACTTACATAAAAAAATACCAATTTACCAATAAAAAAGCTAAGAACATCAATAAAATGATTAGTTATAGTTAGTTATTAAAAACTTTAAAAAACTTCCTATTTATGCAGAAAAGCAAAAAATTGAAAAGAGTTAAGAAAATATAAAAGTAAAAGACTATCCCATCAAATAAAATAATTAGAAAGAAGTTATAAAAGCTCAAGTTTAGGCTCCTTCAAACTCTGAGGTATTTTAAAATTTGTATGCAATTAATAGAAACTTGATTAATATATAAAGCAAACTAGCTAATTTTGAATTAAAAACATAAAGTAGGTTAGATTAAGTTAACAATAGAATATAATAAATCGAAAAGCAGAAATAATAACCTCCTGAAAATACAGAATTTCAAATTTCATCAGTTCCAAAATCTGAAATAGTCTGAAAGGTTAAGAAATTCTAAATAACTTTATTCTATTTATTTAAATTAAAATTTATTCAATTTTTCTCTATCATAACTAAAAACTTATTAGGATTTATTTGATTAAAGTCCTAAATACTCATAATAAAAAATTTTAAGAATTCAAAAGCTTTTAATAGATAAGAAATAAATAAAAGGATAATTAATTTTAAATATCTTTTTACAATAAAAAAGGATTTAATTTATTATCTTTATAAGCTTCAAAATTGGTATTAATTGATTTATGAGGATAAATTATAAAAGAATAATAGACATAAAAAGTGGTAAATAATTACAAATTTTAAACATTTGGAAACTTAATATAATGAAAAATTTCATTTTTATATTTTTATTTAGATAGCTCTATTGAAAAATTAGCATTTGCATCTTTTATGAAAAAACGAAATTATTTTTTATATTTGTCAATCCTACCCTAATTATATTGATCGGTTCAAATTTTTAGATATATGATCTCCAATTTGTTAAATAAGTTTGATCTTAATCATTTAATAAATTAAATTTTTTATTAAGTTTAGGTCAAATTTTCTCTCTGTTATACATTAGTATATCTTTCATTTCCGGCCAATTGAATAGAGAAAATCTGAAGCCCTTGTACTTAGGATAGTCAGGCTGTACTTCTAGAACGGGGGCTAATTTTTTCAATTCACTTCCTACGCTATAGAATCTATCACTCATTCTCAAATATTTTGCCTCAATTTCAGGCATCTTTTTGTTTTTTACCTCCAGAATATATTTCATTCTCTCTTCCTTTGAAAAATGAATAGGCACTCTCCTTAGACTCTTCATTTTATTTTTGTTTAAAAATAGTTTTTATTTAATTACTTTTTAAAGAACTTTCTCACTTTAAATTTTTACTAATTTATCCTTAATTCAAAAATATTAAATAAGCAGTGCTTTATTCACATTTGTAATTTATTTAGGTTTATACTTAGTTAAGTTAGAATTAATAGTTTTCATAGTAATTTTCTAAAGCCAGATGTTATTTAAATGACTATACCTGTTTGCTTTTTCAATTATTATTAATTTATTATATTTATTTTATCTTTAATTAAATATATTTGCTCCAAAATTTTCCTATCTAGCTTAGTATTATTCAATTAATCCTAACAATTTTTAGTTTATTCTTTTGGTGATAAAGAATAGAGAATCCATATAAATTAGTAATATTTTAAACATTATAATGTTCTATGTTTGTTGAAAATTTCTAATAATCATAGTAATTATCAAATATAGTAAGAATAATTTCCGAGTATTATCACATAATAAGACATTCCTTAAAAACTCTTATTAGCCTTATCATCCTTTGTCTTAAATATTTTATGAAAGTTCTTATAAATATAGATATTATAGTAGAGGATTCTTTTTCAATTATATTAATGCTATTTATAATAAAAATAAAAAGTTATAAATTTACCTTTGGTAGTTAAATACTGCTTGAACATAAAATATTCTAAATTTCTCTTTTCTTCCTATTAAATGATTTAATTTGGTTATTGGTAGTAAAGCATTATCTAATTGCTATGCTTATAGCTGCTATTATTTTTATTGTATATACTTTATCTTTACTAGATTAAAGAGTAATTTAATTTTATGTTATTAAAGAGTTAGCTATTAAGAATAAGAAAGTGAATAGCATATACTATTTTTATGTTATAGAAATAAAATAAGGAAACAGTTTGAAAGAAGTAACTTAATTTAGAATCATACATTTGGCACAAATTTTATTATCTATTCTTCGCCTAAATAAGCTCCTATCATTTTCATATCACTTTCTATTGAGAAATTTCCTGGCCAGTAGCTTGAACTGGAAATACCTTCTGGTAAAATTTTAATTCTTTTGAAGGCTTCGGCGACTAGCTCACTACAGAAGTAGCCCAATTACTCTTAACTTTAAGTTTTTTACTTCTTAAATCTAGATAGAATTTTAGATGGATTTATATGATATTTTTTACCTAATACGTCTTCAATGAAAGATTCCAGGGTTTTGAGAAAATTAATTGTTCTTTTACAATGAACATGTCTAAATGATAGCAGATTATAGAGCTCATGTCAATTATTTTTTTTGAATTTCTCTCAAAAAACCATACTTACTCCCTAAAATTAAATCTTACATAAGCACCTGTTGCTTCCAGTAGGGAAATGTCTCCTGATTTAAATCTCAAAATTAAAGCAACATGATCATATTTACTTCTAGTAATGGAACGTTACAACTTAGCTCCCATATTTTAACCTTAAAAAAGAAGAATATCTCCAGTATCAGCTTAACTCTTAAATTATTCTTCAGAGATGAAATTAAACTTCCATCACTTTATATCTTTTAAAATTTCTAATTATTAAATGAATCCTTTGCTACTTGAAATATGTAATTGAATTGTTTTCGCTCACTCAATTAGACTATTATAACTTGGAGCTCTCAAACAAAATTCCACTTTGCAATTTAGTGATTTAATAACAATATCACTTGGCTTAAATTTTCCATCAATATTTAATTCTGCAGTTATTAGATCAAAATTGATTACTCACTTCGGCTTTTTTTCTCCTGGCTTGCAATAAACAGATAACTTTTTATCTTTTAGAGATATATATTTTTACTTTCATTTATCCTTTTGAAGAGATTTAATTTGCAGTCATCCTTCTATCTAAGGAAGTTTACCTTTTGCTTTACTAGGAAAGTTCATATAATTTTTTGAATAGTTTGTTCTTTCAGTATGGCAATACTATCCTGGTTCATATTCAAAATCTCCTTTAGGAGGATCTCTAGGAGAAAAAGAAGATTCTATACTTTTCTACCTTTATCTATTTCTAGGAAGCTTTCTTATTTACATTGATTATGATACTTATATTGGCTATATTGGTCCTTCAGTTGTATTAAGTCTTTCTTATCTTAAATCTAGTCTAGGAACTTGAACATTAAGAAAATAAGAATCATTTAATGATTACTTTACTATAGAAGTAGGAAAGATCTTTACAGGAATTTTTTTAATAGATTTAGGAATATAGTGATTTTATTCGCAAGCTTCTTCTCCACTATCTATATCAGGCATCGTATCAACTTACTCCATTTTTTCTTGGAAACTATTTAAAACTTTTACTTTTTATTTTTTAAAAATAGCTACACACTTCATAGTACTATAAATCGTTAAATAGCTAGTTTATCATATTCTTAATATCTTACGCTTCTTCAAGTTAATCATTCAGATAATTTGCTATTTTGTTTATTTAAAAATGCCTTTCCTTAATACTTAGAATGTTAATTTGATAAGCTAATTTAAGAAGTTAGAGGCATTATTCTATTATCTCCTTTCCTTATTATGTTTAAATAGAATCTCCTTAGTTTTAGTATCAATTTATAAACTTTAATTTAAATTAGTTACTAGCAACAAAGCAAAAGCTTTAATTACTTGACAAAAATGTCATATTAATGGATAAATGCAAGGGAGATTGTAGATAAAAGGTAATTAGATATATTTGAATAGTTAAATAAGAAATTAGGTAAAGGTAATTTAATATAATAGAAGGGAATAAGTAGGCTGTTATTTCTATAAGTCTGGAATTTATTATCTAACTTTTAGGCTTATTTAACACTTTTGCATATTTACTAAAGTCACTCCCAATAGCAAATATTATATTAGATTTAGTCATTTAACATTCTTTCTACTTTATTTAAATAAAAAGAAGTAAAAACTTTACTTATTAGATGTTTTTAATGTGATATTCAAGTAGCAAAGTTATATCATTGCCTATATTAGTATAGATGTAAATAGAAAGGATCTAAGAAAGCTAATAATACTTAAGAGTGATATTTATAATAATTTAGTAAGTAAAGCTATTAAAAGCCTAATTTTTATTTAATTCAGATCCTTATTTTTAAGTATAACTCAATCCTCAATCTTTTTATTTATTTAGCCATGGTAATCAAATAAAACAGTAATGAAACAAAATATTACAATATAATAAAAACAATCCCCTAGTAGTATTTTATTAGTAGCTGATATTAACTATTAATTTAGCAAGCTTTATATGTAAATATAATTTTTAAGTAATTTTAAAAATCATTTACTTGCAGAGCTTAAATCTTAATACAATATCAGTGGATTATAGTTTTTATAATAAAAAGAAAATAAATATGAAATAAAGAAATAAATTAAAATATAATAGAAACATAAGAGATTTAGTTAATATGCATCTAATATTTTAAACCATCCTATTTAGTCTAACAATCTTACTAAAATTTAACTCTTTTCTTAATCGTGTTCTATTAATATCGATACATTTAACTTAATGAATATATTATAATAAAACGATTTTTAAGAAGTAATATAACTCTCTTGACGAATATCTTAAAAATTAAGAGTAACAAGATAATCAAACCATATAAAAAGCTTAATCCAACTTTTTTACCGATTGGAACTCGGTTTTGGCTAAGTGGAAGGCTTTGAAGATACTTAAATAAGTTCTACTCATTCATAACCAATATTCACACATCCTAAGGTGATTGAACAATAATTATTGAGTTTTCAATTTGATGTAAACGGGACTAAAGACTGCTAGATTTTATAAAACAATCATACTTAGTATACTCTTTCATTTGGAATTTTATCCAATTTGTAATACAGATTGATACTCAGCATTGTAATACTAAGAAAAGCATTAATATTAAGAGTTGTTTGCACAATCAGTGCATCAAAGAATAGTAAATCTATAATAAGAATTAATTAATAAAATAAAAGGTTGAAAAGTTATAATAGATACTAGTGAAAACAGCCAAATAATTAAATCTTTAATTTTCATATATAGAGGTATTTAACAATAAGATTTAATATCAAATGGGCAAATAATGGATGAGATTGATAAATAATTAAATCAAATTCCTCAAATTTTTTAAATTAAATTTTTGCATTTATAATAAGAGCTGAAGGAAAAGCAGACATTATATAAGGAAATTATTTAAAAGATTCATGGATAATAAGGATATATATCTATGATATAGAACAAAACGATTTGTAATAAAATATAAGAATGAAAAAATATTGCTACATATGTTTAAAGCCACATAATTATAAAAGCTACTGAAAAATTTTAGAAAATTATAAAAAAATAAACAGGTCATTTTGAATGATTCATTTAAAATTTGACTGATATAGGCCGGACTAATCTAAAGGAAGGAGGAGTTCTGAAATTAAAAATTCAATTAATCTAAAAATAATTTATGCATCCGTCTGAAATACATTTAATAAACTAATGTTTAAAAAGCAAGAATGGCGAATAAAAAAGTCCTAAGCAATCCTTCGTTAAGATGAAACATATGCAAGATTTGTTTGTTTTAAATACCTCATATAAGCTAGAAGCTTAATTTGCCTTTATATTTTATTATAATTTTTTAAATTATTGCTAACTATCATTTGAGAATTTATTATTCGATTTTGTAAAGATAGAAGGCTTGGCAGTAAGTTTAGAAAAAATAAAATAAGAATAATAACTAAATAAATATTAGGTACACTAGATACCTAATTGTAAATAAGTCTATAGGAAGAGATAGAATATATAAAGATAGTATTATTGAAACTTTGTAAAATTAATTTGGATTAAAGGTTTAATAAGTTTGTAATTAAATGGAAGAGGCTTATTAGAAATATTGTAACTTTTAGTTTGAAAATTGCAAAGAGTGGAAAGAATATTGCAATAGACTTGATCCTATTCCTCCTCCCAGCTTACTAGAAAAATATAAGAAAAGATGGTTTAAAGCTCATATTGATTCTAACTTAGATTTTGATGGCAAATTTATAACATCTAGCATTCCTTAATCCACTTAAAATTAACCTTAAGTGAGAAGGTAATTCGTCCCAGTAACTAATAGTTATTCCTAGCTTACAAATAAAATCCTTGACTTATTAAAAGCACTACTTTATATGCTTATGTACGAAGCATATATATTAACAGTAGTTTTGAGTTAATTAAGTTTAAAAGATATAAAGAATTTGGAAGAAAATTACAACTATGTCTTTTTCTTTAAAGGAAAATATATGCTAATAGCCTTGCTTGCCTGCTTAGTTAGCTTGACAAGAAAAAAAGGAATGATCCAGTTTAACTTTAATTACTTAAAGAGTATCTTATTCGAAGACGATTTATAAACAGTCTTCTACATATTTTTTTTCTTAATTCTAGATGGAGGATGTGTTTAACTTGTGCCAATGCTTATTCCTACAATTCTTGCTTTAGAGGCAGTATCTCCTTAAAAATTGGCTATTAAAATACAAAGTAAAAGATTTGAGCTTATATAAATCAAGCATGAACTAGAAGTTTTTCTAGGCTTTATATTTTTGTTTGGATGACTTATGGGTATTTATTGATTTCTCACCAGCTTTTTATACTGGTAGTTTTTAAGAGTTAGATACGCTATAAACAATACTACAAAACAAATCTTCAAAGATTTGCGAAAGAGACTTGATAAAATGTTCTCATCTCCAAGATTTGTAAACTGAATATGGGTTAGAGTGATTAAGGTTATACTTTGGAGTTCCAAAATAGAATTTAATAAAGAAGGTCAGTCAAAGCCTTTATGCAGCGTACTGTGAAATTGTAGATTTTTTATTTAAATAAATAAACATTTATTAAAGTTAAATACTCAGTTCTACCTTACTAATCAATACTATCTTTCATTTTATTATTTTACAAAGTACAAAATTAAAGCTACTAATTATATTCTCAAAACATTCCTTAAGGTTAAAGATAAAGAGGTTGTTTATAGAAGTAAATGAAGAGAAAGGTGATTTAATAATGACAGAGAGATAAAAAGGATATAGAATAGTAGCATTTGAAGTATAAATATATAAGAATAAATTGAAAATAGTCTTAATAATAAATAATTACTTTCATAGTAAATGCAAGAAGAAATTCACTATGGAGAATTAACTCCACAGGGAGAGTTAATAATTAGAGAAGCAGGATTAAAAGCATTGCCTTAGAAAATTATTTAAAGTGTTATTGAGGATCTAAAAATCCTTGACTTGAGGGATAATAAAATAATTAAACTTGATGCCGATGTTTTGCTTTTGCTTACAAAACTAACTTCTATAGACTTGAGGTTCAATAAAATTGATTTTATTCCTTAGGAAATTTGTAAAATGACAATGCTTCAAACCATTAAGCTTGATCATAACTAAATTTAAGAAATACCTGAATCAATAGACTAGCTACAAAACCTAGAAATCCTAACTATTTCCTATAACAAAATCTAATTTCTTCCTCCTTCTATAAGAGAATTAAAAAAACTTACTACGCTCATAATCTCCGAAAATAGCCTTAAAATATTGCCTTCTGAGATAGGTTGCTTAACAAACCTTAGAAATCTTCACATTCATAAAAACGGCTTTTATGAATTTCCTACATCATTTGCTCATTTAATTCAGTTGTCAGAACTCAGTTTAGAGTGATTTAGATATGCAAACCCTCCTTTGTCTAGAATTTTGAAAGGACATATGGGAGAAGCAATAATAGATTCACTTAGAAATCTGTGCAGGGATGGATTAAAATAGTAGAAAGGATATATTCCCCTTTAAATATTCCTGAACTTTTATAGTGAAATGAGATTTTAAATTAATAAATAGGATTAGAAAAAAAGAACTCTCTTGCATATTGCTTGCTAAGAAGGTGACTGTGGAGTTGTGGAAGGGTTAATTAATTCTAAAGCTGATGTTAATATGGTTGATAAAGATGGCTATACGCCATTATGCTTGGCTTTAAGAGAAGATAACATTTAGGCTGCTTTGATTTTACTAAATAATGGAGCTGATATAAATATTGGAGGAGCGATTTTAGGAAGTGCATTACATATGGTAACTATCAAAGCAGAAGTTAAGCTAGTTTCTGATTTTATTTTTAAATATGGAGCTGATGTGTCTATTACAGATGTAGAAGGAAATACTCCACTTCATTTAGCAATGTCAGTTTTTTCTAGAAATCCAAGAAATTGCTCAATGATTGTTGATTCATTAATGAAACAAGGAGCAAAGCCTAATGTTGAAAATATGGATAAATGGACACCTTTGCATCTAGCAACTAGAAAAGGACAAGATGAAGCCTTAATGTGAATCCTTCAATATAACAAGTCAGCATATAATAATAAGTAGAAGTTTGATATTGAAAGGGCTGGAGGTAATAATAAATGAACAGCACTTCATTTAGCAGGACATGCTGGACATTACAAAACTATTTAAATTCTTATCAAAGCAGGAGCTAATGTCTTCGCTAGAAATGCGGACGGTAAAACCCCAAGACAAATTTCGAAAGGAAATTTAGTAGTTTACAAATTATTACTTCAAGCGGAGAAAGATTGAATAAAAAGACATATAATAAACGATGTGGAAATTCCTACCTGGGAAGCCTAAGAAGATGAAGAAGAATTCGATCCTACAACACTAATTAACATCCCCAAAAAAACAACAACAATGAGAGTTAAAATGTCAATTATAAATGAGCATTCAAATAGATAAAGACAAAAAACTAAGTCTTTAGTATAAATGCAGCTTAACATTTTAAACGAATAACTGATTTTGTCAGAAAGATACGAAAATTTATTCAATCTATTTGAGCGTCTCGTCAAAAATCCTAAAGAGATCGAATATATTTCAGATTGCTTTATCCAGCTAGATGACTCAGATAGACAAAAATCAAAGAATTATTGTTTGAAAGTAGATATATGCTATCTGATGAGTATTTTGAACTGCTAGCAGATTAGGAATAATTTATAAGTAATTTTGAAAGGTGATAGGTAGTCTAATATATTATAAAAAGAGAGCTAATATGCTCTAAATTACTTACTTTGGAAAGAAGATCAAATGTGCAATGCGAATAACTCGGACTTTTTACATGCAAGCTCGAGTCTTCTGATACCTGAGTTTTATAATAATAAAAGGCAGTTAAGAAACTCAAAAAGCCATAAACTTTTATTACCTTGACTCATATGTATTTTTAATTATTCTTATGTAACTCTATTTTTAAGCATTACTCTTAATCCTCTTATCTAAACTTTATCCTTATTTAGATTATTATAAACTCATTAGACTAAAAGGAGTAAGATAATGAGAGGCTTTCACTATAGAGTATGAATATAGTGAAATAATAGTTAAGAAAGCTTAAGTTAGTAATAATTGAGAGCTGTAAGACTAGAGAAATAATTTATTGATGCTTAAGCTATTAAGTGAATTCTATTAATGTTAATATATTAATCCATCTTATATTCATCAAATTTCTGAAGCAAAATCATCTTCCATATGATCAAAATCATTTTTCTGCCGAATCTTTTCATTAATCCAACCAGCTGCAGCTCCTAGAAAAAAGCCAATTGGGTAACAATAATGCTCTTCTTTAAGCAGAGCTAATCTTAAATGATAAAACGATTCATCTTCAACATCCATAAGACCGAATATGAATCCAAAAGCAATACCCATTATAACTGAAATAGCTAGAATTATATATATCTAAGTAGGGGACTCTACTACTGGCTTACTATACTACTGCTAACAAAATCCAATGAAAAAATTTAGAAGATCTACAATTGAAAAGACAAGAGCAAAACTAACTGCAATTCCAAGAATCGCATATAAAGGTACTTTTGCTGTTGATCCTAATCCAACAAACCAGTTTTTTTCCAACACAAAGCAAAGTAAGCCTGATACAATTACAGCAAATGCAAATGCAATTAAATAATATCTCTTATTTTCAGTGTATTGAAAATTAGAACTTTAATAAACTCTTCATAAAATCACAAAGCCTACTACCATAAAAAGCACTCCAAAATACTAAATTTAAAAACTTACCACAGAAAAAAAAGTATTTATAGAGATTTCTACCAAAGTACAATTAACTATTATTGATATTAAAATTCCTAAAATTCCTCCTACAAATGCTGAAATAGCTTTAGCAACATTAGAGTCAATCATATTACTATTTATTTAATTAAAGTAATTTAATATTTTAGAAGCTATTTTTAATTAAAACCTCTTTATTCTATTGCTATTATACTTTATTAATATTGCCTCCCATTATATTTTAATCCTCTTATAAACTTATTAATGGAAGAAATTCAAAGAAAGACAATTAAATTTATTTACACTTTATCTGTTTAAGCTAGTGTTTATTAAAGGCTTTAAAGAAGGTTAGAGATTATTTAATTTAAATTGTTAAACTAATCATTAGAAATAGGATAATAATCCAAGCTTAATAGCCAAGCAATCAAGCATAACCATAAAAATTTAGAAGTATATAAGTTTAGATTTCAGTTTTAAATCGTAGAGATATTAGTTTAGAAATTATGTAAAGAAAATAGATAATCTGCTTAAATTAATGATGTCTTGTATAGTAATCTAATGGGGTTAAAATTAATTTTTGTAAATATTGTAAAGAATAAAGAATCTTTAATCATTAGGAATCCGGAAGTCCATCCTTTGTATTGCAAGTTGAGCCAAAAATGCCATCTTTCGTGTAATGATTATAATGCTATACCTTCAAGAGCAACTTATTGCACAAATAACAAATATAAGTATTTCCGTTACATTAAGATGAAGGACATGTCATAAAATTACAACCTCTTATTTTTTAAATATGAATTCCACATTTGGGACATTATATTCCTCCTTCTTGCTACATAAAATTATTAAAACTATATAAAAAATTACTCGTCATTTTCTGGTTTTGCTTCATCGCAGGTTTTTTAAGGATGTGGAGCTTAGTCACATTTTGGACAATATGTTTTTTTACAAACTAAACAAGTGAAATTATCATTAGGATTCACTAAAAATGCTCCATCACAATTTCTTGTGGGACATTATCTTAAATCTTGTATGGCTTTGGGTATAAAATCTAAATACCTTTTAAATATTTAAACGCTACAATTGAATCTAACTTGCTCCTGATGAATTTATGTACCACACTAATGATTAGGACAAGTGAATTAGTCATTCTAGATTTTACCATTATCTAGCAGCGATTTTATATACATTTCAAAACAATTTTTGCAAAAGCGATGATTACATTCAAGAGTAACTGATTCTTCTACATTTACTTAGTCGCCATGAATTTGACAAATAAATTTTGGTTTTTGTTTATCTTTTTCTAATGGATCCATTAATTAATCAGCTCATGCTTCTTGTGCTTCCGCTTCTATTTAGTTTTTTCCACCCCAAGCTTTTATTATTTCAGCTTCATCAATTGAATGTCCTAAACTACATTTTATGACTTTTATATTCTAAAACAAGCTATTTGTCTCCTTTCTTATTCTACTTTTAAAACAGTTTTTGCAATATAAGCAATTTTGGGTACAAGCATAAAAGTTCTCATTTAAAAATTCCTTACTTTATTTGCATACAAAGCATACATCGTAATACTTGTGCAAAATATCTCTAGTTTTCTACTATAGTTCATAAGGATTAGCTTAACCTTGAGATTTATCTTCAACATAAAGGAGTTCTTAGAGTTAATCTCTATTTAGTAGCTTTACCACTTGTTCATTTTGTAAAATTAAGTTCAGATCTTTTCTAGGCTTTTATAATTATCCTTTTCAAATGAAATTTAACCAATCTAAAATAAGCTTTTTCTCTTACTCTAAATCTTCTTTAAATTAAAACTCTTGCTAAGAATTTTGGTTTCTATTTTAATTTTAATCTTGTTGTATATATTGCTATTCACGATTGCTTTTGGCAAAATTTGGATTATAATTCTTTTTATTTTTGGAGCACAAAGATCCCATCTTAATTAAATAACTATTTTAGTTTGGATAAATATAAAATACAAGATAATTATGAAAGAATACTTTATTTATTTGTCTAGTAGATTATCTAGTTATTATAATCAAACACCTTATAATTTAAATACAACTTTTTATGTCTTTTATATCTTACCCAGCTTTTATTTTTATGTTTAGTTATAATTGCTACTTATATATTTCTATATAAGCTATTCAAATCTTTTCAGATAATTTAATCTAAATCTGAGTGATATAACTAAAATTAGTTTTGGCTTTGCTTGGAATACTAAGCTGCTAATAGTAGTTGATTAGCAAGACAGATGAAGAGTAGTTAAGTAAAGTAATATTATGAATCTTTATTTTATTTAAACTTGTTTAATGGCTAATGCTCTAGGATTTATCCTTCCAAGTGAAACTGGAAGTTTTTCACCCACAACTTTAAAACGAAAAACCCAGTAATTTCTCCGCTCAACTTCTGCTCTTATCCCTTCTTTTTAATCTAAATTTAGTACTCAGACAACTTACTAAGCACAGTCTACAAAGGCAAACTAAAATCTATAAGTGTAATTTTTGTAGACTACGAGACAAGTTGATCAATACATATCCTTAAGAAAAGCTGAAAACTCTAATTCACATAAAAGACCTTAGTCTGCTATTTAAGGCTTTTAAAAGATTCATACAAAAAGTATTGAAGAAATAGATTCCAACTTAAAGCAAAATTACATTAATACATAATCAGCAAGAAATGGCCTTAATAAAGGTTAAAGTATAGATAATAGAAATATGCTATCACTATATCAAACTTAAAGTTATCCTATTTAAAGATAAAACTAACAGATTAGTTAAAGAAATATCACTTAATCTAGCAAGGTTTCACATTAAGCTAAATAAAAAAGCAATGAAATTGCCAATCCCAATAATCTAAATTTAATCAATGAAGCCAAACCTTTATAAAAGAAACAGTAATTTGATTTTTCGTAAAAGCTTTATAAATAGAAGTCAGATAATAACTAAAGACCTTAAACAGCAAAGTCTATAAATCAAATTAGACGAAAGCTAGTTAGTTAAGGAAAATAAGAAATAGAAAAAATACAGACCAAAGAAATTTTAATAAATAGCAAGCCTACTTAAGAAAAATTACAATTAGATACTTCTAGAAACGCTCAAGTTTAAACTTTAGATAGCTGAACTTACAAAGTAGAAAAACTTTAAAATGAATATTTTTAATATTTAAACTAATCTAAAAAATAAACTGGAGGATTAAATAAAGAAATAGACTCAGAATAATGGCGTAAAGAGTGAAAAACCACAGCTAAAACATAAAAGAAATAGAAGAGTATATAAGAAAAGATAAAAGAGCAAAAAGAACAGCAGGATCATTTATATAGCATTTATAGATTGTCATAATATAAAGATTCTCATAAAGATAATTATCCAATTCATAGCTAAATTAATAAGTTTTTTTAATAAACTTATATGAATTAAATTAACATTCATGATTAGCGATTTGGAAGATAAGGATTTTAAGCAAGAATAAGTTAGAATATGATGCGCATATGAAAAAATTTATAAAAATAGAAGAAAGAAAAAGAAATATAGTAGAAAGAACTTGAAAAAAAGGAATGAGAAAAAGTGGAATAACATCTAAAGCAATAAATGAAGAAAAGGAAATAAAAGAAACATCGAACTTTGGAAAGTGAATAAGAAGGAAGTAAAATAGTAGTACAAATTCCTTAAGCATATACTTTGTATGATTTATCTGAAGGTACCATGAATATAGGTAGTTATGAAATATAATGAACCAATTACTTTTTTATTATCTTTTGTTAAATTAATAATCATCCAAATAATGCTAAATTAAATTATAATAATTTTATATTAATAGATAATTAAATTAAAAAGAAAAACAATATATTTTATTATACAACATATGCTCTTTAATTTAGTATATTATATTTCATCATAATTTAAATATTAAAAGCATATAACTGAACTAAAATGCTTCTATTATATTTTGATATTTAATAGTTAAGATAAACAATTTATTAGATTAATATCATTTAAAAAATCTTGATTATTTAGCAGATTTTGACATTAAAATAAATATCTAATTATTAATAAATTAAAAAACTATATTCAATATTTTTGTAATACAGTCGATTACTAATTGAAACATTTAAAAATTTAACTGCTACTTTTATAACAAATATTTAAAGTAAAATTATTTCTAAAAACCAAGCTAATTAATTGGAGTAGCTCTAATAATAAAATTAAACAATAAACGTTTTTTCTTTTTGACGTGGCTATATAAAATAAAATTTTAGATTATATTGCTATAATTTAATTATATAAATTATATAGACTTACTTTTTCATTATTCTAATGTTTTAACCTTTTTAACAATATGATACTACTGTACAATTATTAAAATGCTTTAATTAATTTAAATATTCAATAAAAGGTTACTAAATCATTATGATAATGACTAACTAATTGATATTTATTTCAATTCTAGCTTTTATTTATCTACTATTTGAGTATTAAATAGTTATTATCTCCCTTACTTTTCTAAGTAATTAGAATATAATAATTATTTAGCAATTGATACTAAACCTAAATAGATATAATTAAAGGTAGACTGAGCAAAGGAAATTAGATATCCTTATTTAAATTAAGTATAAGAGTTTTATTCTAAAATATGCTTTAAAACTTTGTTCTTTTCCTGTTTAAACTCATTTTAGCAGAGTGCCTATTAAATTGTTATCCCTGAAAATGCAACGAGGAAATTCCAAGTGGAAACTGCTTATATCTTGATAAATCTAACACTCTAATAGTAAGCGACAAATATATAAATTCAAGTAGTGAATGCTATTTATCTGACTATTATGCCAACTATAATGAATTTTTTAACTAAGACGATAATTAACATATTAATACTAGAAGTTTGGAAAGTAAGGATAGCGGACTTAGCAGAGATTGGTAATATCTCAAAAGAAAATTCTGTTCTTATAACAAATCTTGGTTTGAATTAATGGAGTGCAATTAAAGATGTGCAAAGACTAATGAAAATTACGTTTTATGCTAGTATTAAGAATTAAAGCCATCTAAAAAGAAGCAAGCTTTTTAAACTTGCAATGAAAATTAAGAATGCGAAAGCCAAAGTTGCGTGTGCGTACCCCATACTTCTTCTTAATTGTATTAAGGAAGATGTGGTGTTGCTAAATGAGATAACGTGTATTTAGATATGTTCAAATGGATCTGCTAATATGGAAATAAAACAGATGAATATGCTAGAAATTATAACGATATGTCTTGTGGCTACAGCATACTGATTTAATTAGGTCCAGTTATTAATGAAATAGTTTAATCAATTCCAGATTAGTTAAGCTGTTTGTAAAAATTCACTGATTATAAGCAATTTAATAGGATTTATAAAAATACCTAATGGTTCCACGAAAAAATTAAGCAATACGAAGAAAATGATAAAATAGAGTATGTAGAATAATACGGAGGAATGGCTTATGGTCTTATTGCAGTTGGAATTTGCATGGTAGCTTTCTTCTAATGTAAAGAATTTGCATAGAAGAAAAAAAACGAGTTAGAACTTGATCATCCTCTCATTTTAAATAGAAAAAATTTATGAACTTATATAAATTTTTGTTTCTAATAAATTATGCATTAACTCCCTTTCCTTTAAAATTAAACTTAAATCATTATGATTTCTATAATTATATTCTAGCAATAATTACAAATTATGCTAATGGCATTTTTCTATAAAATTATAATTATCTACATTGAAAAAGCTAAAACATAGAGTATTTTATTATAATCAATATTTGAATAACTTATATAAAAAGATTTTCTATTTTTAATACTTAAAAAGATAGTAACTAAATGTTCTTAGCTTACTAATATATTTGTATAAAGCAGCTTGTATAAATCGTAAAGCATCAATTCAAACAAAGATGCTTCTATTAGTTAATATTTAATTAGAACTATAAGATTATTATTTATTTAGATATATGTTTGAAAGCAATCTAAAAATTACCATGCAAATAAAAAATATAGTTATCATTGTTATGTTTATGTATAGTTGATAAGCTAAAACGTATAAATCATTTTATAAGCTAGATTTAATAAAATATATAGACTATATATGGTTTTTCTTCCTTTTTAGTCTCATATTAATAAAGAAAATTTTTCCTCATTTTCTCCTCCCATCATCTGTTTCTCTCTTTCATATTTTTGATATTCTTTAAGGTCTTTTATCCAAAGTTCAAATATTTCTATTATTCTTTCGTTAAAATTTATTTCCATTCTTCAAAATAATGAGAAGAACTCCCCAGGTTCTTTAAGACCAATCAACTTTAGAAGTGATTTTGATTTTTCTAATGCTTCACATTAATAGATATTTTAAGGAACAATAGCAATTTCTTAATAGAAGCTTTATTAAAACATTAGACTAGGAAAATCACTCTTCATAATTGATATTTATTTCTATTTATAGTTTTATAATTAAGAGATAGATTGAGTAAGGAGCTTTAAAATATTTTCTGATACTTATAGATTGTTTATCTTTTTCAATTCTTTCAGCACTTTTTTCTTAAAGATTTCGAAATTAGTTTATTAGTTTATATCTATTGGCTCTTTATTTTCCTAATGTATTTTTTTGTAAACTTGCAATGCTTTCTCCTTTCCTTATTCAAGCTTAAGAGTTTTTATTCTTTTATCGATAGTTTCTTCGCATTTCAAAGGATCTTACAGTAAATTGGAAATAGTTTTAAAGCATTATTATTCTCCTAGTTGAATAAATTATTCATAATTGTCTATTAAGAACTAATCTTCTTCTTTACTCCATTTAACCTACTTTTCTTTCTTTGAGCTAAAATTTAACTTATTTTAAACTTCAGCTAATTCGGGCCTTAAATCTTATTAATTTTCTCCTTTGGAGTTGCCTTTATTGGTTTCTTAATCATTCTAGCTTTTTTAATTAAACACGATATCTCGCTAGACTTTAGAAGTTATTTAAAATAGAGACTCAGTTACAATGAATCTATTATTATACACCAAATTCATAAATTTCTTTACTATAATCTCAATTGTTGAAAAAAGTAGCTTAAGGTCTATAATCTTCTAGGAGTTCTACTTAACTGATAGAATTAGCTTAGTGTTTTGAATAAAAGTATTCATACAGAATAAAAGTTCAGAATTAAATAAGATTCATTCAGCTTTTCCTTCAATTAGAAGTTCTAAGTATCGCTTTATTGGAAGAATTATATCAGCATTTTCGTTGTATAAGCCAGTTTTTAGCGCATATAAATATTTGTAAGCGACTTAATGACTAACTAGAACTGAAAATTCTACTCAAAAATTTAATTCTCTTTCTTTTCTCATTCTGTTACATTAAAAAACTTACTAAGTATGCTAGATTGTTTTATCAAGTGGTTCCAAAACTTAATTTTCTTCAAGTACCTTGAATCTTTTATTTTTCCCAAATTACTGCATAACACTATAGCACTTAAAATTAAAAGCTTACTAAATCTGTTCAAACAATTAAAGCTGTCATGTCATCTGTTTTCTTAACATCTACATAACTAAAGGCAGTTTAGCAATACTTAGCAATTTCTCTATAGAATATATTTTATAATAGTATTTCTTGATTCAATTTATTTTCTATTTTAGCTGTAATTTTTAGAATTTCTATAAATAGCTTTAGACAATTGAAGTACAAGCTAATATTTATTTCACTCTTCTTTTTTCTTCCCATTTCAATTCTCATAATTTTATAGATTATGTCTATTGTATTTTGCTATAAGCTTGACTTTATCGTACAGAATTATTATATTTCCCTGTGTTTTATTTAAGAGTTTTAATCGTTTTTTAACTCAATTTCTGCTTTTATGTCACTCCAAAAATAAGAAGTAAACTCAACAAAGAATTTCTAGAATTGTAAGAAAGCTGATAATTTTCTATGGGAAATGTCCTATAGTTTGATGTTAAGTTCTAGGACTATATGGTTTATAATAGGATTGTAGCAATGCATCTATATTTCTATAGCAAGCTACTTTAAGATTTTAATACTCTAACTATCATAAAAAGGCTTTCAATATGATTAATCACTTTTATATTGTTCTTTACTAACTTTTTTGTATTGATTTGATGGAAGTGGAAGTTGAAAGTCATTTGATTACAAACTAGAAAGAACTGTCTTTTAGTTTGTGAAAGCATTTTATTGAATAATAGTAGTTCCATGATAATCAAATCTTGAAGATCCAGTCTATCTGTATTTAATATTCCTGTTTTCACTTTAGATTAACTCAGAAACTGATTTTTAACTTTTGTCGAAATAAACTCCATCTAGACCTCTAAAAGTAAGTTGAAAGCACTCTGCCACATTTCACTTCAAATCTTAAGCATAAATTTTCTTAAAATCTTGTACAAGATAAATTAAAGTTTCAAAACAACCATCTTATGACAAATACTTTATTAGTTAGTTATGGAAATTTTCATTTGCAGGATCAGGGATTGATAAAAGATTTCTGATAACTTTAATTATTTTTTTAAGGACTTAATCAGTGTGTTTTTCTGGTTAATAGTTTTCAACTATTTAAATTATTTATAGCATAAAAGCTTTAAAAATCCCTTTTCTTTGTAAAAACTACTTTTTAGCATTTTAAAGGTTTAGGATATGATTAAAAAATTATGTTTGCTGTTTTCTAATAACATATAAATTAGGAAGTTTAGTCACCCAAGATAATAAATATAAAAGCTTCAACATCATTTTTTAGTCATTTTAACTGCACATAAACAGCTTTAGAAGCTCATCCACTATGTTTAATTATAAGACATGACTTTTAATACTTTCATACTCAACTTTTTCAAAAGACATAGCTTCGCAATCGTGTCTGATTTCTTAATTCATACTTTCCAATTTCTAATTTTATTCTTATAAAATAATGCAGATTGTTTAAATAGCTAAAGGAGTCTTTTCTGTAGCTGTAAAAAAGCAACCAGCTACTGTTTATTTACTAGACCCAATATTTTGTATCGCTAGGAAGAGTTAATTTTTAGTTTCTTCGGAAATTTGATAGTTTATAATTTATTGATCTATTTATTTCTATTCCTCTCTTTCTACCTATTTAACTTCCTTATTTTTAGCTTTTTCTAAGTCTTTATTTTCTCCCGTTAGTTTTTCCTTTTTAGTTTTCCTTACTTTTCCTTCTTGTTGTAATTTTGGCGGCATTTGATATGAATATTATAATAAATCAATTCAAAGCTTACTTAAATTATTATATAAACCTAAGATATAAACTTAATTTCAATAATATCCTAAACATCTTAATCAGTCTCTTAATTTATCTACTTCTTAATCCTATCCCTTGCATAAGAAAACAACTTTAATAATAAAGAGATAAGCTTTCTAGTAATAACTTAATTAATTTTCATTAATAAAATCTTAATATTTAACGTATTCTATTTAAATTTATATTTAAATCTTTTTATAATCTAAAGCTAAATGCTTATCGATTTTTCATTATCCTTTATTTTGATATTTTTAATTAGGCTCTAAATTTCAACATGCATGACTTTTGTTTCTTTTAACTGTATAAATAATTAAAATTTTTAGAGCTTAATTTTTGAAAAAAAATTATGTAAATTTAATTAATGTGGATTTAGAACAATGCTTGAGTAGTAAAACTGTAAGAAAAAGTGTGATAATAAAAGAATTATAATAATTTTAATATTAATTTTATTTTATACTTTACATTTAATTATATAACTTATTGTTGTGTTTCTTCCGTTCTCTTTTAAGCCATTAATAAATTTTAATTAATAGTTAGCTTATTTTTTCTACTAATAAATTCAATCTTAAATTTAAAACATAACTCTTCCATAATTTTTTTAATATCTTCCTAGTTTTAAATTAATTGATATCACCAAAAAAAGAGTATATAGTTCTCTTTATTTTACAACAATTATAACTTGCTACATTTTTTAGCATTTCATATATAGATATATATTTGAATAATAACTTTACTATTTTAAAATTACTATTTGCTTATAACTTTATTTACATTTATTACACCTTAAATATAAATTGTTTATTTACAAGCATATGTATTTATCTTCTTTTATTTTTAGATTCTAGATTAGCAGTGATCAATGTGATTTTAGATTAAAGGTTCAAGTTTTGTGTGATAATATTAATTTTTATTTTAATTTAACTATAAATTTTAAGTTGCTAATTATCTTAATTTACAGGAATCTACAATATTATTTCACTTTAATTCAGTTTTTATTTATTTAAACTAGCAGCCTTATCTATACCTTTTTAAAGGCATAATAATCTAAACGAATTTACTCAAATTTAATTTCTTATTTTCTATTTCTTAAACTAGACTAGAACTCAAAAATTTCTTTTAAAGCTTGAATAAGTAAAAATTTAACCTACATATAATTTAATAGATTATTAGTGCTGATCTTATCAATTCTAATTATTTTAAATAATCTCAAGTTATTAATTACAGAATTCCTTAATATAATTGATATATAGCATCTTAATTAGCTTTCCTTAATAGATATTTAATTTATATTTTATTTAAGTTTATTTATAACTATTAGCATTTTACTATCATTTTTAGCTATTTTCTAACTATTACATATTAGCTGCTTTATTATAGTTTAATCATTTAAAAATGTAGTTAATTTTTAAATTATACTATAATCATTTTAAGTAATGATAGATATAGTGATGTTCATATGTTTGCATAGAGTGTAATTTTATTTATATTACTAAGAACATTTTATAGTTACCCTTTTAAATGGAATTATTTATCCTTTTTGCTCGTAAATTTTATGATATAAACTTAAGCTTAAATTAATAACTTCGTTTATAGTTAGATTTTAAGTATAATTGCCTAAATTTATTTATTTACAACGATTCACATCAATAAAAGTATTTTTATAGCTAAATGAGAGAGAATCTAATAAAATTAGCATTCAAATGTAAAGTTCTAATATTATTAATTTGAGTTAAATGAAAGTAAAGAAACAAACGCTTAAGATAAAAGAGTAAAGAATATTAGTAAAATAGTATCTGCATAAACCTCTCAGGTATTTAAATTATACTTACCAATCTAATGGTTAATTATATTTCTAAATAGCTTTGAAATGAAAACAAATGTAAGCATATATAACATTAATTTGATAACTTTTACTATTTTACTGTTATTAAGCATAGCTTGCTAATAATAAATAGAATTGTGGATTTAAAAGTATTAAAAATTATGTAATAAGATATACATTTCTGAAAAGTAATGATTACTGGCAGCAATATTCGTTTATTTATAACTATAATTTTATTATTTTAAAAAAGATATTAAGTATATTATTAACTAGCAACCTTTTTAATTATTATTTTAGTAGCTTATGAAATAACTTAAGTATATGGTATTTATTTATGATACCTTTGTTTTGTTTATTATTGATGACCAAATATAAAATAAGAGTTTATAGCAAGTATTAAAGAGTAATCAATTGGTAAAGGAAAGAATGAATTTAGTAATTTAGATTTTAAAACAATGTTCTTTTGAATCAATCCTTATTTTAGGTCATATCAAAATTCAGCATGAGATCAGACTCTGGAAAATAAGTTGAAGTTCTCTGAAGTGGTCTATCTGATGAATTTGAGGAACTGCTGCTATCCTCCTCCAAAACCCTGTTTTTATACTATTCATTTTCTTTATTTTCTCCTTCTTCATTTAATTTAAGAGACTGAATTATTGCTTAAGCGTATTTGGAAGTTTCCTTTGGTCTGGTTGCAAGCTATGGGGGCATTGTTTAAGCTGCCTTTCCTCTTCGAGCTACAAAGCTTTGTCCTTGCTTTGCTTAGAGGCCTGCAACTTATATGTTCTTGGTTTACTTAATTTTATTATCTTTCTCGTTGGCTGCTGCTTCTTAAGAATTTTATTCGAACGATTATTTTTCCATTATTAAATGATTGCTTATTTGCGTTTAAATTTAAAATTCTAAGTTTATATTGAATAATTTTTTAATTTAACTAGGATATGATAGCAATCCACTTCTATTTATTTATTTTCTAGTTTATCATTCTCATTTAAACTACCATTTTGCTAACAATCAAATAGATTACTTGCTTAAGCTTTCTTTCATTTCTTAATAGCAGCATTACTATAAGATTATTTAAGAGATATCTTATATTTCTTTAATTATATACCAATGACTGAGAAACTAATTAAAAGTTCCATTAAATTATCTTTAATCTTACTGATATATGTTTTTCGTTTTAAAAAGTCAGTTATTGGAGCAAGTTATGATGTTGATTTGCTAAATACAGATTAAAAGACTAGAAATGAGTAAGATATTAATAATTTTATAATTAAAGCTTGGATTTATTTTAATTAGTTATTCATTAGTATATAATAGCTAATCTTAATTTTAGTGCCTAATTATTAGTTATATTTCTAACTATATTGGTATGGTATAAAAATCATAGCTTCTAAATATTAAAATTTGCTTTTTATTTATTTTCTTCCTCTAGAATTTACCTTTAATTCTAAGATTCTATCTATAAGTTCTTTATTCAAATTGCTTGCTAGTAATTAACATATACTTCACTTATTTATTTTGCATCTGTAATAATTAGAAATTACTTAAACTAAATAGCAGTATTTTAGAATTTTAGCTACTATTAAAGGATATTTAGTAGATTCATTAAATTAAGATTTATAGACTTAGAAGATATCAAAGAAAGAGAATAAAAATATTATATTTTTAGTTTAATAGCTAATGAGATTATTAATATGCTTCCATATCTTTATCTTGCCTTAGTGAGACTATTACTCGTTTAATTAATTATTCCTTATCATTTATTTTATTATATATTTTAACTTTCATCTATGTCTCTTATTGCAAGTATATCAATTTTAATATTCTATTCTAAAAATAAATTAGCATTATTTAAATATTAAGGCTTTTACTATGAAATCTTAACCGAAAGTTTAGATAGAATTTTTACTTCTTTATTAACAATTAAAATTAATATTTTAAAAGGAAACATGAATGATAATTATACTCTTAAAGTGTTTAGAAAGTAAGTTATATTTATTATGATTAAGCATTAATCAGTAATGAAATGTTTAACTGGATTTTATTTATAGTATATTTAATGCTAAATTCTTTTTTATTATAAACCTTTTATGGCTAAAATAGCTTTCAGTATCTGTGCAATTAGATAATTACCATTTTATTCTTTTAGCTTTTCTAAGTTATAAGATTCATTTATTCTTTTCACTTTGCATATAATCATTAAATTAATAGAATTTTAATTTAAAGTAATGCAACTATTTAGCTTGACTCATGATAGTTAGACATTGATAATTCTATTATTTAGTAAATTAAATAGATATTATTCTTGGTTTATATCTAAACTATTCATTTTATATAGATACGCTTTAAGAAGATTATCAACAAAAATCCCAATAAATGGATTTTTAATTTTATTAAAGGCTTACTATTTATATTTTTATTCTCTCAGTAAAGAAGTTAAGGATATTAGATATTCCAAATGAAAATACTTTATTTAGAACTTCTAGAATGTCAATTAGCATTGAATAAATATCTTTAACTACTAAGTAAAGAATATTTTATATGAGGAGTAAAGTTTAAATACTTAAATTGCTATTTCTTTATTATTAAACTTCTAAATAAGTAGCTTAGTATTGCTTATGATATATTAGAGACTTAACTTATTTAGTATTTTATTAACCATAAAGAGTTTAGCTTTATAATAATTTACTTATTCTAGAGATATTTAACTAATATTCTTTATCTCTTTAACTAGCTTAATTATCTTTATTTCAATTAATAGCTACCAACTAACTATAGTTGCTAACTAGTTATGAAACAGCTTAAAGCAAAGAACTAAATAATCTTAAGGTTTATGCTTTCCTATTTAGCTAGAAATTTAAAAGAATTGCTTTAAAAAGATAAAATAAAGGAAAATAAGGATTTAAGCACCTTAGCATTAGGAAATAAGAAAGTAAGAAAGCTATGAAAGTAATTAGAGAAGGAATATCTGAATAGGTAAGGTTATATATAAATTAGATAAAGGTAATTGAAATAAATAAGTATTGCAATATTTTAAAAGTTAGATTTAAAAGCATGAAGAACAATATTTATGATAATTTCAACGAACAAGTCCAATTGAAGCTTTGGACTTGAACTTATGACAATGTTCCTTATATTATACAATACGATCTTGTTCAAAAATAGTTTAGCTATACTTAGGCTTAATCGTATACTCACTTAGCTAATATTAACTTATATTGTCAAGTGTCATAACATTTAGAATAAGGCTTAGCGATTTTTAGTGGAGGAATTGATGGAAAAGGAAATGGAGTAAAGAAACTTACAGTCTTAGATTATAAAGGGAATAGTAATGAGTTTTCAATGAAGAAAGGAAGATATTTCCATAGAGTATTAATAGATGACACTAACAAATGGTATAAAAAGTCAGCTTACATTTTAGGAGGCAGGGAAATTAAAGATAGTTTAACTTAACGATGTGAAAAATTAAATCTTTTGGATGGAAGTTCAAGCGATATTGCAGATATGCCTGAACCTGTTATTGCATTCGCTAGTGCTCAAGCCTTTAATAATTTATTTGTCATTGGAGGAAAAGGCAAAATGGAAAAGAACTCAGGAAAAATTTAAATTTATAATATTAAGAATGACAAGTGGAATATTATGACTTAAACTTTACCCCAAGATTCTGTCTGTCTTTCAGCTTGCTTTCTCCCTGAAAAAAATTAAATTCTAATATTTGGTACTTAATTAAAATGCACCTATGCTTTAGATCTTGTAAGTTTGGAATTTATACAAGCTGGAGAAAAGTTTATCAGCTAAAACATTCTAGATTCTAATACTTTACCTATAAAAATAGGATAATAAGTATACGCTTTTGACAGTGGTTCGTCGCTTTTTATATTTGATATAAACGAGGGAAGATGGGAGCAAGTTTATTCGAATATCATTCATATCTGAACAATAGAAATTTTTAATTTTATAATTAGTTTATAATCATAATTAACCATTAAGCTTTTACATTCATATCCTATATTAAATTAGACTAACTCTAGGTATATATGCCATTCTCTAAATTGATTAATATTGTTGTTCTTCATTTCCTTTCTTATTATAAGGATGCTTTTAATAGAAGCTAAAAAGATATAAAGGATAAATACAATAAAGTAATTATTCTAAGATAAAATTAGTTAGACAATTATCTAATTTAATAACTGTTTATTGGATATATTCTTTATAATCGTTCCTATTAAATGCAACAGAAACGCTGTTCGATTACCTAAATGCTAAAGTCATATTATAATATAGATTAAAAGACACTTATATAATTTAAAGCGTGCGACTATTTTAATAGCTAAATAAGCTATATTTACCACTCTCGTTTAATTAAAGATAGTTAATATTAATCTATTAGTTAACTTCTATTACACATAATGCTTTTTTATAAGGCAGTTATATTTTATCATATAATTAGAGTATTCACATATATTCAATTTTTGCCCTTTTTCTTCTTAAAATTAAAAGACTGAAACTACGATGAATATAGTTTAATTATCCTTTTGATGATCTTATACATAACGAATTAAGATGATTCAACTTAAGATATCACAAAGCGAGATTTAAGAAGATATGTAAGTCTGTAATGTTAATTTAAGTAGTTTTAGCATAAATAATTTAAAATTAATTGATAATCTAATGGTAATATTCAGAAACTTAAATTAAAAATTGCTGAATGTGTAAGGTTTATTAAGAACATACTCTAGAAAATATCTTAAATAGTCTTAATAATTTTTAATTTATTCTACAATTACAAATTTCATTTTTCTAATTATTCTTGCTATTTTAAACAAGAAAGATAGGACTTAAGGCAAAGAAACTTGTGCTAAGCACTTTAAGTAATATATTTTAGGAACGTTAAACTGATTTTAGAGATATTTAGAATTTATTGCTTTTAGATAATGATACGAATACAAAGATCTAGATACTAAGTTATAAAAGGCAATAATATTTAATTAATTCATACTTTTATACGTTAAAAAATGCATTAATAGATCAAACTAAGATCGTTAAAGAGTCAAGCAAGACAAAAAGGTAAAGAGATTATTTAGACCATTCATCTCACTGAGTAGTTTTAAAAATAAATTAACTGTGACGTATTTAACATTAGATCACCTAGGTAAAAAAGCCCTTCTTATTAAAAAAACCACTAAACAAGTAAATTTTAGGTTTGAACTTAAATACAAAAGAATTACAATAATCAACCAGATGATAAGTAAAGATACTTTCAGCAAAAAAACTTTGATTAATTAAGTCCTTCTGGATCAAGAGAATTGAGAAATTAAACTCCAAATCAGGAAAATATTATTAAAGAAAATTTAAAAGGAAGCATTAGAAAAATGTAACTAAGGAGGAGATTAAGAAATGTTGAGTTAAATGAAAGAGTATGTCTCAGTGCTGAATGGCATTTTCCTACTACTAATATGTCTTTGATAATTCCTTAATCATTTAAGTTAAGATCAAATAATTGCGTGCTTTCACCCTTAAATATTATGAAACTCAACTCAGTTCGTTATGGACCTGTTTATTTGAAAAACATCTTAAGAAGACCCAGAACTAATAAGCCAAAAATTAAAATAGTAACTCCTAAAATTAACTAACAAATGCTCTAGCTAATAGATTGGAATAGATAAACTCCCATGAGTAACAATAATGAGTTCTCTTGATAAGATAAAAAATTAAGAATCTTTAAAATTTAACTTAAATGTTTATAAATTATAATGCATCTTTAAGTTAACAGTCTATTCAATGAAATTTAAATATCTAATAAATAAATCATACTTAAATATCTAGCTCTTAATTTTGCTTAAATTATACAATTTCTAATATTCTAAATTATTACTCAAATAGAAGCTTTCATAAAGTATTCAGATATTATAACTCTTTTTATATATATTTTTCATTCAATTTGAAAAGATATAATCATTAAAAATTGTTAGCTTAACAATTTGATTGAACATATAGCAATGTTTAATAACATTGCTATAAAAATAAGAAGCCTTTTATAGCAATTGAAAGTACAAAATACTGCATATTCATATAATAAATTTATTTTATTTGCTTAAATCAATAAATTTTAATTTTATCTTAAAAAGATTTATTTTTCTAGCATAACACTTTATTAAAGTTAATTACGTTTAAAAGTATTATTTTCTAAATTAAATACAGTAAAATTAAGGTTTTAAATAGAAAATTATATTAATCTATTATTATTAAGAGATAAATGGATTTATAGGAATTTGTAATAAAATTTAAAGAAAGATTATTTGAAAAATTTGTTTTAAGTTCAAAACTCATAATTTTTTCTTTCTTTTAGTAAATTTCTTTTGCAATTCTCTTGCTGACATTGCCTGCTCATTAAAATCTACATAAGGACTGTAGAATATTTTCTTAATAGCTTGCTTATTTTATTAATCCATATTTATTTTTAACTAGCCAAAAAGAGTCAACTATCTTCTTATAAATTTTGAGTTTGGTTAATCTGAAACTTCGTTTTTCTTCTATATTTTTATTAATTAATTTAAAAGCTTGAACGACTATCAGTTTTTCGGAACCTTTTTTTTAATTTCTTGCAATTATTAGAGGTGCTCTACCTTCTGTTTTTGCTAAATTTCTTTTCTTTCAGCCTCATTTCTCAAATTTTTAGCTACTTTTCCCTTTAATTCTGCTCCTCATAACTCTTATGAAAGAAAAATTCCTTACTTTTCATTATCGAAATAGGCTTCACCAAAAGCTTTATCTGGCACTTTTACTGAGTATTTCTGCTTATTTGGCAAGGAATTTGTACTTTTGGATTCTTTGATTTATCTTTCTTTTTCAGGAGAAGACTCCTTTTTTATTAACACTTTCTTTTTCTTTATATTAGGTAGCTTTTTATTTTCTACCTTATTTTAATTATATCCTTCAATTTCTATTATCTATACCCTTTTAGTGTCAGGGAATTGTAATAAATCAATTTCATCTGATTTAGCGGTTTTCAATATAAATTATTAAGGTTATATATCCTCCTAATATACATTGAAATTGCTGTCAAATTCTTTTGAATTTACTCTATACATTTCTAGCACTTTATTAGCTTTTACTGTGGCGGTTTCAGATTAAAAAAATTGCTAGGATGTTTCTTTATCTCCTGTCATATTAATTGAAATTTTTGGTATAATTTGCTCAGAAGATTTAGTTTAGATTTTAAGTTATTTTTTCTTACTTTCGTTTACCATTGCATCTTTGATAATCATAGTATCAGATCTTTCAAACTACTTGTCTTTTTACTTTTTTTTATTTCTATTTTCAATGGCAGGTAATATAAGATTATCAACATGTTTTCAATCTTATTAAGCCTTTTCTTATCATCCCCTGATAGATACTTTATTATACATATTGTTCCTCACGTTGTATTTTCCAATATTATACTATTTTCTTTCCATTTTTAATTATGCTTACTATGCTCTTTGTAAATTAAGCTTTATATTTCATTAATATTGCAAATCATTTAATTTATTGTAAAATTAAAAACTTCTAGCCACTAGGACTTATAAGGAATGAGATCTGCTTTATATAAATATTAAATTAAATAAGATATATTACTCATATCAATATGCACATCACCGTAATATTCCCTTTTCTTTTTAAATAGAAGGCTATTCAACTATTTTATTATAGTCTAGTGCTAAATGCAAATCCTTCATTATTTAATATTCTACAACTTTTTATTTTGAATATCGTATTTTGTAAATCCTTTCTCTATAAACTAGTTAAGAGCATATATAAATCATCTGCTTAGAATTTGATGCAAATAATGGTTAATATCATAAAAAATCACTAATCGAGGCTTATTTGCATTCAATTAATGTAAAATATTACTTTTTTATAAGTTTGGAATTTAACTTAACATTAAGGAAATCTAAGAGACTAAACATTATAATTTGTATGGATTTCATATTTCAAGAGAAATAAAATCTCCTAACTATTTAAAACTAAATCAAGGATTTTTATTCTTTTATTTTGATTTTAATAAAAACACATTTATTATAAACTTATTGCATGAAATTATAATTTAATCTAAAATTAACCATAATCGTAGCTAAAAATGCAAGATATTATAATAGGAAAATAATTAATATTTTTAAATTTTGAAACAAGCAAGTAAAACTAATTATACAATTATACTTATTATCTAAGAATAAATATAATATATATTCTATTATTTAAGATTCTTTCTGCTAGCTTTTAAAATTTAAGTTACCAATATATATCTATATAAATTATTCAATCATTAATGTTATTAAAATCTAAAATAAATCTAATATTTTGCTTAATAGCTTATTTCATCAGAAGCTTTTTATAAAATATCTTTTAATTATTTTTATTTTTCTTTCTAATATTTTTCATATTTCTTAATTATTAACTTATATTCAAAGCAAAAAAGCTTATAATATCTCTATATTTATTTCTTAATTGAAGTATTTCTAATTTACACTTATTATTATTTAATCTAATATTATTTTTAAAGCTAAATTTCTTTTTTCTTAATTTTGGATTAGCAATTTAATACTTTGAAGCAGGAGATAATTTTAATAATATATAAAGTTTGGTTATATAAAATAGGTAGAATTATAATATCTAAATAACCTAATTTTAATTAAATTAATTTCTATTTAAAATTAGCTCTTTTTGATAAAATCTCTTTATTTTATAGGCATTCCTACTTATAAAATATACTGAATATCTTACATCATTAAAATTACTAAGCCTCCTATAAAATTTATTTAAGTTTGTATAATATTTTATCTAATATATTGCATATAAATTTACTATTAAGCAAAAACTTATTTAATTTAAAAACTTTTAACTTTAATGCTTCTGACGTTTTTAGATTATTCATCTAAATTAATTAATATTTGTTTGTACTAGTTTTAAAGGATCTTCTGCTAATAATTTAAATATAATTCATTGCAATCTTTACTAAAACTTAGAACTAGCGTTAGATTTTTGTAAGATTCTATATTATTTTTTATTAAGATTTAAGCTTTATAAGCAAGAAGTTCAGTATGCTAGCATACAAATTAATCAAAAATATGATTATTCATAAATATCTTAATTTTGCCTAACTAGCTGCTTCTTCTCATTCCTTTTTTAAATGCATGAAAAGTTAAAATGATTGAATTAGCAAATATTTATTAGGTATATTTATTTTTAAGCTTTAAAATAATTGAAAGAATAAAGGAGAATTAAGCAATCTTAATTTTTAATAGTTTTTATTACTTAATAGTAAGTTATTAGCATTATTAGTCTAGCTCAAATAAAGGTTAATTTTATGAAGTAATATATTGTCTCTTTATTGTATGCTATTTAAAAAATATTTATATTTTTAGCTTTATTTTAAATAAATTAATTGGATTATAGAGCGTGTAGCACTTCGTTGTTGCGCAGCTCTTATATAATAAAGTGTAATTATTCTTCTAGCCTACTAAAAATATTAGAAGATTAAAAAGAATCAGAAGAAAATAGTTATAAGGATTATAATCTTAGTAGATATATGGATTATTTTTTAAGTATAGATTTATAATTCTTTGATCATAGAAAAATATACTAAAATTTACATTCTTAAAGATATCTTTAATAAGGCTAAAATTAGAAAATACCTAAGTGGCTAATTATATACTGTCTTTTATTCAATTCATTAGAAATTCAAACTATTTTAGAAAATTGCAAAAAAGCTAATAATATCTCATTAAGTTTCATCTAAATTTTCAAAAAATAAAAAATTAGAGAATCTGACTATAATAGATTATTAATTTTACTATATAAGAAATTAAGGTTATATTAATACTTCAAATTTTAGTTATGGCAAAATTAGTCTACACTTCATATACTCATTCTCATTGTGCTATTTAAAAAAATGAATATATAGGATTATTAAGAAATATTCAACTTTGTTGATTAAAAATAGTGTAAATTACACTTATTTTATAGCGATAATTATGTGCTTCATCTAAGATCGCAATTTTATTGTACTAAGTAAAATTATTCACAATCCTATTTTATTGCAAATAAACCTATTAACTTTAATAGAAGCGGAATATTTTACATTTATTATATAAAGAGTTCTTGATATTACTAACTGAAGTAAAATTAAATCTTAAGCCTATATATGTTAATATTTAAAACATAGCTTAAATAAAGAAGGATAACCTTTAACTAAAATTAGAAGGGTTAGAATATTAAATTATTAAAAGTTATTTCACTTAGACTGTTGCTAAGAAGATTTAATCTTCAGTAAACTATTGTAAACTAAGCAAGGTTCTGAATATCTATTCTCCTTCTCTTTGTAAAAAATACTTTCTCTTTCTAAACTTTTCATTTCTTCTTTATATTATGTAATTAACTGTTCAATTCAAATTTGGAATTCTTGCTCAGGATATTTCTTAGCTAGTTCGTCAATATTAGCAAAGAATTAAATAAGACAATAGTTGGAATTATACTACTTATCAGGAAACAATAAGCTTGAAGCTTTTTTCCTTATTTCTTCATCTTGATCTTCCAGCAATTTAAGTAAAATTGTATAAATTTCAAGTGGCCACTGATTCTTAATTTTACTGATTGAACATAAGCAAGTAAGTTTTAAGGATTCTTAAGTCATTGCTCTCGAAGATTACTAAAGAAGATCGATAAGCTGAGTCATTTAGTTAATCTTTACAATCTCTGAAAGAATTAAAATGCACTATTTTTAAACAGGGTAAAACTAGGTATTCTAAAACAAAGGGAAAACAAAGCTTCATATATCAAAATCTTGCAAAGCTACAAACTGCTAGATATATAAGAGAATAAATTTAAGTAAATACTTCAAAAACAATTAGTCATTAATGTTGATTATCTTCATTTATTTAACTAGTTTTTCTATATTTTCTTAATTCATTTATATCTAACTCTTAAACAATAGTATAAACAATTCTAGGTCTTATTAGTGAACTGGCAGCTAATCTATGAAAAAGGTAAAAATAATTTGTTTATCACAATCGCTATTCAGCAAGAATTTTAAGGCTTCTTTTCTGCATAGACTGAACCCTAATTTCTGCTTATTAGTATTTTATTAGAAACTATTAACAATAAAAACCCAAGCTACCATTTATATTTGTTGAAGTAGATTTACATCAGTTAGGCCTTCGTTAGAAATTCTAAATAGTTTATAGATGCATCTTGAAATAAATGGGTTCTATAATTTATTTAAATTCCAAATCTGGATAAGTTAGTTTTAGCTTAGCTTAACTTTCATATAGATCAATTGAAGAAGCAAACTATGTATCACGTTTTGATTTTGCTAGGTTTATAAAGATTGCATTATTATATCCGTATAAGAGGAGGGATTTTCAATGAAAGGTATACATGCCTTTGCAAGCTAAATTCTTAAGAAATAATCACTGCTGTTTCTAAGCTTTTCTAAATGTTCTAGTAAATATGAGTAACCTGGAGATATTTACATATTTCCAAGAAACACCAAAATTTAAATGAGAGATTTTGATTTATTCTAAAGAGCATTTAGCACTACTTCAGTAATTTATGGAACTCTGTTTTCAATCTAAGCTAAGCTTTGAGTTGTATTATTGTCGGCTCATAAAAGACGTTTACATGCTGCGCTATATAATAAATAGCTTGAATTTCTAATGCTTCATTCTTAGCTGTTGAATCCATGTATTGCAGTTTGTAAAGCTTAGCTTAAATAGTTAGCTGTGCTTTGCCTCATTTCTTTATCCATTATGCAATATCTTAGAATGTTTAAAGCATGAACACAATTTTCTTTAGCTTCTAGTTACTGAGATATCTCAAGTAATGTATTGAAGCAATGCTAATGTAATTATGTATGCTTCTTTAGAATTGCTAAAAAGCCACCTGGAAGTCCAGCAGAACGTCTAAGAACAGTTAAATTTTTGCCTAAACTCTCAAGAATGAAGTTAAGAGACTTCTCTGCGAAATTGTATGAAACATGCTCAAAAATAGCTGTAAGAGCAGTACTAGTTCGTTCGATGGCTCCTCTATGCTTATATTAAATAAGTATCTAAATATGTTCTTAAGCTAAATCTTCAATACTTTATACTTTTAAATTAGATAGGGTAATTACGATATTTGTCGCTTCTTTGCATGCAAGTCAAAGACCTATTGTTGCGGTTTCTTCTGCACCTATAAAATGTCCTCTGCAATCCTCTTCAATTTCCAAACTAAATTGTGAAAAAAGCTGTAAAGAATGTTTATTGATTCTTTTTAATATTCTAATTACATCTTCAATGATATTCTAATGTTCAGGTAGTTGGTATCTAATATAAGTGAGTTGTCCATGAATTAGAGAGTTTTTATCAGGTAACTAGAATTTTTCAATAATTTCTAATTTTTAATTGACTTCCTAAACTATATTTTGCACTTCTTAATTCTTTACTAGTAATAAAGCTAATGCTCCTCCTTCAGCTTCTAATAATCTTGGGCTATTTATTTATTGATGACTAAATTAGATCAATTCTTCTTGAATATCAATGTGATTCCAAAGTTTAAGGATTTGCAAAGCAAGAGTTCTAGTCATTTCCCATGGAGAAATTAAAAGATCAAGCATTTTTAAAGCTTAATTTTTGTCTATAATTGTTCTAAGTTACTCGTAAATTTCTAATTATATTGCACTTATTATTTAAGTTTTATTTACTTAATACTCTTATAGACCAAAAATGCATCACAACTTATGTAAAATAAAGAGTTAGTTATGTAAACGTTCTAGAGGTGAATCACAACTCAAATTTTGAAGTAAGATCATATGTATTTTTTTGAGCCATTAAATATTGATTTACTTACTCAGTCTCATTCTTATAAAGAACTAATGAATAAAAGCAATTTGTCTTTCTCTAATATTATGCCTTGAATGTTTTATGCACCATTTTATATAGCACTTCACTATTTTTAACTCAAGCTAGAAAGGAGCTTGAATTTACTTTTGAGAGTTACATCCCAGCTATAAATATTGCACACCAAGCTCTTCATCTTAATTAGTTATCATACTTTTTAAGTATTACCATTCTAGTTTTGTTCCTTATATATCGATATAAATTGGATTAAATACCAATAAGTTAAAGCTCTTAGAAATATTTAGAATCCTGATGAGTAAATAATTATCTATAGGTTATTACTACAAGACTTAAGGTATAAATGTTTAGCCTTTATCGAATTTTATTAGAGCATCTAAGGAAACTGGCTTTTCCATATAGTCCTTTATGTTAATTTACTTAGATAAAGTTTCTTTATCCTACTATTTAAGTAGCCATTGCAAGAACTTTTCATCTAAGTGAGTAGCATTTTCCAATACTTCATGCAGAAGATTTGGAAAAATATCATCAAGCGGCATTAACTTCTTATCTCATATAATTTTAGCAGCTTAAATTTTAAGTTCTCCTTGTAAGTTTTTAGAAAATTAGATTCATTCCTACTAAAGACACTTGCCAAATCGTTCATATAACCTTTTACCATAATCTTTTATTTTTGACAAAGGAAATTGCCAATTTCTTGAAACAATGGTTTAAAATTACTAAGCATAGCTTTATTTTATCTTATATACATAGGAAAAGGTTTCAAATGTTTGCAAAGCTGCGTGTCGTACTAATAGATCGCTTGATAAACTATCTGCATAAATAATTTCTAAGATTTAGTCTTAAAACTCCTCTATTTAGTTATAAATGATAAAGGCTTTCAGCAAATACTGCTTTCCTTCATTTTAAACGCTCACGCAGAGGTTTAATATTTCCTAAGCTGATTTAATTTGTAATATCTTAATATTAAGAGCATAATATAGGGAAAGTTAAGAGATTTCTTCTCTATCATGGTTTTAAGGATTTTGAATAATTAAATAGATAGTCTCATGCAGATTTGCGTCACATTTATTACTATTTTAAGTCAAAGTAACGCAAGTTCTGATTAACTGAAGTCTTTTCTATAATAAAAAATTACTATGATGTCTAATTGCTCTGTTTTTTGTATAACATATCTATTCAATAACTCATAACTCAGCTAGTCTACTTCTTTTCCTTCTTTTAGCAGATTTTACAACTGTTGATCAGGAAGCATATTTATTTATTAATAAAAGCATATAATATATTTTAATTGTTTACTATTAGCTTTTGTTTAATATGCTGAATAAATTTAAAGGATAAAACAATAGATTAAAATATAACAACTTCTATAATAGCAACTATTTGGAAAGATGAAACAGGTCTATTGTATGTATTTGCTCACACTTGCTATAAATTGGTCAAATCCTAGCTTTAGAATAGCTAATATCCTTGCAATCAAACTATTGTTTTAATAAATCTATGAAATTAGGTAACATTTTATACTAAAATTCTTAATTAAAATCCCTAACTTATCATTAATTAGTTTTTAGTTCTAAATACTTATATAGGAGATAATTAAATGATATAATAGATGCATAACTCTCATGCTTTACATATACTTCCTTTATTAGCAAAATATTTAATTAAACTACCTACAGACATGCTATTTATACTTGCACTAGAGAGTACTTAGCTAGGTTAAATAGATTATATGCTATAATTATTTAAATGATTAGTTGCTTGAAGCTTTACTTTCTTAGAGTTATTATTGGATTTAAATTAGTTTAAGAAATAGATTACTATTTTCTTTCATTTAAATGAAAAAACAAAGGAAAAGAATTGATTTGACTGAAGAATAGAAGTAAGAACTTAAAGAAGCATTTGATTTATTTGATACAACTGGCTCAGGAAGAGTTAATGTTGAAGAGATTAAAGTAGCGATGAGAGCTTTAGGTTTCGAACCTAAGAAAGAGGATATTAAAAAAATGATGGAAGATTTGGATAAATCTCAGACTCTTGATTTTGAAGAATTTCTTGATGTGATGACTGTAAAATTATAATAGTCAGATCCTAAGGAAGAAATGCTGAAAGCTTTCAAGTTGTTTGACGATGATAAAACTGGGAAGATTAGTTTCAGAAATTTAAAGAGAGTGGCTAAGGAACTTGGAGAAAATATGACTGATTAAGAAATAATGGAAATGATAGAAGAAGCAGATAGAGATGGAGACAATGAACTAAATGAGGAGGAATTTTTGAAGATTATGAAAAAAACTGGATTATTTTGAATTTCATATTTAATTTGTACTCTAAAAAGTAAATCTCTTTATCTACATCAAAATCAACCTATCTAATTATCTAACTTTAATTTAAGTATAAAGGCTTCTTATTACTATTTTCTTAATTACTTAATCTTAAATTATTAGAAGTTCTAAAATAACTTTTTGAATTTTCTAGCTAAAAAAGAATTAAAAAGGAAATATTTATTGATGGATCAATAATCAATTATTAAAATTATGATATTAAAGAACTTTTTATATAATTTAACTAGCTTTTATTTGTTTTCTATTCAAAGTAAAAAAATTTAATTTGTCTTATGTTTACTAGATATCTTTTAATAATTAAATAAGAGTATTATATGATATTTATCTTGCATTATCACAAGAATATCAGCAAAAATCCCAATGTTTTAAAATCAATGAAACTTTATAAAGCTCTTATGATATTTAAGTTAGCGAAATATTTAAATTTATTGTAATCTACTATATTTTTAAATTTGTTGATTTGTATAAATCTTATATCTAGCCTTACTGAATCTAATAATAGCTTTCATTTAATAATATAAACTAAGCAGCTATCAACTAATATGCTAGCTTATAATTCTATAATTGATATAGATAGAAAATAATAATGCTATAACTAAATAGAAATAGATTGAAGGTAATTAGTTAAATAAATTAGCTTTAATGGATAATTGTATATTATAAGTCTATTTATTATATACTTAGATATTACTATTTATATACTTATTTAGCTTTAAGTTCTTAGATATGCTTGTAATTAAGATTGGTTTAGTAATTTTGAAGAAGTTAAATAACTGAAATATTCTAGTTAGTTGGAATAAGAAATTATCCTAGCATGAATAGCATAGCGATTGTTAGTGGAAAGGCATATTGTTGAGAAGATTTAAAAGATTCTAATAAGCGAGTAAGAAAGAATTGAAGCAATTTTGGTAAAATAAAGTTTAAATATTTGATTTATTTGATATTATAAAATATAAGAATGGATCATAAATCTTCTGAATACGACTTTTTGTTCAAGCTACTACTTATTGGAAACTCAGGAGTTGGTAAAAGCTGCCTGTTAATGAGATACGCTGATAATTCTTTCACTGAAAACTTCTTCAATACAATTGGTGTTGATTTTGTAAATATTTTAATTTAGAAAATTAGAACTGTAGAACTAGATGGAAAAATTTGTAAACTTTAGATCTGGGATACAGCAGGCCAAGAAAGATTTAGAACTATCACTAGTTCATATTATAGAGGAGCGCATGGAATAATGATAGTTTATGATATCACAGATAGAGATAGCTTTGATTCTGTCAAATAGTGGATACAAGAAATTGATAGGTAATCTTTAACATAGATATACAACTGATAATGTGAATCGTATGCTTATTGGTAATAAATGCGACAAAAATTAGGATAGAAAAGTTTCTTTTGAAGAAGGATAAGCTCTAGCTAAATAATATCAAGTACCATTTCTGGAAACTTCTGCTAAAGACAATACTAATGTAGAAACTACTTTCACTACAATGGCTAGAGAAATAAGATAACGTTCTGGAAACTAGCCAATGTAAGCTAGAAGAGGAACTTATATGAAACCAAAAAAATCTTAGGGTAAGGAAACAGGATGCTGCAATTGAGATTATTAAATACAGTTTTTTACTTATATTTACATATATTATTTTATCAATATAAAAAAGAAACAATTAATTACAAAGTCAAATAATCAAACACAAAATAAACTCTAACTTTCAAAATATTTTAAAGCATTTACATTTTATTTGAGAATAATCTGACTACTAGAAGGAAACTTTTATTTAATATTTAAAATTACTGAAGATTAAATAGAGTTTTTCTTTATTGATAGTAGAAAAAGAAAAAACCTTCGAATTAAAAAACAAACAAAAAATGAAAAATTTAAAGAAGACAAAAGATTACGAAGCTATATTTTAATAAGTGTAAAGATTCTTAATTTAATAGATTTGGCTGAAAATAGATTTAATACTATTATATTTAAAATTTTATTTAACTAAGAAAATTTTGCAGAATTAAAATAAATTAAATAATTAATATTTCTTCTTGGAACTTTATTAATATCCTTAATAAAAGTAATGAAATTTATATAGCATGAAAAGTTTTAATTTTATAATAAGGTTGACTATAAGATGATCTACAATATTATTTTAATATTTATTAATCCTTATTTTTGTTTAAATTAAGATAAAAAATGTTAGGGTCCTATATTTTAGCAAGTTGTGCTTTTATAGTAGGTATACCTCTTGGCTTAAAAATTAGAGAAAGCTATCATTTTCCGACTCTTAGTAAGCTGGATGAAATTCGTATACTTTTCAGGAGAGACTATGATTTTGATCTTTTAGATTAAAAAATTTCAGAGATTTAGAGGCAATAATTAAAAGTAACTCCGGAAAAGAAGAACTGATAAACTTTTAAATAATAATCAATTTCTTATTTAAGCTATTCGCTCGATATCAAATCTTCTAACTAACACTATCATCAAATTGCCTCTTTTTTAATGATTCTCTCAAGTTAGATTATCTATTTAAATTACTTAACTGTATCTAGTTAGATTAATAAATCTTAAAAAGTAAAAGGAAGAAATTTCCTAATTTCTTAATATTAGTTCTATTAAAGTATATTGAGAAGCTTCATTTAACTCTAGGCTAAATAATATTAGTAAACTGTATGTTAAAAGGCTTAATATCTTAATATCCATATCTAATATAAGCAAAATAAATTAGTTATAATTATTTAAATTATTAAATTACTCCTATAAATATATGCACTACTAAAAGCAATTCAATACATTTATATAGTATCAAATAAAGTTTATAGTCTTTAGCTTCAGAGTATTTTTACTAATTATGATATTATCTTAAACAGAGATAGTACGTTTGGTTTTCTTCAGAGAAATTTTAAATCAAGTAAGAAAACTGGAAAGATAAAAGACGAATAATAAAATTAGGTTAAATGATAATTAAATTAGATTAAAAACATACAGAATTTTCAACCTAAATGTTGCTAATAGCTTCATTTATGATATAATAGATTTGAGGATTTTTATCTATTCCTTAGAATTTCTTTTTAAATTCCATATAGTTCATGTTTAATCCTTCATAACCATTAACTATATTTTTAAAAATTTCTTCTTTGAGCATTTCTGCTTCTGCTATCATTTCTTCTGGAAGATTATATGCTTCACCTTATTCATCAAGAAGCTTATAGAAATCTTTTGGGGTAATAATTCCATCAGAATCTCCATCATACAAATTAAATGCAAATTTCAAAACTTTACTATGATGTTCCTTTAATTTATTAGGATTGCTTAGAAATAAAGAAATTACTTAAGTGAAGTCAACTAAATCGATTCTTAAATCTCTAACATTATCTAACTGATTATATATTCTGATAGCTAGTTAGTTGTATTCACCATTTAATAGAAACTTTTAGTTCTAGAGTAAAGATTCTTTGGTTATATATGTTTCATTCTAAATTCTGAAAAGTTCTTTATCTATTAAGTTTTCGAACAGAGTAATAATTCTTTCTGTATTTTCAGGAGATATTCAATTAAAATCTGGGATAATTTTTAAATATTGCTTTAAGGATTTTCTGTATAAGATATTACCTTGTTAGTTATATTTATTTCCAAATATCATCCTTATAAGGTACTCTTGCCATATAAGGAATATCATTTTCTTTTTTAATTATTATTTCGTCCAAATAGTATGTTCTAGTAAATCATTATAGAGACTACTCACCAAATATCAATAGGATCACCAAGAAAAGCATATTAGGAATTCTCTGCTCAAATGAGAGTTTCTCAAATTGTTTAAAGTTTATTCTTGGTTTACTTTGGTTTTCCATTAAATTCCATTTTTCATGATCAAAAGTATTGTTTTTTTCGAAAACATTTGGTAAGTTTGTAGAGTCTTAGCTAAAATAGTTCATTAAGATAAGTAAATCTGGTTTTAGAAGACCAGAGTATTTACATCTTCAGAGGTTAAAAATTGATTATGGAGTTATTTTATTTTCTCCAATCACAGAATAAACATCAAAGCAAAATCTTATTCTCTTTTTTAAATTTTTAGTGAAAATTCAAATTCTAAAATAATTCCTAATTTCCTCAAAGTTAGGATTTTATATTCTCATAAACATTGCTTGGGCAATAATTTCAGCAAAGAAAGGCTCTATTTTTTTAACTTTAACCAGTCAGTTAAGTATATGAGATTACTTAGCATGATATTGCTTATTTGCAGATTAGTCTTTATCCTATTTCAAAAGTGTCTTTTGCATAACTTCAAATTACTCCTTTATACATTCTGGATATGTTGGTTCTCTTATTGAACTTAGATATTTTTGTAAATTTTAGGCAATTCCTATGAAATTTAGCACAAAAATAGGAAGATTGCTCATATTTAGAGAACTATATTTCTTAAGGCGATTACTCTAAAATCTAACTCTTTTGCAATCTTCTTTTGAGTATAATTTTCTTGGAATGGGACATTTCTTATTAAATAAGAAGTTTAAAATTCCTGCACAAATTAAAGGTCTGTGGATTCGAAAAAAGCTAGTATTTACTACTCCTAATTACTTTTTTGTTGTTATAGGATTAAAGTTTTTTTAACTTATCCACTAAGAATTTTCTGGCGATATTTCTCTTAGTCATCCAAGTTTATTTCTCGCTTTAGGCCTAAAATGCTTATACCCCTCATATTTAATTCGTTTTTTGGATGTAGGAGTTTTTGGAAGGTAAAGAACATCATCAAATAATTCATTTATTTAAAATTGTTTTGCTAAATTCAGAATTAACTTCATGTTGGTAGTTATCGAAGGCTATTACTGATTGCTTTAGTCTTAAATTTGCTCAAATTTTGCATCTGTAATTTTTTGAGCTACGCTAAAACGAGGAGATATAAGTGAATTTTGTTACTATCTCGTTGGTATTATAGTTTTTTACTTGAGAGATTTTAATTAAAGAGTTTGATTTTACTTACTATCTCTCTACGATATAGATCCCACAGAATTTAGTTACTGTAAAATGGCCAACTTCATAATTTTTTAATTTAACTTCTTTTTTTCAAAAAAAATGCTACATTATTCATTGGGTAGTTTTCTCCAGTAAGCTTCCTTAAGAATTAATGCATCAATATTATAGAGTCAAGTAATAAAAGTTAATATATTATCATCAGCAGATTAAACTTAGAGTTATAGAAGCTAACTAATAAATGAAGTGAATGCAATTACTTAATAAGCATAATGTTTATTATTAAAGCATAAAAGAACTAAATAAAGTATTAATTTATTACTTTGCTCTCAATTTTCTACTTTAAGTTGTCTAATTTATACTTTTGTTTCTTATTTATTAAAGAATTAGCTATAAGTTCATTAATATTAAGCTATCCAATTTAAATTAGCTTGCTGTTATCTAATTTAGATACTTTTGCTATTAAAACTTCTATTTTATGCTTTTGATATAATTTTGAATTAAATTATTATATCATTATTATGAATGTGGATAGCTTTTATAGCTAAGCACTAAAATTAAAAATAGAACTATTAAAGCTAGTAAAATACTTTCATCTTTAGTTTTTTATTAAAAGCAAAATAAATTGTAATGGTATACTTGTAGAGAAATAAGCATAATGGTAAATAAAGATTAGCTAGCAGTTTCTTTAATTTAATAAGTTTAATCATTTGCTGTTGGAATATAAATTAGATATATCATTAGTTTGATATCTCATACTTATTTGAAATATCCTTAATTTAAAAATAATTGAGAAGTAAACTATTTATGTAGCTATATAGCCTCTTCGTAATAATCTTTTATTAAGTTTAAGTATCTTAAAAGAATCACATATAGCATTAATGCTAAATTTCTATATTTAGCATTTATTCCTATAGCAGCGAAAGATAAAACTAAATTAACTAATCCTTTATAAATAAAAAATAGACTAATTAGGATTCATATTTAGAATACCTAAGCTTTCTAGGACAAATACTTTATATCTAATTTATAATAAACTAATTTATTTTAATTAGCAAATAAGTATAAAGTAGTTAACATGTTTAAAGCATTAAAGCAATAGTAGAATAGAAGATTAAATATACAATATAAAAGTATAATTACTTTTTCTATTACTTATAATAGTATTCATTTAGTTAGCATAATAATGCTCCTTTTGTAAAAATCATACTTATAGATCCATTTTTCTTATCTTATCATTATGATCTTTCTTGGAATAATCTATTTTGTTAATTTATTAGTTCTGCTTGTAGATTCCTTCTTTGAATCTAATTAGTTTAATATTAAATTTTATCTATAAATAACTTTATTAAATACAGTTAGAAATTAATAATTGTAAACTGAAATGAAAATAATTGAAGATTCTTAAGTGATATAAAATAATTAAGGGATACCTAGCTAAGTACTCAGTAAGTTTTAAGTATAGAGAAGCAGAAGAAAAGAGTTTTTAAAAATAGCAACTAAACAAAACTAAGTAAAGCGTCATTAAAAGATCTTAAATAAGATTAAAAGAATCTCCCCGATCATTAAACATAAGAGACTAACGATAAAAAGTCTAATGACAATTAGAGAACAAAAGAATTTGCATTAAGGAATATGACTATTTTTAAAAGTGTTCGTAAAAATATTAATCTGGAAAATTTAGATATCTTTAAGAGAGATCAGGATTTCAAATTGAGGAGCTTTGGCGAGCAAAATAATTTATAACTAGAATTTCTTAAAGTGAAGACTTAATTTACATAATAACCTAAGCAAAAAATAAAAATTCCTTTTCTAGATCCTAAAGTATTTTAAGGAATCCACGAAAATAAAGGAGATATAAGATTATTGAGCTCTTTTTTGAACCTTCAGCGCTTAAAGCAAAACTCAAATAGATTAGAAGGATTATAAAAGCAATAAAATCATAAATGAATTTTATCTTAATAATTAATTGATTTGCTAGTAATATAAATTTTTTGGCTAATTAGTAAAGAATAACTATAAGTATAAGCTTTAAATAGTTAGGGCATTTATTTAATTTTCATAAAAATTTGAACATCAACTTGTTTTTTTTTCCTTTATTGTGAGTTTAATAAATATGTATAAAAGAATTTCTTGATTGAATATTAATGAGTTTATTATATTTGCCTAAGAATATCTTTCTTATTTTACATAAATAGGAACTTCTAAAACTAAAACTCTAAATATTTGCAAATAGTAGACAAATTATTTAAAATATCAAAACTGAATACAAATATACATTCTAGTCTAAATATCACTTTAAGCAATAGCATGTTTAAATAAATGATTACTTATACTCCCTAACATATTATGCTTAATAATTTAGTTATAATTAGTTTATTTTTTACTTTTGCTTTAATTTAGTATCTTTTAAATTAGGGTTAAAGATTTTAAGTATTCTAGCATTAATGAATCTTTGCTTACATCTTATTCTTTAAAAATATAATCTATTAGAAATCATTATAATGTTTGCTTTATCAAAATAAAAGGGAATTTAGTAAGAGATTTAGAAATATAAAGAATAAAGAGCTAAATAGAAATTTAGTTAAGTGACTCCTTTTTTAATTATTCTATAATCGCTTTTAGTTATTTGAAGATATCAATAAAATAGATAAATGACTCACTTAAACTAACTTAATAGTATTTTTAATTATTTATAGAGATTATTTCATATTTCTACATTTTATTTCTCTATAATACGCTTAATTTTATATTTATAAGAGTAAGCTATAATTTACTTTTTTCCTCTTATAAATATTTACGAAATTTATGATAAATTTTAGCTTTATATTTTGATATTTTAGCTATACAATTTTAAACTCTAAAGGAAGTTCCTCTGCTTAAATAATTTATAAATGATGTTTAATGTAAACTTTTAATAAAACTTCAAAAATGCTATTTATATATCATATTCCTTAGAAATGAGAAATGGTAGTATAGGATTATTTAGGTAGATTTATTCTTAAATTTAAAAATAAGATGAGTGTTCTTCCATTGATAGCAGTATTTATCCAACTTAACAATCTTAATAAAAAGAAAGCTATTAATTTAGTAAGGATGCAAGATTATAGTAATACAAATTATGTAGTTAATGCTAAGGCAATATAATTTAAATTACGCTTCTTATATTTCTTTACTACTATATCTAGAAATATTTTCCTTTATTCTTACTAAAACAAGAAGACATATTTTTTAATTTGACTAGTTATAGAAATAGAGACAACAACTAAATTAAAATATAAACATCAGACTTAGAACATGGAAGCTAATTTAATGAAAAATGTTCTTTATTGGTGGCTTAATTTTTCTAAAAGTATGATACTTCTAAGAACTAAAAGGTATATTTAAAGTATAAAAGAAAGTTTAATAGTTTAACTAAAGCAAAGAAATATTAAATTATAAAATTATTAGGTATAATTATATAAAAGGATAGCTAAAGTAAATATGACAAGCATTATAATAATAAGATAAGTAAAACTTTAAAATAGTAATAGAAGTATTTAATTAGCTAGTACTCATAATTATATCTGCTTATCTCTTATTTATAAATAAAATAATATTTATTTATATAAGAATTATATTAAGATTATCTTTATATCAATGTCTAGCCTTTATATAGCTATCTTTAAAATTAAACTTAGAGGATGCTAATTACTTTGATATTTACATTTTAGTTTATGAAATTAAATATATTTAAGAATAAAAAACAAAATCAATGAATATTAAGTCAGGAAGGTATAGGTAAATAAAGCAAGAAAAATGATGTCTTTGAAATATATATAAAGATAATAAAGTAATAGCAATATTGCCACTTATCATTATCATAATCTGCTTAGAGCTTTACATATCTGACTCAAACCATTAGAATGAAAATTAACTAGTAAAAGAGTTTAGCTTCTAATACAATTTAATTATAGATAGATATTGCTTAGATAATAATTAAATAAATAGAGAATTAGTTAAACCTTAAATTTGTGATAAAGTTGATATTTAATACTAAGTAATATTAAGTTTGGGAATAGATGAATTGTGTTAATTCATAATGATATTATATATAATGTTTACTAAGTTTTGATTGAATTAAACAGCTGATTTAGTGATATCTTAACTAAGTAGATGATATAATTAAGAAATGAAATAGTAAGAAGTAATTAATTAATTAATTTATCCTATTTAAATATAAAAGGTATTGTCACAATGTCAGATACTAATTTTAAGGAATTAGAGCAAAAACTACAAGCTCACAATGATTCTATTTTAAATATTTCTCCTAAAAGATTTTACTCCTAAACTGCTGAAATTTAGGGGCTTAAAAATTATATTGAGACTCTAAGAAACTAACTTCAAGTGCAAGAGTAAAAGATTGAAATATAGCAAATATAATTTGAACAAACTAGTTTGCAAGACAATGCTAAGCTTAAGTAGGAGAATGAACAACTAAGAAAGAAGATAGATTAGCTTAGATAGAAGTATAAATAAGCTGTTATTTAAGGAGATGAAAGCTCTGGAAAATCATAACTTCAATTAGATCTTAAAAGAAAAGATCAGCAAATAGAAAAAATGCAAACCCATGTGACTTTTATCTAAAATGAGTTTTCCCGGGTAGAATAGTTACTTTAGGATTACTAGTCAGAGATAAAGAACCTTTTATCCAAATAAAAAGAACTAAAGACTAAAGAAAAACTAATCAAAACTCTAGAAGAAAAACTAACTTAATATTAAGAGACCATTTAAAACTAATAATAATAGTCCAAAAATTATGAAAAATAGATTAAAGAACATCTACAGAATTTTGAAGTCTAGAAGTAAGCTAATTTGGCTTAAGTAAAGACTCTATAAGATGAAATTTTAGACTATAAAAAAGAGATATATCGGATTAAAAGCTAACCTAAGAGTTCAAAAGACAAGTCAGGTATATAAAATATATAGTTTATATAGCTTGATTTCATTTAGAAAATACTAGCTCTAATTGATTTAATTAATACTATAGAGGGAATGGAAAATTAGCCAAAAGGCTAAATAAATTTACCTAAAGAAATAAAATGTGAGAATTACGAAAGCATTTGGGAGTAATTTATAGAATTTGTCATTTAAAAACTCAACGAAAAAAACTCGGACATAAACGCTCTGAATTAAACCATTGAGTTGCTAACTGAGCAAAATACGAGCACATCAGAAATCTATAAAGAAGCTAAGAAATAGCTCCAAGAATGCTAGGAGTTTATACAATAATAAGAAGAATTTGTGAAACAAATCAATGAAGAAAGGTAGAAACAGATTTAAAATGAAAAAAATGACAAGGAATAGATGAAGCAAATTATGTAAAACTCAGCATCTAAAATTAAAAATTTGGAAAAAACTATATAAGACAAAGACTAGGTTATATTTACTATAAAGGAAGAAATAGGACTTAAAGAAAATTAGATTAACAATCTTAAGCAAGCACTTGAAATAAAAGAAAATAACCTACATTCTATTGCTAAACAATACGAAGGCAAGCATTCATTTTTCTAAGAGCAGCTATAGCAGAAAAAGAATGAAATTTAGTCCTTATAAGAGTACAATAATTAACTTCAAAAACAAATTTCAACATCAGCTAAGCAAGAGGATCTGCTCAAGACATAGCTTACTCAACTCAAAATAGAAAACTAAGAGTTGACATCTAGGTGCAGTCATTTGAGAGCATCACTAGATGAAATAGAATAAAAATCTCAGCTTACAATGTGAAAACCTCAATTAACTTACTTGATTTAATGCTTTCTTCCTACTTTGTATAGAACTTAACTTCTAATTCAATAAAAAATCTACTTAACCTAAAGAAGCTACAAGCTTCAATAAATAATAAAAGAGATATATAAGATATGTAATGAAAAAGAGTTTAATCTTTTAAGTCCTTTGCAGAATTTTAGAAAAGTTGCTATAGTAGTTATTGCATGCAAAAGACTACAAAGCTACCAAAAGTCTAATGCCTTAGGAAAATTACTGCAATTATAAAAAAGAAACGTGCCCATTTCAATCAACTAAAGTTTAAAACTGGAACTTACTTAAACGCAAAATCCTTAGGAGTTTCTTTAAAGTCAATTAGCAAACAATATCTTTAGCACATAAATAAGTTATTTTAGTAGAATACATAATAGCTTTAGAGAGCAAAATATGAAGCTTTAGATATTAAACAAAGTGAATTCAAATTTGCTTTAAAGAGATCAAAATTAATTATAAAATCCTTTTCAAAATGGAAAGCAAATGTAGGAAGAAATTGATTGAATAACCATTAAAATTAAACTGGAAAAATTGATAGAAAGTTCTTAGTCTTAAAACAAAGGAGAATATCAATCACTATTGCAAAGCTTAAACACTTATATTCTTTTTAAATAAAATCAAGGATATGAATTAGAAGAAATCAACCAATAACTATAAAATTAGATAAAATCATTAGCAAAAAATTAAAACCAAAGTAGTAAAAAAGTGATATAATAATAGCATGACCAGGCAAATATTTAATTTCTATAGTAAAAGCTATAAAAAGATAAACCTTAGAATTTTCGTAAAGAAGAGGAAATGAGTAACTCTAACTCTCCAATAAGCTTTGAAAAAAGCCCAAATGCTTTTATTAAATAAAATAATTTATAAGAGTAAGAACATCAAGTTTAGTAAATTTCAACTGACAATGTCAAAAATGAGATTTTCAGCTAGTAACATAGTCATATAATTGATATTCAGAAAGAAGAATCTGAAAATACTTCGTTTGATTTAATTTTTAATCAAGAAATTGATTAAAGTGGATGTAAGGAGATAAAACGACAACAAGTAATCAGTCCTCGGTTTAATAGCCAAATTTCTGAAGAACTTGAGCAAAAACTTCAAATAGCTGAGCGTTAGATATCTAATGAATATTTTTAAGATCTGTAAATAATGATTTTCATGAAATTAAGTTATCGATTCATTATCATTTCACTTCTTCATTTCTAATAATTTTCTTATACTATCTCTTTTCTTTTTTCATTATCTTTATCATAGGAACTTGTCTTTTTCAGATAATCTTATGCAAAATTGGCTTCTTCATATATAAGATAGAAAAACTAGTTATTTAATCCCTTCTACAATATACTATTATATTAGAGTCAGAATATCTAGCTGAGATTTTCTGTTACTCTTATTAGCTATGTCTTGAGGAACGTTTCAAGCAAAAATTTTAAATTTTAATGGATTTCAACATTTGCTTTTACCTTCAATGTCTTTTGGAAATTTCACTATTTTTAATAGTTTCTTTATTAAAAATATTATCTTCTCCTTCATCTGATCACTGCATGACTAAGTTTCTAATTTAAATTACTTGAAGGCTATAATCAAAGTAATTTTTAAATTACTGTGATAAATTCTTAGCAAAAGCTTCAATAGTTATTGTTGAAAAATTTTATAAAATATTTAAGCAGTTTGTCTAGATTTAGAAAGAAATCTTATGAATCCTTTAGTTGAAGAAATCGTACAGAAATTGAATTATAAGAAGACTCAAAGAAAATTGGCGTAAATTTAGATAAATTATAGTTAATTGGTAGAACATTAATTAAATTAATCACTGTCTTCTCCTTCATTGCTTGCTGCATCTTCCTCACTTGAAGGTTTCTTTTCTTTTTTCTGCTTTTTCTTAGGTTTCTATTCTTAACTCTCTTCAGTTTTGTCTACTTTTTTCCAACTTTTCATCTCCGCAGCATAGCGTTTTTTATCTGCTTCAGCACGCTCAATAAAAGGAGCTTTGGCCTCTTCTCCTAATTACTTTCATTCCTCAGATACCGCTTTTACAACTTGAGGACCTTTAAGTTTAGACTTTTCAGCTGCTATAATTGGACGTCTTTCAGCAAGATAAAAGAAATAGGCAGTCATAGCTCTTTTAGGTTTGTCTGAGCTAGTTTGTTATTACTTCTTTCTCTTCTTATCCATTGCTATAAAAATATTGTTAATATAGTTCTAACGATTTAAATATATAGCGATTTAAAATATTTATTAGGTATTTTAATAATGCTATCAAATGCTTTACCTCAATATGGTGAACTCTCCAATCTCTTCTTCCTTTAATATCGATCATTTACTCATATCTTTTATCTTATCTAGTTAAAATACCTCTTTAATTTGATTAGTAAAATACTTTTAAGAAAAGCCAAAAACATACTACCTTAATAAATTGCTCATTTAGCTTTTATTACATATTATCCTTTTCTAATATAAAGCAACGATAATCATTACAAATCTTTATAAAGCTAAACTATTGCAACCCTATTTTCTCATCATTCCTTTTATATCCAATCTTGAAGTAAAAAGTTAAACTAAATAAGATTAATTATAATATAGATAATAAGCTGAACATATAGAAAGACTGAGAGGTATTTAGATATAATTGGCAAATAAAAGCATAAAACTAACAAAATTATTTTAGAAATAATCTCATAAATTATAAGCAAAATTATTTTAAAGCTTATCTTTTCTTATTGAAATCAGTTTAAAATTCAAATGTTATTAACAAACTGACTCTTTAATTTAAATTCTTTAATGATAAAATAAATATGAGTAACAAGGAATTTTCTATGGGTTAGGACTATTTAAATTATGGGCTAATTAATCGTTCTTATAAATAAAGAACTGATTTAAGGATTTTTATTTATATTGTGGAATGATTGACTTTAATGTATTATAAATAAGCTTAGAAAAATACCTTTATCTTTAATAGTTCAAACAAACATTTAGTTATAATTCTATTTCTCCTATTCTAATCTAAGACTCTTTACTTAACTATTGTTATAGAAAGCTATTATTTAAATAACATTTTAATATGTGTATATATTTATTTCTAGCAGCCAACAAATCACATAGTTTTAAAGAATTTTAGAATGATTTAAATTAATAAAAGTGAAGAACCTTAATTATTTAAAAAAGGGTTAAATAATTTAAATTAGTAATTAACTGTAGATATAGCATTAAAAATGTTTGTATTCTAGATTGCTAGCATCTAATTTGTATGGAATAAAGGATTATAAATTGAGATTAATATAATTTGATATTTATAATAATGCTTAACAAATTATTAATACTTGCATATTTAATTGTTTCTTAGGAATTAATTTCTAACTTTGCCTATAATATAAAGATGAGCCATACTAATTAATCCTATTAACGGAAAGAATACAATAATATAAGATATATACTTTTTTAGTTTTTATATGATTAAGTTAAAAGCTATTATTACACTCTAATTATAATAAAAGTATTTCACTAATCTAGTAATTAAAGCTATTAAATTATTTAGCTTCAACTATTTGTTAGTTTATATATTTACTATTTTGATTAAGCTTAATTCACATCTGTGTGTACTTAATTAAACCTTTTCATTATTCTTACTATTAATTTAGGGGAGAGAAATAAAATCTCCTATTAAGTCTTATAAAGGGCTCTTTAGATTCCTTTATAGTAAATTTTAGCTTATAATATTAATTTTTGCTCTTAAGTTTCTTGTATTTAAGCTTGCTAGATTTTATCTAAATATCCCAAATGAAACTTAACTTACCTTATTCTTCTTATAAGCATCATAAATAAGCTATTAAGTAGTTACAATAGACTGGAGTATCCTATTTAAAGATGAGTTATATATTAGTATAAGGATTTAAAATATGAAACCTTTAACTTTATAACTTATAAGAATTGCTCATTTGGTTACTTTAAAAGCAAACTAAAATAAAAAATGTCTAACTACTTATATGGCAGAAAATGAAGAGCAGATATCAAAGCTATATTAAATTAATTTTGGTAATAATAAGGATGATATTAGTGAAGTGGGACAAGTGCAGCATTATATAGTGAAAGTAAATTATATTTAAGCATAGTAATTTAAATAGTAAAATAAACTGTGCAATCATTGATGATACTCAAACTTTGTATAATTCTGATGGTTTCATTTCTCGGTACTATATAATAATTTACCTTTCCAGTTTATACACTGTAAATGGAGTATGATCCTAGAAAGCAGGCAATTAGATAGAGGACACTTTCGAAAACGCACATAAATATTCCAAATTTAGCAGGGTCTGAATTTTCTTCTTTTAAGTTTTTAATTTTCACTAAGCCATTAAATGACCCGGCAGGTATAAGGGCAAAAACAAATCATAAAAGACAGAGTATTAATTGTCCAATTTTAAATCTTCTAATTTTGCTAGATTCTTCAGGCTTTTTCGCGACTCCATAATATCCATGGTAAAAGACAGCAAAGGAGAGTGTAATAAAAATAACAACATTCAATATTGTATACAAAATATGCATCTTATCATCTATTCCGCTTGCTACTAATACAATTGTTGTAATAACTATATTAATAAATACCGTTCAAGAGCTGAACTATTGAAGCAATGAGGCAACTAAATCAGATCTTACATGCAATCCCTTTAACAGGTTATTATAATTCTTTGAGTGAAAAGTGAACTACTTTTAGGCATGGTGGGAAATTATAATCCTGTCAATCAATGTTTTTGTCAACTCCAGTAGAATTCAATCCTAAATTATTCTTCACTATCTATCCTGATTATTGTAATGCTACGTTCATCGCTAGACCTTCCATTATTTTTAATTAAATAGCAACTAGTTAAGAAAAAACTATAAACACTTTCAAGCTACATAATCTAATTGTAACTTTAAATTTTATATCTTAATACTAATAAATAGCCAAGCTTATTATTCCCACACTCTAAGAATAGGACAATCTTTAATACACTATGCTTCTCTTTCAAGTCTATCTATGATTAATAATTTAGCTTTTAATGAAGAGGTATCAGCAAGGGTAGATAGATAATAATATTTAAGAAGTCTTACAGAACTAAATATAAATGTAATTATTTAACTTATAAAGTCTCTTAATTATACAATAATAGTAGTATTTTAGTTCTACTTACTTAGTAAAGACAGAGCTATTAAAATAGCTAACTTTTGCTTATATATAAAAATGCAAGATACAGTTAATTCTTTCAGTTAAGATTAAAATTTTATTTAGTAGTTTTAATACAAAGAGTCCAACAATATTCCAATGTCAGAGTCAGTATCTCCTGAGTTTTAAACTGATAGTCAGTTAAATCTAAAAAGTAAATCATCAAACTTTATAAACTAACAAATCCAGGAAATAAATTAAGATATTAATGATGTTTAGCTTAAGTAGTTCCCAGATGATAAAAGCTAGTTAGAATATAATTCAGACGATGGTATATTGGAATGTGATTAAGCAGAAGATGAATTAAAATAAACTAGCAATTAAATTAAGCTAGATTAGAAAACTTAAGAAGAGAATTTTAAGTTAATTAGTTTTTAAAATCACTAGCAATTCGAATAGCTAGCAGTAAATAAGATAGAAAATGAAGATAACTTAATCACATCAAAGCTCTATGGCAAGTTTTAGGAGTTTATTGACTAACTATAAGTAAATTATCAAAATGTAGTTCAGTAAATGATATAGGATCTACAAGAGTAAAATTAGTTAATCATGCAGAAGTTTATGCTAATTAAAAACAATACGCAAACCACTGAAAAAATTAAAGAGCTAGAATAAATTCTTATTTAAGAGTTTGAGGAATAGAAAGTAAATAATTAGAAGCTGAAGGAATCAAAAGAAAAATTAGATATGAACTACGAAGAAATTCAATAAATCTTTATTTAGAAATTAATTTAGCAGTGAAATGGAAAGGAAGAGAATGTAAGCTAAATACTTTCACGCAAAAACTAAATAATTCCAGTAATTATTTATATAGATGTAAGCTAAAGTTAAAAATGACTTATAAATAAGTAGCCTTAACTTAGAGAAAATTCATTAGGTGCTAGAAACTATTAAGATTATTAATAGAAACAACTAAAAGGAATAACTAATGCTCTTCAAGTGTAAAATTCAAGAACTCAATAAAGCGGTTGATTTTATTTTTGAGAGCGATTTTAAGTAGTTGAAGTAGAAATTGAATGAAAACTTGGCACGCTATGAGGAACTTGAGATGTTTAAGGTAAATTATAAATATAGTAAAATAAAATTGATGTTAATTAAATATAGCAATAAGTTAAAGAAATGTAAGAATGAAGATAAACTTTTCAAAAATAATAAACTCAAGATAAAACTTCTGAAGACGTTTTTATAGTTAATTAGGATTTAAAATAGACACCAAAACGTTAAAAAAGGAAAAGGTCATAATCAAAAAAAATTTTGAATAAGAAAGACAAAGTAAAGCATAAAAAGCAATAAATAAATAACTCAATTGAAGATAACTAAGTGTTACTTTTATAAATGTTTAATCAAAACTAGTTGGAAGATTTAAATGAAGAGTAGTAAAATAGCAAAATTTAAAAGAAAGTTAATAAGATACTAGACTTAAATAAGAAAATCACAATTTAATGATTGTAAAACTAATAAGACTTAGAACTACTTGAAATTTTCAATTAAGTTGTAGCTAAGTTTAGAAAACTACTTAAAACTAATAAAAGCAAAAAATAGCTCAAGTCAACATACAATGTCTTATCCTTTCACTTACTCATTCAAGAGTATATTAGAAGATAATTTTAATAGAAAGATTTAGAAGTAATAAATGAGGCATAAGTACTTATTTAAAAGTGATGCTAAAAGTTATCGTGCTGGATTGTGAAAGAATTTAAGGAAGTTGATTTAAAAAATTAAAGAATATTGGTTGATTGGCATTATTGGAAAGGAAAGCCTACTTGGGAAAATATAGTAATATTTTATATTTAGAAAAATATTCCTCAAAGCGAACTTTCAAAACTGAAATAAGAAACCATCTCTAATTAACATTAATATTTAATTAAATTATCTCTTCTGCAAATATTTTTATAATAAATCCTTTAAGTGTTTTCCAATTAAATAACTCCTAACTTTAGCCTCATAATATATTTTAATGCAAAATATTATATTAAACTTAACTAGAAGTATCATTTATTATAGCTAACTTTCTTTATTGACTAACATTATCATTTTACAATATTTACTAATTTTCCTTAATAATTTACTACTCTAATTATGTCTTTGCATATAATTTTAATGTAAAGCCATAATAAGCATAATTGGATTTTTGATTTAAGAAGAATGTTTAATTAAAATTAAAATTCCTTTTTAAGAATAAAATGGTAATTTAAATAGTATTTAGATATTATAATTCTTTATCTAATTATTATAATTACCTATATATTTATCTAAATCATTTGAATTAGCTATTTGTTTATTTTAAATATTGCTAAATTCTAAACAATTTTATTACTTTTGCTTTATTAAGAAATAAATTAACTTATATGAAAGTATCTTTAATACCTCTTAGTCAATCTTAATAAAAAACCTTAAGATTAATTGTGGATTTTCATTATTAAATCTATCCTTAAAATAGATAATAAAGAATATAAAATATAATTAAACTAATATTTAGATTATAAATTAAAACCTAAATTTATATATTCCTTGTATTAATAAATTTATAAACAGGATTAGTAATTATAATAATCATACTAATTAAAAATGCTAGGATATCTACAATCCTTTTCTTAGTTATTTATCCCTTTAGATTATTTTCCCAATATAGATTAGTTATTATACAAATCTATGCTTTTATATTAAATAAAGTTAAATTTAATAATTGCTGTTTTCATTTATTTAAGAGTTAATAATCTTTTATAGGACTAATATTGCATAATTATTGTGTTCTTAGTATAAAGTAACCTTAAGTATATTAAAAATAAATGAAATATGATACTTAAAGTAATATATGAATTAGAAGTTCTAATTGCTTTAATAAATTTTCTTACTTAAATGATCTTTATGTAGCTAATCAATAAAGTTTATACTTAACTTTGACTATTAAATATTAAAATTATATCCCCTTATGTTTTTCAAAGCATAATAAAAGAAAATTTGCTTACGCACTTAAAGACTACTCTTCTTAATATAATCTATTGTCTCTTGTATTAAGCTTGAATTTACTAATTTTGTTTATAATAAAACTAGAATTTAAGTTTAAATTCAAATAAGTAATTTATTTAATAGACATATCTTTATTTGCTAATATTTAACAAGTTATCACTTCTATTTTTTATTTTTGCATATCATATCCTTGCAATAAAATATTTAACCAAATTAAGTTTCTTTGGATTATAACTAAATGCACTTACTTCATTAAACAGCATAAATTATAATTTTAATAGAAACAGAGAAAATTAATCCCTTTATAAAGATGTTAAACATGAAGATTTCAAAGAAAAATGTTTACAGTATTAATGTCAGTTAAGTAGAAATAGAGTATTAAAATAGCTACTACTTTATAACCTTCATAAAGAGGAAATAATATGAAATAAATAAAAATAGATGCTAAGACTTTTTTAATTACTGCTTAAATAATCTAAATAGATTATCTTTTACAAACTACTTTATTTTTCTTAGTATTAACTAAGAATTTCTTTAGAATTAACTAAAATTTTATATTTATCTCAATCTCTCTCCTTCTACTATCAAACTCTTATCTCTTTTCAACTTCCACTCTTGAGACTAACATATAATGCCTTATTTAATACAAAAAGCTTTCTCAGATATCCCTTTATATAATAGATAATTAAAATTTATAAACTTTTATTTTATTAATTTAGCAAAGCTAAAAAATAACTACTTTTTTTAATTTTGCAAGCCTTTAAAGTAAAGAAATAGTATAATAATAAATATAAATAAACTCAATAGTTTTATATTTAAAAGGCATATTATTATTCTAAAGAAAGCCTGCAAAATAAATTATTTAGTAACTTAGCAATTTTCACAGTTTATTAACTACCCTTGAATTAAGTATTCATATATTAAAGAACAATTATTAAATTACTAGGGAACAAAAATAAACCAAATTAAATAAGCAAACTCTTATTCTAACTATTATAAGTATAGTTTTAATACATTTATAAAGTTATGTAGTGAAGATATTATAAAGTGAATACTAAGATGTGTTTAAAACGGATATGGTAATAAAAGAAAAAAGTAATGAAAATAATTTAGAAATATTCTTTTTGATGGATTCTAATTGTTTTTTTTCATTAATTCTAATTTTTTTTCCTTAGTTTATAATATGAAAAACTCTATTGTTGTAAAGCCTTAACTTTAGCTTAATTCACTTAATAATACAGCCTGCAGAGTTGGTTCTTAGAACAAAAATTAAAGCTCCTTGCTTATTGAGGAAAGGAGTAAAGAGCATAAGTAAAGAACTCTCGATATTGATTGTATTGGAGAAGATAAGAGTGAAAATATGAATAGTGGAAAGAGATATAATAGTCCAAGCAATTTTACTTTGTAAAAGAATTTAAATAACTTGTCCCCTAGATATCCTCAAAATAAGACTCAACTTAGAAAAATTTCAGAGTAAATATTCGGATAGAAGACTTTATATGAAGAAAAACCTATTAAAAGCTTAAAAAAATTAATTTAAAGTCCGGCAAATCAATGGAAGCATAATTTTTAGTTTGATGATATCTATAAAGATAGAATTTAATCTCCAAGCAGACATAGATACAAAAATTAAGATTAAATAGCTTTAGTGGATACAAACTTAAATTTATTAACCTAAAAAGATCTTTCACCTAGAGGTTGGAAATGGAGAACACATCATAATAGAATGCAAAGCTCCTAAATTTTTATACAAGTAAGATATCATTTTAGAAAGATTTAGATGAACAAAAACCTTTATCAAGGCAAATTTCGCCATAGAGAAAGAAACAATGGAAAAGTAAAGTTTTTTCTATTGACCTAACAAAAGATGAATCAAGACAAAAACTAAATATCTCAGGTTCTGTAAAGAAGTCTAACCAGAACTCTAGTAGAAAAATATTTTCTTCCCAGTTTAAGATAAAGGATTTATGATAAGCCTTTCTATTTAATTGATTCTAATTAAGTTACTCGCTAGATATTTGAAACTTCATAAACTTATAAAAAATCATCTTATTAAAAAGAAAATATACGTTTATTAAATCGCTTAACAAACTTTAGAAATTTTCCATCGTTTAATTTATCAGATGAAATGCCTAATTTAACATAAGGTAATTAACCTTATTTTTAATAAATTAGTTAGAAAACAAATAATAAAGATGCCTTAGAGCTATATTAATAATGCTAAACTGCAGTTAGCCAATTAATAATATACATAAAGATGTAATAGAGTGAATGGAAGAAGTATTGCGTGTAATAATGATTTGATATAAATAGTTAAGCTATTTTATATTATTTAAACATAATTCAATTACCATCTACGCTAATTTTAATTTTGATAGCTATTAAATCATGGATTGAGTAGAAGAAATTAAGCAATATGAATATAATAAAAGAAACACTGAAATACCATTTTAACCTGTAGACAGAGTCAGATATTAGGATATCAAATTAAGGGAAACTTTATACAATCCCATTACGCAGAAGTATAGCGATCCTAATTTAGAAACAAAAATGAAAGAAATAGAGAGGTAAAGTCTAATAGATACATTAGCTAAGAATAAAGATAGAGTATTAAGATATGAGTAGATATATGATATCATTAATTTAGAAAGTAAATTAAAAGGTCTTGAAAATAAGCCTAACTTTCCTGTCGAATAGCCTCCAAAATATGATAAAAAGGACGCCAACTCAACTAATGTTGATTATAACATTTTATCAAATAAAAAGTTTAGAGAGCATCATTTTTTGTCTCCTGAGTTGAGGCCGATAAGTAAGAAAGAATAATAGAAAGTACAAAAAATGACAACTACAGGGTTAAGGAATTATAATATAATAACAAACAGATATTTAGAAAATAACGAGCAAAAAATATTATGAGATGATTATATTTAAAAATAGGAATCAGCTCTTAAATATTGAAATAGTCATGATTATAATCCAATATTAGCTTAATTCTACCAGAAAGACAAGGAAGAAGAATTTTAGTAAAAAAGAGTTGAAGAAGCTAAAAAGCATGGAAACGATTAAATTGAACGGCTTCCAGACGGAATAAAATATTCAGAAAGTGCTCTATTTTAACCAATCAATGGAATTGTTGTTGACGAAAAAAAATTATACAACATAGATATGAAAAAGAAAATGGCCAAGTAAAGGTATGAAGCAAGATACGATTTAGAATAAGAATATCATTTAAGAGATATCGAAGAATAAGAAAGATAGGCAAATAGATCTCTAAACAAATAATTTCATAACAAATATGTTTAAGATAGAGAAAGAGGCTATAATATACTGACAAATGCAAATTTCGTTGGAAAAAATGCATAAAAATTATGAGACCCATATACTAAACCCACTCCGACAGTTTGGGACTAGATAATTGCTTATAGATAAACTAAAAGTGCATTTCCTTCTATCTAATAATAATAAAATAATAGTATTTTCAACCGCTAATTTAGCCAAACTTCGAATGATTAGTAGGCATTTAAAGAAAATTTAATTTAAGGAAATCAGTCTAACAGGGGAATTTGTCAAAGCTTACAACCTCCAAATTTAAAGATACATTAAATAGTTTAATAATAAAATGAAATGCACCAAATGACTCCAAGTCCCTCAATTAAATACATAAACTAAGGCAAGTAAATGATTATACCTCAGTCAAGAAATATGAAAATATAAGAACCAAACTAAAGAAGCTCTTTATAAGACTTTAATAGAAAAGAGTTCATTTAGACACCAGTTGATAATAAGAGAATCGCAATACCTGCGATAAAGCAAAGAAACATTAGAACTTCTGGAATTTTAAAGTGATAAATTTTATTCAAATTAAACTTGTTTCTTCTTCAAACTCTCCAAACCAATTCAATTTAGCTTGTTCTCTTTTCTCCATTTGATTCTGTTGCTATTGTTAAGAATAGTAAAAAATAAAGGAGAACAGAATGGAAACAATGCATGCGATCAGTATCGAAGGGATTATAATTCTTCCTTGGCATTGTTTATAGGAACCACAAGTTTGTCCATCTAAGCAACAAAACTGACATTCACTACATATGCTATTTTCATTTGAAACTACATTTGCAGTTACTCCAGGAATATTTGGTTATTACTAGTTCTATTTTTCTGCTTATGGTCTATAGATCACAAAGTTCTTAGGTGACTTCGTGAAGAAAAGATGACCAGAGTTAGCATTCCAAAGTTGAGAAGTTGAACAGTAAACTTACGAAACCAAAAGACCAATAATAAATGCTCTTATCATATTATAATTAATGCTATTTAATTTACAATAAAAAATTAATAAAATTCAATTAGGAGATTCGTTTTGGTCTAAATATGCAGCAGCTTCTATTTTCTACATTTACTCTCTGGATATTAATAATTGTTTATTAAATAAAGGAGATGATTAGCAACTAAACTTTTGTTTCCACTTTTTTTTGACTTCATTGCTAACTTCAATCCTACGGATTGCTTCCTTCGTGGTTTAATTTTAGAAGCATAATATCATATGGGAAAATAATAAATAGCCTACTACTATAATTGAAATTAGGCCAATAATAGCTAGAAAACCAATTAAAACGTAAAACAAAATTTCTACATTTTTGTTTTTAGTGACATCATCGCTTTTTTTGCTTTAATCCTTTTAAGATTCATATAGATACAAAATTATTCCACATATCACTACTCCACTCAAAGAGACAAACGAAAATTACATTATGAGAAACCAATAGTAATTTCGTTTAGCTATACAGTTATTTACTCATGGACAATGATGATCAAATACTTCTACACAATTGTCGCACTCTCTACAGTGCGAAGCTCTAGGAGGTCTGTAAATTTGGCATGTTTAACAATATTTATAATTGTCGTTTAAACCTGAAAATTCTTCAGGCACTCCTTCCATACATTCTCAAATGCATTTCCTTGGAATAATTCCAGGATCAGTGAATTAAGTTAGGCACAAAAACAAAATACTGTTAAAAAGCATGGCAATACTTACGAAAACTAGAACACTTAAATTATTCTAATATAAATAATGTCCACAAATACCTAAGAAGATTGCTTCACTTACAAATAATAAAACTCAAACAATCACATTTTTCTTCCAGTCTTTAACTGGCCCTGTAATTAATTTTCCTTAGCAAAAAAATTAGTTATTACTTGGCCATACCTTAAACAGCTTTATATGACCTTCATTTTCCATTTTTAATAACAATTTAATCTTTACAGGGTTATTTATATCCTCAAAATCTATTCCTATAAAATATAAATATTCCCTTAGTAATATAAACTCTCAATAAATGTTAGCAATCAAAAAAATCAAAATTAAGTTTCATTTTTAATTTAAGGGCTCAATCTAGTATATAATTAATAAAGAACCTAAATAGATAGAGAGCAAGTAAGCTACGTTATATATTGAAATATTGATTAATTAGGCCTTATCTTCCAATTTATATCTTAATGTTTATTAGATTCCTTCTTTCTTCTAGATTAAATTTTAAATTTATTAAAATAGCTTGGAGTTTGTATTATCATTATATTTAACATTTTAAGAGGAATAAAATAAATCAAAGACAAGTTTTAGATAAAAATGAGTTTGAGAGTGAAATAAAAATGTTAACTAATATCATAGTAATTAATAAACCTAGATATACAAATGGATATTTAATTTAATCCTAAGTAATTCTAGTATTAAAAATATATTAGATCCACTTTATAAACTTTATATACATTTCTTCTAAAATAGCTTTCTGTAACTAAAATCTAGTCATATTTAATGTAATACTCAAAATAAGACTAAAAGAAGCAAAATTCTAGTATATAACTTTTTATTAAAAATCTTAGCAAGTATCAAAAAAGATTATAGTTTAATTATTAAATAGAAACTAAAAAATAGATAAGCATATTAGATAGCAACTGGAATAAATTCTGATAAAAAAAGAAAGAAATACTGATTAATAAATACCATACACTAAAATTAAAATAATTAGATTTATAAAATTACAAGTCAAATAATAAAATAGAAAGATAGTTAATATTTTTAAATCCTCTACTTATAATTAAACTTATTTAACTAACTTATGATAAATTGAAATCCTTAAAATGAAGGATTAGAATTTGAAACTCACATAAGAGATAATTTTCATTTAATAATAATTAGAAAATGTTTATTTTAGCAATAGTAGTAAGAATTTGTATTTAATATTTTCAGGAGATATGGTTGTTAGTTTATTTACTATTTAACATACTATTGAAAGTAAAATAATAAATTCTTTAATCATTTTTCAGAAAATTCAAGATAATATTTGTAATAACTTTCCAAGATAAAACAATATTTTTCTTGTTTAAACAAAGTGTACAGTTTATATCTTTGTGAATAAAATGTAGTTTCAATTATATAATCAGTTTTTTAAATGATTCTGTCAAGATTATATAAAAAAGCATTTGGACTAAAATAAAAAATATAGTAAAAAATAATTGAAAGGATAGTATCTGAATTTTTATTTAAAAAATTAAAGGATTAATGCTAAAGATAGTTAATCATAAAATTTAAATGAAAACTAATTTAAAACTAATAGAATCGTAAATACTTTTATGTCTTTAGATCAAATTACAAAAAATAATATAAAATCAAACTTTTTCTTTTTTGCTTCTCATAGACGCGTTATGTGAAAGGGTTCGCTTACTTGAAACAGAAGTGAAATTTTATCTTTATGTGACTGGTTATTCAGTAGGACTCATTTGCGATACTTTATGAGGAAATAATTTTTCATAAAGAAATTTTTAAATATCTTTTTATTATAATAAGAGTTCTATTACTTTTCTATATTAAATCTTACCTTTTATCGATTTCTGTGAACAATTCGAATTTGAAACTTTATATTTCTTACTCTTCAATTGACATATTTTTCCTTTTAACAATTTTTTATTAGACTTATTAAATGCATTCAAGTAATTATTCTTCCATTTCACTCTTTTCTGTATAAAAATTAGTTCTTGATAGCTTTAATTATTTCAATAATCTTTTTTCAGCTTCAATTTGATTCCTTAAATGACTAATTGTTTAGTTATATCTTTTTTCCTGAATGATTGAAGGTTATTCTTCTCTTGAATATACATTTCGAAGAAATTAACTATCATTAGAGAAGTTCTTTAATGGCTATTCTTCTAACGACTCTTAAATTTTCTATGAAAGTTCCTTTGATTCAGTAATGGCTTATTATTATTTTTGTAGTTACAGCTTTAAAAATTCGTTTTACTTTTTTGCAGATTGAATCTACTAATCTAAAAATTTATTATCATCCTCTAGTTTTTGTTTCTTAATTTTCAATTTCTCAACATTTATTTTTGTTTCTCTGCATAATTCATCAAATTTAATGGCTTCATTTCTAAAGTTACTCTTTTACTAAGCTAATTATTTAAGTCTCAAATCTCTCCTATTTTTAGACTCTTAATCATCTGCTTTATCTTACAAGATTTTCATATCTCTTTGTACACCATACATCTTCTCTTTATAGTCTTGAAGAAATTTATCCTCTTTCTTTTTCAAAATATCTGATACCTTTTAATCGAGTCCATTTATAGTAGTTCCTATTTTATTATAAGTTTCGTTTATTTGATCTTAATATAGAGCTTGATTATTCTTTTATTTTTATTGGCTTGCAGTGGAAGTAATAAAGAAGTCTTTTTTTTCTTTTTATGCTACCTCTTGTTTAGTTTCTTAAATTTCAGAGTTTTATGTATCTTGTTGCATTTTTAAATATTCAACAAATCTTTAAAATTTTAATTTTGCTTGATTCAACAGAAGCCTAATTATAGCTGATACTCTTAATTCTAGATATTTTACTTTATTATTTCTAAATCTCTTTAATTTCAAAATTAATTCTCTTAAATTATCTACATTTCAGCTTTATTCAGTTAAATAATAGATTATTTGCTAACTAACTTAACTGATAACTTTAGCAAATACCTACAGATATAGATACGAACGGAAGGAATAAGAAAACAATAGTAATTAGTAAGAATAAAGAAATAGAAGGAAGAAGTAGCACACTGAGTACTACTATAATGCTACTCTTTCTTAATTAAGTTCTAATTATGCTTTTAGACAATTGGTATATCTAGCCTTATATACAAATCCTTTTTTAGGGCTTATTATTTTAAATTTATTAAAAAGCAGTTTAGCTTTAAAAGGGATTATATTAAATGAAAGTATAAGAAAAGTGCTTAATATATAAATCTCATTCTCTAATAAGTTATTATTATGATTTTGCTAGCTTCTATATAAACTATAAAACAAATATAGAATAGATAGCTATACTAAGAAATTAGGTGATTGAATTATATAAAAAGAGAGTTACAATAAAGAAAAGTAAAATAAGCTATGAATGAAAAATTTAAAAATTTAAAAATTTAAATTAAATTTGAATTTTAAGTTTCGCTTTCAAATTTCTTAATAATGAGAGGAAATTAATAAGACTTGAATAAACAGATAGTTGTATAGCCATAATATATCCAAAGTAATAACCAAATGCAAATTAATCCAAATAATAGTAAAGTAATCGGAGGAAGATATGTATTATAGTAGAAAATAGGAGAAGGTGCTTATGGAGCGGTTTATAAGGCAAGAGATATGATTACAAACAAAACTAAAGCTTTAAAAAAATTGTTTATACATGATGAAAGTGAAGGAATTCCCTCTACAACTATGAGAGAAATTGGATTGCTTTAAGAAATAACACACAGATATATAGTAAATTTAGATGGCGTTATATGTGAGGAAGATACTTACTTAGTATTTGATTTCTTACAATGTGACCTCTATAAATATATCAAAAGCTCTACGTTTGACTAAGAAGAGATTCGTATATTCATGTACTAGATTATTCAAGGTTTAGACTTTTGCCATAAATTTTCGATAATTCATCGAGACTTAAAAACTTTGAATGTATTGGTTAACAGCAATTGCGCTTAAGATGAAATATCTTATAAAGGAAAAAAGGTTTAGCTAGCAGACTTTGGACTTGCAAGAACAGTTTAACTTCCAATAAAGCCACTTACTCATGAAATTGAAACTTTGTGGTACAGAGCTCCAGAAATATTACTAGGTACTAAAGAGTATTCAATTGGTGTCGATATGTGAAGTGCGGGTTGCATATTAGCTGAATTCTATTTAAGAAAACCACTTTTTACTCCTTCATCTGAATATGAAGCTATTATTAAAATTTTCTAGATGTTTGGCACTCCAAATGAAAGTACCTGACCAGGAATTTCTTAATTAAGAGACTTTAAAAATACGTTTCCTAAATTCAAACCAATGAATGATATTTTCCCATAAATGGACTAATAGGCTCTAGATTTATTCAAAAAATTAATGATTTTAGATCCCTAGCAAAGAATTACTACTCGGGAGGCTCTTAAACATCCTTATTTTAGTTCGGTAAGAAAATTAGAGAGATAAATTGAAGGAAAGTATAACGAATGCTTAAAATCAAGACTTCCAATAATTTATGAAGACAATTTTGAAGAAAATAAAGAAAACTACAGACCATGAATAGTTACTATAAATTTTAAATTGAAATATTTCATTTTAATCTTTCTCTATCTTTATATCAGGAACACATTATCAATTAGCATTTTAGTACCTGTAATTAGGTATAATAGTATTTCCTTTAACATTTTTAAATAATTAGCTTTTTACTTATATTAATTACCCTCTTAAGTAGTTTTATAAGTCAAAGTAGTTAGAAGTATTTACTTAAAGAACTCTTTCCTACTTAATAATACTAAAAATAATAGAAATCTTCAGTTATTGAAATACTAAAGCTTTAAAGGTAAATATTAAAGCTTACTAAATTATATATGATTAGAGAGAATTAATTGGTTAGGCACTAATAGAGATAAAAGCTCTTAAGCGAAATAATTTTAGTTAGGTAAAGAAATATTAATTTATAGTTTTAAAATATTTTTTAAATCATATTTAGATGAAGGTAGCATATGTTTATGATGAAGATGTGGGAAACTTCTACTATGGTCCTGGTCATCCGATGAAGCCTAGAAGAATTAGAATGGCTCATTAACTAATTGTAAATTATTAATTACATTAACTAATGGATTGTTACAGGCCACATTGGGCAACAGCATAAGAAATGAAAATATTTCATTCACCTTAATATGTAGACTGGTTAAAATAGTCAAATGTATGTCCTAAATTCTTTGAATGGTATTGAAAAGAAAAAGATGATTGTCCTTAATTTGCAGATTTGTATAACTTTACACAAATGACAACAGGAGCATCTATTGATTGCGCAAAGTTAATAAATCATAACTATGCAAATATTGCCATTAATTGGTCGGGAGGATTACATCACGCTAAGAAAGAAGAACCTTCAGGTTTTTGCTATATAAATGATATTGTTCTTTGCATTTTAGAATTACTTAAATATCATGCTAGAGTTCTATACATTGATGTTGATATTCATCATGGTGATGGTGTAGAAGAAGCTTTCTATACAACAAATAGAGTTTTTACTTTAAGTCTTCATAAGTACGGAAATTTTTTTCCAGGAACTGGACATATTGAGGATATTGGAGTTAAAGAAGGTAAATATTATACATTAAATATACCACTGAAAGAAGGAATAAATGATTAAGCCTATAGAGATCTATTCAGGCCTATTCTCGCTGCCATTATGTAATACTACGATCCGGGTGTAGTAGTTCTTTAATTAGGAGCTGATTCATTAGCCAGAGATAGGTTAGGTTGCTTTAATTTAACTTTAGAAGGTCATGGAGATTGCTTAAAAGCTGTAATGGAACATGGCAGACCTATTGTTGTGCTAGGAGGAGGTGGTTATACTATGTCTTCAGTTGCCAGATGTTGGGCTTATGAAACTGCTTTATGTCTAAAAGAGGAACTTCCAAATTAACTTCCTTTTAACGACTATTATAACTACTACGGACCTTTCTACGATTTACATTTCAAAGAAGATACTACTTTAGAAAATCAAAATTCATAGGAATTTTAATAGTTATTGTTATAAAGAGCACTAGAGAATATTAAGTTACTAGAAGCAGCTCCAAACGTTAAAAGTAATGTACCTCCAGGTGATATGTTTGAAGACGTCAATAAGATAAAGAGCAAATCAGTATTAATTTAAAAATAACCTTGAATTTTAATTCATTCTATTACATATAATTAATTGAAAACGTTCACTATTATTATTTACTATTTATACATCCTTACCTTAATTCTTTATCTCACTGAAATTAATCTAAACACATATAAAGAGGATTTATTATGTAAAGCTGAAAAGAATCATTAATAAGCTATATAAACATTTTTCAATACAAAATTCATATCTATAAATTAAAAGTACGTATTAGCTTTAACTAATAGTATAATAAATAAATTAAAGTATTCACATTATTACTTATTTCCTTTTTATAAAGCATAAATAATTAAAATTAGTCTAATAAATGAAAATTATACAATATAAAACAATTAATTTAGAAACTTTCCAAATAGAATACTGAATGTACTGTAATGCTATATTGTAAACTTATACTTAGAATATTGTATATTTGTAATGCTTGGAAAGTTTTAAAATTTGATAATAGAGGTTATTAACTTAATACAGAATTGATTTATCCCTATTAAATTAAAATTATAATGTCTAACTTTAATCAGTCTAATTAATTTGGAGAATATATAATACAACTGTAAAATTATCTTATCCAATCTATAAGAAAAATAGACTAATATTCAAATGAGATTACTTAAGAAGAATACTTTCATCATTTTAAAAAACCATGACTATATGCAATCTTCAGAATTCTTTAAAGATTATTAAAGTTATTAAGTAACTAAAGTAGATAAATAATGCTTAAAGAAACTTCAAGAGATCAATTAATTTTATAATATAGTAATTTTAAATATCTTTAATATTAAATAATTATCTAAAATATTTAGAAATTTTCTTACCTAATAATACATAAACTTATATAAGGTAAGCATTATAAATAATTGGTTAAGCAAAAATTGAATAAAAATAAAGAAAATAAAAAACTTCGTAAATAGTATAATTTTACTAGCAAGTAGTTTCATATATAAGTAATTTGAATAGGTAAATATAGCTATAAAAATAAATTATAGGAAACTTTTAAATTCTAACTATGAATTTTAACTTAGTTTTATTGAAACTAATTTAATAAATAAGTAGAGACGTTTAATTTACATCTTATAGAAAATAAATATTAGTTGAATGTGTAAGATTTTAAATATAATACATTGCTTTAAAGCTAGGGATAAGAAGTAAAATAGAAAATAGTTGAAGGTAATAAAATTAGTATAATTTTAATAATGGAGATTTAAATAAAATTAATATTTCATTTCTTCTAAGTAGTCATTACGATCGCTCCTGAAATTAATTTCTAAGTACCAATTTGTTTAATCTTCTATTCCCAATCTAATATTTAAAAATTACCTTTTTTGCATCTTATATAATTTAATGTATTCGTGAAAGCTAATACAAATAAAACTAAATCCACAACTGTCCAAAAAATATCTAGGCTT